>VZTB01017779.1:77173-174753 GCA_013397245.1 Thryothorus ludovicianus | reverse complement strand
AAATATTTTAACTGTTATGATCTGATTAATAAACTGATTTAAAATGTCTTTCATTTTCTTGTTTTGATTTTCCTGCTCTTAATTTGCAAACATTTGTCAACTACATGATGTGGAAAGCCTAAAAATAGCTGTGAACATGGATCCTGTAATGATACTATATATATCTATATCTCTCTCTATATATATATTTACACATTCATGCATATGTAAATCAATGTGCTCATTTAAAGAGCCATTTTTCAGGTAGAACATATACAAATATAAGCATAATTTATTAAATGTTATATTCATAAGTTATATCTAAGCAACTTACAGAACAACTCAGTGGGAATTTAGAGCATAGAAAAAGCAAAAATTTTGGGTGTAGGATGGTTGTTTCTCTAGTAAAAAACCAATGAGTCATAAAGAGGCATCTTCATAACCAGTAAAGTAAGGAGTGTAACCTCTTGCAAGAAAACAACTTGAAGTTCTTCCTAGTGATATTACAAAGAGTGTCAAAGATTGATTTATGGGATTGATCCAGTGGGGCTACTCAGGAAAACTGCAACTGGATGGGAACAGGAGAATGAACTACAATACCCCTGATGCCTCAAGAGGCTCCTAGAACAGAGGCTAGAGAATGTTAAAGGAGTAAAGTAGGTATTTATTAAAAAGTCATTCAAAGGATACACTTTGGGCACTACAAGAGCCTGACTGAGGCTACACCCTAGATGGATGACAGGTCACGAGTTTTCACACTTTTAAAAGTTTTGCTCCATTTACATACTGGGGTTAATTGTCCAATTACAGCTTCAGATTATGGAGTCCCATCCTCCCAGGCTGCTCTCCCTAATTCACTGCTGTTTATACTTTTGGGCCTGAAGCTGCAGCGGTGTCCTTGGTTTTTGGGCTGGAAAAGGATTGTTTTGTCTGACTAAACTGTGAGCAGAACTTGCTAACACTTTATATGAAGTACAGAGTTATGTACTAATGCAGTACTTAATCTGGAAAATATTAAAGCTAAAACTTAAGGCATCACCTCTTCTTCAGTAGCCATCACCTCTTCTTCAACTTGCCATCATTCATAGTCTCATACATGGTCAGTTCAGTTAGTTTAGCAAAGATGTATTTTGAGAGGTGTGCATTATATCTAGCTCAGATGGAGCTACTTTTTTCACAGCAGTCCATATGGGGCTGTGTATTTTAAATTTCTGACCTGCTTCTTCCTCTGCCCCCACAATGAGTAGGCTGGGGATATGCTAGATGCTGGGAGGGGACGCAGAGAGAGCAGCTGACCCAAACTAACCAGAGAGATATTCCATGATATATAACATGATGAACAATAAAACTATGTCAAGTTTAGACTGATGGAGTTTTTCCCAAAAGTAGCTGTTGTTTGGGGAATGACTGGGCATCAGATTGCTCATGAAAGGTGGTGAAAGATTGCCTTTGCATAACTTCTGGGTTTTTTCATTTTTTCTTTCCCTACAGTTATTTCACTATCCTCATCTCAACCTCATCTCAACACAGGGAAGTGAGGGAGCAAGAGACTGGATGAGGGCTTAGCTGCCAGCTGGAGCCAATACAGCACAGATGACAGGGGAAAAATTAGTCTTTAACATTCTGATTAAAAATAAAAAATATAATAAAAATAGCTGGAAGGTGAAGTTAGGGTGGGAAAAAAAAAGAAAAATTTAAAAAATAACTCCCAAAAACATACTGCTCATAAGAATTGGTACTGTGAGATTTAGGATCTTCACGTCAGTGCTGTTAACTAATGAAATAATGTTGCTAGGGATACACTGGAATTTTCTTAATATGCATTTACTAAATCCAGATTTAAGGTCTGTGTATTTTTCTATCAGAATCATGGAACTGTTGTTAGAATCACTTGCTAAAATTATAGAGCCTGAACTTAGCAGGAAATTAAAATAAATCATTTCTCATATTATTAATAACTGATCCTAGGCTTTCTCAAATGCATATCAGCACTAGGTTTGGAATGATGTTAGACACAATTCAGGTCACACAGTTATTCTCTTAATCACTGTGATATATATTGAATGGTTCTGCAGCTACTCACAAAATGTTACTTATCTTTTGGCAGAATTTCACAATGGTAGACTGAAGTGTGATAAATTATATTTCTTCTCTTTTGATTATATAGGGTACTGACAATCCTTTGTTTTAGTATACAGTCATTTGGTGTAAACCACAGTATTTATGAATCATACAAATTTTATGTATCATGCAGATTTTTTTCTGCAGAAGATAAAGAGAATACTATTGGTAATGCTTCTGTTTTTGCCTCTAAAAATGTTTAACGGGAGGATCACAGCATGACATTCAGTGAACCTGCAAGTGCACACAGGTGTGTTTGATGGTTTAAAAGAATAATACCTTCTATTAAAAGATCATTAAAAGTTATTCATCATCAAGACAATGCTGAAAATTGTCTTTATTTAATATATTAAGAATTTATTTAGAATATTTAGTAGTTATGTATTGGAAAAGAGAAGAAAAAAAGGTAAAATAATTCCAAAAGACCTTGTAACTTGCTCATGTGAATTTTTTACACTCCAGACAAGGTGTCACAGCTTATCCAGGTAAGCTTAAGAACTGCCTTCAAAATCTTCACAGATTCATGAATGTATAGGAACTTTTAACATATTTTCTGAACCTATTTTTCAACTCAAAAAGTGTGCTTCACTAACATGATGGAATACAGAATACAACCACAACACAGCTTGTCATCATTCTCTGCACAAAAAAAATCCTGGGACAGGCAGGGTGCCAGGGGTTTCCAATTTCCTCTAACTGCAATGCTCATTTCTCAGATCTCCCCAGTGCCAGTCAGGGTGGTAGTCAGAATAGAAGAGCGACGTTAAGCATGGGAAAAGAGAGGAGTGGAGGAAAGGTGTTTTAGGTTTTTTCCTTGTTTCTCACCATACTATTCCACTTTGCAATAAACTGCATTCATTTCCCCTAAGTTGAATCACTTTTGACCACAACAGTAATTGGTAAGAGATCTCTTTATCTTGACCCACAAGCTTTTTTATCTTATTTCCACTTCCTGTCATGTTAAAAAGATGAATCAGACAGAAACTGATGAATGAGAATCTGCTACATCAAACTTAAATGAAAGAACAAAAAGAAAAAACAATAAATATTAGAGCAGTGTCTTCTCCCTCAAAAGCAACACCATTTCATTCATAGAACATTTTCATATCAATTGCAAACAGAGTACCAGAAGGTAGAATGAAAGTCACTACAAGAAATAAAAATGAAACTTTTAAAAGTAATTTTTATGATTAAAAGATGTATTCCACTTTAAGAAATTTGACTTGTCTCCTTTTCAGAGCAGTGATATAAAATTAATATAAGGGCAATGTAGGTCATTACTTACAAAAAAATTAGTAATCTCTTTGGCTTTCCCCTCTTGTCATCCTCATTATCTCACTGAATTACCCCACAGGTTCCCAATGAATTAATGTTATCAAAACTTTATTCCATAACCTTTCTTAAATATCAAGTGATTCCACAAAATCCCTTAATATTACAGCTGGTCTTTTTACAACTCTACCAGAAATGAAAGATTAAAAACTTTAATGCAGCTAACTTTTTAGAAAGATACCATCTTCCACATTTTCCACAGTTTCTCAATCAAAAATAATCACAGAGAAATTTATACTAATTACCTATCTTAATGATATATAAGAGCATATCCAGCATAGGTCACTAAGTCTCCTTTGTAAGAACCACCTATGAGGCATCAAGCACATTTTGACTCAATATAAATGACAAAACAATGTTTTCTTTGTTAATGTCATATTAGTCATTTTAATCTTCTGGAAGTTAATCACTTAATGCTAATACAGTACTTGCCTCTCCCTATTAGCTGTGATCTTCTGGTTTCTTTATTTTGTATCAGTTCTCCCACACATTCTTGCTAGGGTTCATTTTTCTCATAAAGTTTTTTCTACCCTGTAATTGCCAGGAAATTTAGAATTAAATGTGGTGAATTCAGAATTCAGAATTCATTTACTAGAGGAATTACCCAGTATGCCATTCAATATGAAGAAAACAAGAGTTCTGCAGACCTGAAGTTCTTTATTAAAAAAAAAATAAATAAAAGAATATAAAATGCCCTTTGACCTGAAAAAGCAAGGGGTAAATATAAGGGATTTATGTTAAATTTGTGAGTAAGAGATTAATAAGACATTACTACATATGAAAAAGAGATTGATAAGATTTATATGAAAGTAACAGATAAATTTAAGAAATAATAAGAATTTATATACACTGTGCTTTGTAGCCTTTTCACTGCAGGGGTAGGAATATTTTGTACATGTGCAAGAAATTACTGAGGCCCTGTCTCCATTGTAGGCAGAAATGTACATGTTTAACAGCTGCTTCTTCTTATGAATGAGTCCAGATACTTATTTTGTATTTGGTCAGTCAGTTACACAGTTGAAATTTCCCTAGGAACTCAATTGTTCTAAAGGCCCAAGTGTTTTGTCCTGTTCAGCCTGAATCTTCCAACACTGAAAATTCTCTTCTCAAGTGATCAACTTTCTCATTTTTAAACAAGTGATATTTTCACTTTCTAAGAAAATTCTACTCCCATTTTTATTCAACTTTCCTACTATAACACTGAATAAATTTTCCAATATACTCAATGAAATATTAAGTACTCATATATCATGCCAATATATGCATATAACATTCATCTATGAAAATAACATATTCAATGTCAATATCTCACAGAATTATCTGTGGCCTTTCTTCCTTTTTCCTTCCTTTTCTCTTCCTTTGTTTTCCACTAAAAACTTAGTGATTAGCATAAAAACAAAACAAAAGTGAAATGTAAGATACGTTTCTTTTAATTGTACTATCAAAAAAAGATAACATTGTAAAAGATAACATGTAAAACTCTTTTTCTTCGGGAAGTTTGAGAGAGACTAATGATCATATTTCTCCTTTATCCCGGCACACTATATCTTTGTTATACATAAAACAATTAGGGAAATAGAACAGAGGTAAGTAAAGAAGTGGCCAAACTATGAAGCAAATCCTTATGCAATTAAAGAAGGTAAGTATTGTGTTTATAGTTCCAAATTTTGCACTAAGGTGCAAAATACAATTTTCATTACTGCATTACACTAAAGACCAAAAGATAATTGTTTTAGAACCACAGAATCTCTTGACTTCAGTTTATTTAGTTCAATAAAGTTTTCAAAAGAGTTGAGAGGTGAGAAAGACGAAAGCATTTGAATGAAAGAGTGAAAACATACACTTCAAACAGAGGAGAGATTTTATGAGACTAACTTATTTGATTGTAAAAGAAAACTAAATAAATCTTCCTAGTAGTATGAACAAAATGATATTTTGGGACTTATCTGATAGGAGTATATTTTTGCTTTGGAAAACTTCTGTGTAAGCCAAAGATAATCTTTCAAGTTTATTTTTTTTTTCTACACTGGTTTTGGTAGGATCACTTATCTATAGGTTGCGATTTGTCTTTGACTCCTGTATTTCCCTTCACAATTTTCTCACATTGTTACTTGTCCACATGACTTTTTAAAGACCCATTATTTTTGGCTTAATTTTTATGGTGGTTTGAGATTATCATTTGTTGTTTGAAGACCCATTTCCTTGGGGATTTTTTTGTTTGGTTGGGTTTTATTAGTTTTGTTTTGGTTTTGGTGAGAGTTTTTGTTTGTTTATTTTTTTTGGTGTTTGAGGTTGTTTCGAGGTGCAGAGAGAGGAGGGTTTTTTTTTTGTTGTACAGAATTGGAAATGAGATGCTGCAGAAAAGAACCACCAAAAGGGACCTCAGGGTCCTGGTCAATGGCAGATTGACCATGAGCCAGCAGTGCCCTGGCAGCCAGGAGGGCCAACCCTGCCCTGGGGGGCATCAGGCACAGCATCACAGCCAGGCAAGGGAGGGGATTGTCCTGCTCTGCTCTGCTCTGGGGCAGCCTCTCCTTGAGTGCTGAGGGCATTTTTGGTCACCACAATATAGAAAAGACATGAAGCTATTTGAGAGTGCCCAAAGAAGGGCAGTGAAGATGATGAAGGGTCTAGAAGGGAAGCCATGAAAGTTATGGCTGTGGTCACCTGGTCTGCTCAGCCTAGGAAAGAGGAAACTGAGGGGGGACATTGCAGTTTACAACTTCCTTGTGAGGTGAAGCAGAGAGGCAGGTACAGCTCTCTTCTCTCTGATGAGCAATGACAGAATATAAGGCCTGAAGCTGAGTGTCATGGGTTGCAATGTAAAATTTAATCAGGGGTGTGTTATTCTGTTTCCATCCCTTGGAACTGGGATGGGGGGTAGTGATGTGATCTTCTGTTGATAAGCCAGCTGATAAGAAACCATCAAGAGCAGTTTCCTTATCTCCTCCATGGCCGATCCTCCCTCCAGGGATTGGTCTTCTGCTCATGGGCCATTGAGTCCACTGATAAACTTCCATCATCCCATTGGGAAATGCTCCAGCCAGGGGGGAACCGAGCCCCTCTACCTGGATAAAAACCCGAGACTTGGAGCACCAAGTCAGCCTTTTCCACTGGACTCCCAGAGGAAGAACAGGCCCATCCATCACCACTGGACTTTCAGTGGAGGGTTGCACCTTTTCTACAGGATCACTGATTCAACAGGGCCACAACTGATTCTCCAGGAGGACTGCAGCCACCATTGCAAGTAGACTGCTGCCAGCAGGGTGTCAGGTTGGATTCTGATTCTGTCAGTGGTTTTTCTTTATTGCATGTATTTTTTTTCCTTTTTGGTTTATTTTCCCTTTTTCTAATACATTGTATTTCTGACATGGGGTGTCTCACTGGTTTTGCTTCTGAAACCAGAACACCGAGTCAGGGGAGGCTTAAGTTTGATATTAGGTAAAGTTTCTACATCCCAAGGGCAGCTCAAGGGTGGTTGGGCACTGGAACAGCCTCCCCCAGACAGTGGTCACATCACCAGCCTGAAGGTTTGAGAAGCACTTGGAGAATGTTCTCAGGCACATGGAGGGAATCTTTAGGTGTCCTGTGCAGGGCCAGGAGTTGTCTTTATTTGATCCTCTAAGTCCTTTCTAATTCAGGATAATTTATGGTTCTATGATTTCCTGGGAAAAGATGGGACACATTTTACCCCTCCTGGCATGTATATAAAACAGACACTCTGAGGGGTCCTATAGGACAAGTATAGGGTTACTCTAATTCTTGGTGATCTGAGGGAAAGTGTTAAGTGCTTTTTCTTCATATTTAGTGCTATCTTCAGAATGTTTAAAGATCTCAGTGAACTTTATCAGTATTTACAGCAAACCAAGAAATTAATTCTGTTATCTACACAGAATTTTCACTTGGGTCATGAAAATCAATAGTTCCCATGTTGATTAGATTTGGACTTTGATTAACTTTTTGACTTGAAAGTAATCAAATCTGGAATTGAATCTTATCACACTATATATATATATATTTATATATAAGAATTAATATTTTTATTGCGATTTGTTTGTAATGTAGGAATGCCTAAAACTCTGGAACATTTCTCTTAAAATATTAGGCAGTGTCGTAAAAACAAAATAAAAAGTAATCCAAATGAATGAGGCCTTCAATCAAACAAAAAGACCACACTCCTGTCTTAGAATTTGAAAATTTGATAAGGAAAGGTATTTCCTGCAGCTCTTTGAGTAACATTAGCCCTAACAGTTAGACTAGGATACAAGTAACTGTCACCGTGCTTCTTTTTTTTCTTGTTTTTTTTAAAAGACATTTATTCCTTTAGTAAAGCAGAGGCAACTGTTGTACAGCTTTTGATCCTTCCATAAAGGGTCATCCATATAACTGATGAAATGTGTTATATATAAAAATATATATGCCTTTTCATAATTATTATCTGAGTCAATCAAATTATTGAAGTATTGGTGTAAACAGCATAATGAAATTTTTCATAAGGAAAACCCACTTGGTTCATGTGTGTTTAAACCAAATCAAGATCAAAATGATTTATTGATTTATTAATGATTCATAATTAGTAGTCAATCAGTGATTCATTTAAGATTGTTATCATCAGTGTAATATAGAAATCTTGTTTGGAGGTTAAAAAATGCTAAGAAAGACTCCTTATAGGCAATTCCAAAATGCTGTAGCCTCAGACCCCTGCATATGCACATACAGAACTGCATGCACATTCTCTCATAGACAGTGTGGGCTACAGCCACAAACAACTCCTTTCCTGAACACCCAGGTTATCCCACTTCCACACACCTTCTGTGGGAGGTGTGGGTGTTCCATCCTTACCTGTACCTGTGCTGTTCCCCAGTGAGGACATATTCACCCACAGATGACAGGATCCAAGCTGTCACAGCATCCGAGGCTCTGGCTGGCCAGGGCAGAGGTCCTGATGTCATTAGGAGATTTCTACCAGTGCATAAAGGGATTTTGAAAACTGGTCTTTGCCCTTCTAGGTCTCTCCCTCACAAATTTTAAAACTTAAAATTTTGCACATTCTCGTGCCACTTCTATATCTTTTCCAGCTCAATCACTTTTAATTTCTAAAGTCTCAGTATAATACCCACACTAGTCTAAACTGTCTGATAGTCATCTTCACCTTTAAATTGATCAGTTTGGGCAAAGGTGGCCTCAGGAAGCTTAGCCACTATTCACATACCTGAGCAACTGCCTGGCAAAGGTGGTCAGTGGAAGTCCTCGCAGCAGTGACCAGCATTACATCTAAGAAATTGCTTCCATCAACCTTGCACTATCAGAAAAGAAACTGAAACCTTAAAGATTCAGTTGTGTCCAAAGTCAGCTAGAGATTTATTTTAAAGTACAGCCAAAGAAACATGAAAAAAAATACCACTATTATTCTCTTCTCATTATTGAATATCAAATCCTGAAGATCTCTCTTGCTTAAACACTGAACTGGCTTGAAAGGAAAGGAAAGACACAAAGCTTCTTTCCATGACAACCTTTCAGACACAGACCACAAACCTATCACCACTTCCAGATTTTCTGAGCATTTCTTTACCCTTGATGTTATTATCAGTCATGTTATAGTAACACCCAGCTTGAATAAACTTCACGTGCTTTATACTAAATCCAAATTCTCTCAAAAGTTCAGGTACTCAGTTTAATCATCCACGCACTGAAAAACAACATTTTGGGTTTATTTATCAAACAAAAAGATTATATTAAATAAACCCCAAGTCACTTTATAATTCATATATGCATACCGCCTGAGAATGAATAAAGAAAAAATGATCAAATTTTTTGTTTGTTCATTGATTTTACTGAAAATAATAAAAGCTTTTCAACCCTGTAGGAAATTATTGGTATAGAAATGTTCAAGACAAATCATCAGGCACACAGATAAAGCATTTATTCTGTTTGACATGCAGCACTACCAACAAAAAATGTAGGACAACCCAGAGGTCACATTTGGAGGATCTATATGTAACTGAAGAAGAACTATTAATCACATAGAAGTGTACTTTACTTTTTCTCCTTATATCTTTTTTCAAGTACTCTTCACTCTTTCCAATAAATTGTAAGTATACACCATATGACACACACAATTGCAGCATGATTATAATAACAGCAGCTATCTTTATAAAAGTGGATTGGGAGCAGAATGGGGATTAGTAGTTGAATACAGAACCTTCAATAAAGTTATGTACACTAGTAGTCAATCTATATTACAAAAGAGTAACAGTAATAACAGTAAGAAGTTTAATTTCTAGAACTTATAATGTAAGATCTAGATACAAAATTAAATTATTTAATGAATAGGCATTGGTAGGCATAGAGAACAGAAAATACTAAAAACAGTATATAAAGAAACTTCAAGACCTACTTCAGGTCCTGGGTGTAGCAGAGATATCTGAAGTAAATCAGAAAAATACATAGAAAAGAGATTTTTATTCTGAATGCTAGGGAAAATATTTCTTAAAATATGATGATGACAAAATGCATTTAGTAGAAGGAAAACACTTATTTAAATATTTCTATTTAAGTCAGACTTCTACATGTAGAATTTTAGAGTAGTCTCTTCTAAAGTATATCTGATACACTTTTTAGATAAAGAGCTGATTTTTTTGGTCTTCCAAAATTCAGATCAATAAAATTAGGTTAAATGTAAATTTAAGTTCTGTAAACTTTCTTAAATTAAATTCTGTTAAAAGGGACCTTATGATAAGATTTCTGGGAAAAGTTCTATGATAGCAGCATTGTTCTTTTACAACTCTACAAACCTCATTACAATTGTCAATTTTATGTGATGAAGGGTCTGTGATTAGAGACTAGATTGCAGTGGTTATGGCAATATTGGCACATAAATTTATTTCTTTTCTATCTGAGTGTAATTTTTAACTTGTGGTGACTAAATAGGTAAAGTTGTTATTCACTCATAAAAAGAGCATGAAATGCTTCCTTACTTCTAAGAAGCTTAAGTAGGTTAAAGCACCTGATATGGTTATATTACATATGTGCATATATTTGGCTGCAACTGCCAAATTCTGAAAAAAATTCCATGATACAAAACAGTGATTTCTAGTCACCTCCTTCAGGATATTGTCTGACATCAAATTGGTCAGAAAATACAGTAAGATATTCTAAATGCTGTTGCCTATAACACTTTGTCATCCTGGCTGCAGACAATAAAGGATGATCCAATATGCTGCAACTGATATAAGGAATATTTTGGTTGACAGCTGGTCCAAATGTCATTTCAAATGATGCACTTTTTCATGTATTGCAAACTGTAAAGCAGTTTCAGTTTCACACACTCAATGTGTTTTATATTTGTGGCCTTTTAATGTTTGAAAAATATGCTTACAATGGTGCAGTGTGATGTATTGTGGTTTCAAATGCTACGTAACCTTAGTTAACCCTACATGTTCTTCTATTGTGTATGGCAATAAATCAAAAGATAGCATCCCTGTAAGCTTCTTCTCTTTTCCAAATTACCTTGTCCTTGTTATTTTATCCTATGTGGCCTCTCATCCTATTCCACTTTTCTCTCTTGTTTTCTTCTCCTCCTCTTCTCTTCTATCTGACATTACACTCAGTTACTTTAAACCTTTTTTTCTGTAAATTAGTCCTATCAAGTTTTTTGTTTCACACAAGAGACTTAACAATTTATCCCATAAAATTTTACACAGTTCAATATGTAACATTGAACCTCATAAAAATGTATTTTGAGGACTGATTATCTGAACACTTTCTACCACTTATCAGGAACTGATGCCTACATTCTAATTACTTTTTTGTGACTGCATGTTTGTTTTGTCTTAGGATGTTTGTACTTTATAATCTGATATGCTCACTCTGATGGAGTAATTACAATGGATAAGGATCAGTGTGTTTGCAACACATAGAGTTGGAATAAGAGGGCTTTGCACATCAGAATACAGATGCAAATTTCACAAGTCTAGTGTTTTCCAGCTCAATCACAAGACTGATGTATTGCACTTCCAGTTACCTAGAAATATATGCATTTTTCAAGTTTTTAAAGAAGAAATGACTCTTTCATCTTGATCTATTGTGGAATAGGAAATAATAGGAAATTTATTCACTGAGTTATATCAAGGCTCTCATTGAGGACTGCCCTTCATATGCTGATAATTCTGCCTGCTAAAGTTTTTTTTGTCCACAAAACCCTCCTAGTGGGAAAGTGAAGTTAGTGTTCCCAGATGAGGCTGTACACTCTAAGCTATTGAGAATACAATTTCAAAGCAGACAGGCTTAGGAATGAGTATAAAGTAAATAAATCATAAACAGTTTAAGCTTCATACCGGAACAGACTAAGTTTCACTAATCAATCAGTCAAGAGAAATTTTAAAACATTTAAGGTTTGAATGAATAACTAATGCCAAACACTGTATGTGTGCCAGACTCTCGAGTATCCATCCTGCAGCAGAAAAATTCTGGAGAAGAACTACTGGTAGAATCCAATGTTTGTACAGTAGCTGAAAAGTTTAACTTAGAGTGCCCATACCTGTCTTCATTTTGTTTGGTTGGTTTTCTTTGAAGAACAAAATAAAGACTTGATGCATACAAGTGCAGCTTAGAGAAGGGAAGTATTTGAAAGAGAGAATGCAGTCACTTTGGACCTGCACACCATTCCAGCATAAAATAAGGCAAACTACACAGAGCATGCATATTACAAAGAGAACAAGACATAAGAAAAAAGAAATTGAAATAGAAGACTCCTTCTAGTCTGTAAAGCTATTAAAATGCAAAGATGTATTAATTCTGAAGGAATTCCTACAAAGATTATTATAGATGATCTACTGAAAATAAAACTATTGAAAAGAAACCATAGTTTATCTCTCCATTACCTATGATCAGGAACATAACATTTGTTTCCTGAAAACTGAGTATTTTTGATCTACTATATATGCTATCATGCTGAACCATGCAGCATAATAATACTACCTGTAAATGAGGTAGAGTTTCCTGTGCCAACAAAAATACAACAAAATTTGAGTAACAAAGATCTCTCTCTATCTCTATTGGGTTTGCATTGCAGGGTTTTGGTAAAGGGCTGCCTACAAGGTTGTCTTCTGCGTGAAGTTGCTGGAAGCTTCCCCAGTGTTTAACAGAGCCAATGCCAGCTGGCTCCAGGACAGACTCACTGATGGCCAAGGACAAGCTCATCAGTGATGATGGTAATGCCTCTAGGAAAACATATTTAAGAAGAGGGAAAACTTTCTGCACAATGCACCCAGAAGAGAGGAGTGAGAATGAAGCTCTCCTGCACACCTTGAGTATGAACTTCTCAGTATTTGGCAGCTATTGCATAAAAAAGAAAAATAGCAAAAGCACACTAACAGAAACATTATTGGAGAAACAGAGTGTTTGGTGGAGGTATCAGAAAGTACTCTAAGTACAAAAATTGAAATATAAGTATTCAGTTTTATGTAATCAGTACCTAGGAATTTCACTGCCTTTCCTGGTAAAAGGAGATGATTGTAGGAGGCAATAATGTACTGAAACACAGCTGAACACAGCTTCCTGGATCACAACTTCCCATTTGCTTTGTAGCCTTTCTGTTACCCTGCAGAGCTCTGTTTCTGGAACCACTTTTCCTTTCTACCTCTTTCTTTTTTCCTTTTATTTCTTTCAAAGAAAATAACTCTGATGAATACTCTTGTGTTAGTAATTCCAGTTAGGGAAAATTCTTTTCTTCTCTGGCTTTAGCTTTGTATTACTGTTTCTTTTTTCAAGACTAAATTTCTTCTTTCAAAATATGACAAGTGTACAAAGCCACTCGTTCCCTTTTTTTTGCTTAGTGAGGGCAGCTGACCTCCTCATCCCTTTTAAAATGTTACTGGTGTTTTCAAGTATCACCTTCCCTCTGAAGAGTGTCTTTCCTGTCTTCTGCAATTGTAATTTTTTTTGGAACACAGACTGAGTACATCCCTCTATCAATTTTACTCAATGGCAAAACTTAAATGTTCTTCCTTGAGGTCAGGATCTTCCTCTACATAGGCAGAACACAGTACAAGGGGTGGGATGATAATAAAAGCCACACTAATTATCATATTGTGCTTTTGTAGATCTACAGAAGAATGATCTGATTCTTAAAATGTTGCAAGTGTATGGCAGGAATGTTCTTAAATATCTTTGTTCAAAATGTGCTCAATGATGTTGCAAGAAGATTTCTGAGCATTGGATGATGTAACATGAATAGGTATAATCTTTATAGAAGCTTTTGTTCCATGAGGTATCTGAATTTTATTTAAGCAGACGTCCTGCCTGTAGGTCAGCCTCAAACACTTCACTGCAATTTCACATGCAGTAATCTGACTCTATAATTTGAAGTCCTTGGAAATGCATCTTCATCAGCCCTTATACTGCCCTGATTTAAGGTCAAAACTACTTCTCCAGTGACTTTGCCATTTCCCCTACGACAGATCTGCATATCTCTTCTGCATGATCAAAGATACTCTATTTGCTCAACATGCTGAGCTATGGAGGAAAAATTGTTTAACAAAGGAACAGGCATTCCTGGATGTAACAAAAAACCTGGCCTATAATTTAAGACTCAGAACAGGGAGTGAGAGATCTGGTAGGATTAGATACACCAAAGGGAAAGTAACTTGTGTAGATTCACAGCCACTCATGAATGAGTTTTAGGTCTTGACCAGAACAGCATTTAAGTTAGGACTTGGGCATTTTCTTAAAGTGTTGGCAGGCATGAAACTAAACTTACATTGGGTAGTCAAAATTGCCACTAACCATATGAAACTTCATTGTTCCCCTCTTACAGATAAACATCAAATTTTAATCACAGGTATACTTTTAATTACTCTATTTACATTTTAATTAGAAGGGAAACAGATATGTGCTTGCATACGTAGGCCTAGTGGGAAGCATAAAGAATTTATTTGGGACCAGGGCCTGTCTCAGCTCTCTCTCCATCACAGGATTTCTGCTAAGAATGCAGGAAGAACCTCATAAAGCTTAGACATCCTGCCTTTCTTAACTGAAAGCAAGGAATAACACAACTGTTACTGCCTGGAATTCCCATGTGCTCGGCCTAACATAAATAAAGATTTGGGAGCTGTAGTATCAGACCTAATATCTATCAGATCAATTATCCTGATTTATCAGAAAAAATGTGTAGTAGGTAAAACTGAGTGAACTGCCACAAGCACTGGAATCCTGAATCCAGTCCTACCCTAAAACCTTTTAAAGAAAGTAGATATCATTACTTCCACTGCCACCTGCTTTTGTGGCGTTTGTTGAGATACAAAAATACTTTTAAAAAGTATTTAAAAAATACATTTCTTCATTTGTTTGCATGCCTCAGGGAAATGATAAAAGTATTTTAAAAGCATGTGACTCTTGGACACATGAGCATCAAAGAAAGAACTAGTATACACCATCCAGGAAAGTGCTGGAAAACAGTAAACTCTAACTAGAGATCCACTGTCAAGAAAGTCCATCTCTCCCAGTGATTCACCAGTAGTTAGTGGCTATTTGTACTCTTTATGTTCCAGAAAAGCAAGCTTGACAACAGTATCCCAATAAAAATCATTGTTTTGTTTGGGTTTTTCCCTCAGTTTCCTTTCATTTTCCCAAATACAATTTATTTTGCATACTTATAACATTACAAAATAACACGTGCCCATAAAACAAACAGACAAAAAATAATTTCAGGCTTATACAGGTTCAGTCTGATCTTTTGTCTAAATTCCCCCATTAAAAAAAAACAAAAAACAAAAACATAGAGAGCTTTTCAGGCCATCTAATGATATCATCATTGATCAACACTTTAGTGAAAGTTATCTATGATGAAAATTATCTGCATAAGATAGAAGGATAGAACCACCAACTCAAGTTAAATATTTAACCTTGTTTCTTTCTCCAAGAGCACCAGCAGATATTAAAGATATAAAGGGCCCCACTGTATTCTATTATCAATTCCAAGAAGCAATCACTATGATTAATATTCTGGATATCTCTTCTCAATTAGTTTCCTTTTAATTTCATTCATATTTTTTAGACTTAAGACACTATAACTACATTCAATGTGAAAGAAAACTTTTATTTCTCCTCCTATAAATTTCACTGTATGTATACTGATCCTTGCATTTGACAAAATACTGATTGTTGCTTATTCAAACTCTTCACAATGTTCTTATTTGGCAGACCAGCATCACATCTCCTTTTTATTCATCACTTTTATTTTCAGTATACCACATTTAATCTTAACTTAATCTTTACTTATTCTACGCTTCCAGTTATCTACTTTACCCTCTTTGCCATTTTTAGTTTCACTGTCTCTCTGTCCTTGGGTGACCTTGGGAGATGGAATAATCAGAATTACATTTTACATTTAACATGTTGTTACATTATGGGCTTATATAGGGAAAGGAAGGTTTTTTTTTCCCCCAGTGTACAGAGTGCTGCATAGTGGACCCAATTTCCACAAAATTATCTCTTTATGTCAGAATAAAAGAGAGGAAATGAAATACATGGTAAATATAGGAGTAAGTTCTTACCTAGTTTTTATTAGATCTTGGGATTCTAAAAACATAATTTCTTGTGAAATAGAACTGAGGCCAGAAAGTTAATGGGAAATACAAAAAACAGTCTGGTCTTTTTATACAACCAGAATCTATCTAATAAACAGAGTAACAGTCACTGACCTGAATACACATAGAAAATAAATGCAGGAATTTATTTTCGCCATGAGGTCCGTGGAAAAAGAGATGAGCAACATACAGAAAAAGCTAAATCCTTAACTAAGAATATATGAATTAAAGAGACTGAAATGAACCATTTGAATAGAACTGACCTACAGTTGCTGCAAATCCAACCCATTCCAACCTCTGGTGAACTGTTATAGAGGCCATATCTTTCAGAAGACATTTCTATTTTCTCTAGAAGTAAATATATGAATATATAACATTCATAAAAATAATAAACATAAATGTATCACAAATTTATAGTGAATATTTTATAAGGTATATTACATATGACACATTCCATATATGATACATCATATATTATTATATTATTTTTCCACAATATTTATTGTATTTGCATGATAATTTCATATTTATTCTCACAACACATTTTCAGGCTTGTAGATTTTCATGAAATGTTTTGCTCATAATTTATGGGAGATACGGCAGTAAAGTTGCTCTAATGATCAATAAATTTGTTCAAACCTCCGGTACTGACTGTGCTGTGGCAGCTCCTCTGCTTTCCAGCTGGTGGAAATCTCAGCTGGCAATATCCCTTCTGGTTCAGTGTGTCCTTTCTCTTTGGGTGTGTGTCGCCAAGATTGATGCTGGCATTTGAGTTTTCTCTGCATAGTGCAGGACGGAAATGAGATTAAGAAAGATTTCATAGAGTGTTGTAATGTCATGCTAGGGATGAATTTTTCTGTTCCCAAGGAAAAAGTAGCCCAGCAATCAGAAATAAATCAAAATAAACCAGCTTGACTGGAAGGTTCCAAGTTTAGTTTTATAAGATATTAATTCCATGTTTTCTTTATTTTTGGTTATGTTTATTTGGGGTTTACGTAGAAATTTTTCTTGATTGATGTGATAAACTCAGGATGTATTTTGTTAGGATTTCCATCCAAAACTTTTAAAGAAAGGAAGGAAGAAAAAAATATAAAAATAAGAAAAAATTATGGAAAAGGAATGGAAAGACCGAAAGAGAGTATATTTAGCTGTTTCAGAGAACATCTACAACATTTAATGTGAAAATAACTATTGGATATGTTACATGCTATAAAGCCATGTTAAACACTATTTTCTACCATAAGTTTAATTTTTGACTTACTTCATCTTATCTGGCCCTGGTCAGAAAGCTGGAAGTCTGGTTTCAAGTCATGTTCTGAAGTTTTCAGATTGGTGATGGAGCACAAAGCACAAAAGATTTTGATTTCTTCTGGACTTGTTTGTTGTGTCTTTGCTTGTTTCCTTGAAAAAAAAATCAAGCAGTGCCTCCTACAAATCTATTAGCATAGTAATTGTAAAATTTTAAATCTTTTTTCATGTTTTCTCCTCTTGTAGTCACTCACATGCAGAAACTCCCAGTGTCTCCTAATCAAATCTTTGTGAAAACCCAGACTAAGAAAAATTTGCTTATAAATTAATTGCATGTACCAGAAAGCACTGGAATATGCCTGACAAGTTTTACCTTTAATTTCTTTTATACATGTACTACTTTCCTCTTTACCTTTCTGTTTGCTCTCTGATAAGGAATTAAACATCGCATACACTCTAGCTGGAAGGTCAAGAGTGCAGTAGCAATGAACCAGTGACAGGCTGAAGGTTTGAGCAACTTAAATTTAGCTGTGACCTTCATGAAAAAGCTGAGTCCTCCCACAGCACAGAGAGAAGCAATAATGGGGTACAGGTTAGGGTAGTGAATTATTTTATGAAGGCCATGAAGTGTAGCTTAAGGTTTCAGGGAAACAGGTTTCCCAGGGGAGGAAGTACAAAAATGTAAAAGCAAATAATAATCAAAGCCACTGCTTAATAAACTTCTCCCGTGCAAACTCTTTGTAATATATGTTGTACCTGTGGATATACAGGACCAACATTTTTGGAAGTTATTGGCAGATGTTTTCAGATGTTTTGAAAAACTTACTTACTGTTTTTTCCTAATAAGTAATAGCCAGTGCCTGCACAGATCATTAGGTAACATAGCAAAAACATGACTGAGACTGAAGCCAAGGTCACAAAAAGGAACAGTATTTAGTCTTAGGGACTTTGGGGTCTTTGTTTCCTTACCCCAACAGCTCAGCAATCACAGCCTCTGGGCAATAAACACCAGGAGATTCTGGCTCACCCCTGTGGATTGATGTTCTGCCATCACAGTGTCTAAAATAACATGGCTAAACCACTCAAATGCCTTCACTCTTACTGCCAGTTGTTCAGTGTTCAAGATATTAGTGAAGCCATTCTAGTGCAATTGTAAAGTTATGGATTAAAGTCCTTTTAGCAAAGATTTTTTTCTGTGTGTATTGGATGTTCATGTCCAGTTTTTAACTGTGTGGAGGGTGCAGTGCTCTCTCTGCGAGGCCAGGAGCTGCCCTATGCCAGACACAGGCACAAGGCTGAGCCCAGCAGCCACACTGGTGGTTCATCTAGTGATAACACGTTTAAAAAACACCAAAACACCAGCGAGCAGAGAGGAAATGAAGTGTTAAACAGAACAGTGAAAACACCAAGGTCAGGGAGGAAGGGGAAGGAGGTGTCCAGGCACCAGAGCAGAGGTGGCCCTGTGGAAGTAGGTTGATACAAGAACTGCATCTGGTGAAGAGTCCACTCCAGAACAATTTTATCCTGAAAGACATGGGAAGGGCTGAAATTGGAACAGTGAAGAAGGAGTAGCAGAGAGGAACAATTATGAACCGACTGTATCCCCATACTCTCTGTACTGCTTGAGCTAAAGGAAGGACACAGATAAGTAGTGAGTGAAAAAGTGATGTGAAGGCAGAAGTAAGGTATTGTTTTAACCTGTCTCTATTTTTCACCATACATTTTAACTGAATTAATTATCTAACTCCCCTAAATAAAGTCTATTTTGCCAAGGATAGTAATTTCTTACTAATCTACCTATCCTTATTTTGAAACTCATGATCTTTTAATTGTTATTTTCTCCCCTTGTCCTCTTGAGAAAGAGGACAAGGGGAGAAAGAGCAGCTGGTTGGGCATTTGGTAGCTGGTGCACCTTGTAAGCAAGACTTTAAATAAAGTTCTGACAAATATGACTTATATGTATATCATTGAAATCTAAATACTCATCACAAAACTTTCAGGCTTCACATTAAATGTTCCTCATTTGCAAAACTCCAGGGAGGAGTGGAAAGACATTTTTACAAGAAGTGATCAGTATTCTGTTGAAGATCACTTATTAATTATTTGTAGACAGCCAAGAAAAGGCAGCTGAATTCTTTATGTTGATGAGGAGTCAGATTTTTTTATCCCAGCCCTATTGTTCAGTGTCTTTAACTGTGACTTTGACTCTTTCTGGATTAGTGATTTGGTATCTAGAAGATTTTTGTTTCTCGTTTTGTGAAAAACTTTTCTGTTGATATGGGACACATCACGGTACTGAGGGTCATGAAACATATGATGTCTTTAAAAATGGATTTTCATTGCAAAACTCATATCCCCCTATACTAGTAAGAATTAGCAATACAAGTATCTAAACATTGAGAAGTGAAAATTCAATAATAAAAATTGCTTTCAGTGTCATTTGAGTTTATTTGGCCCTTCCCATAAAAGTCTTTCCCTCTATTTTTTACCAAAAAGTAGAGAAGTTCTGAGCTACAGTAATATCCCAAAGCTTCTACCAATATGCTATTTATAAATAATGGCTTCCATTTCCAGACCCTAGCTTTTTTTTTCTATGCCATGAATCTGAAAACAGAAAATGGAAACCAGTTGCTCCCGCAGAGCTACAAATTGCTTCACAAGAGAACATTTGCTGTGAAACAGCATTTTAGTTCTTCATGAGACATATCCATCCTATATTCTCTAAATATTCTCTAAATTTGGGTTACTCCCACTTGATTCCATCATTTTTGTTAATAGAGTTTTCTCATTGTCTTCAAATTTGGCTAAATATATATATAGTACAGTGGGCATTTACAAAATGATCAAGTGAAAAAAAAGTAATATATATATATATACACACATAAATATATAATTATATATATAATTATATCCTGTTTTTAATTACCTATTCCATTAAGAAAAATGTTGACACGTGTGCCTTCATACAATACATTTATAAAAATGTGTATAAAGTAAAATGTCCAGAACAGTCAGGGTGCTATTAGATCTTTCAATATGAACTGTTTTGTTCTTTGTGGAATACATTGCTATTAATTATTTTGACAGATTAATGTCACTTGCAAGTTTTTTCCGAAGTATTTTCCTTGTTGTACTATCTATCTAAATAGAAAGTATTTTGCTTTTTCTTAGTATTACTATTACTCCATTAGCATTCTAAATTTTCTAGTATTGCAAAACTCACAGCAATATATATTGATCAGGAATAGAGTTTGTATTTTACAGCATTTTGTATTTTGTTTATACTTGAATATATTCCTACGTCACTGAAAGTATTTCTTTCATTGTTCCTAATTGTGACACTCTTAATTAACTAGAATACTATCACACTATGTTGCTACAAAAGAATGTTACTAAGTACCAAGTTCTTTTTAGTACAGTGGTCTTATATAGCGAAATCTGTTTTAAATGGAAGAGAAATAATAGATTTAAAACAGGAAAAAAATAAAAAAAAAAAAGGAGTTGTCTTATTTCTACAGAAAATAATTTTGTAAATGTCATGTATCACTTTCAGAAGTGATTGGATTAGCCTTAGTTTGGTCTTTTAGCTCTGGAGCTGAAATATCCTTTAAATGACTTTAGATTGATGAAAGTTAACTTGATTTAAGTTTTGGTTATACAGGAATTAGTGGCCAAACCAGGACAAGGAATAAGACAGTACAGCTGATAAAAACAAGTAAGCAGGAAGCAGTTTAGCTATATCTCTTCTAAGTAATCTTTAAAAGATAAGGTACAAGAACCTGTACAATCTCTAATGTGCACATTTTATTAATTAATTTGGTTTAAATAACTTAAAAATTTGATATTTCCCAAGGTCTTATCCCTTTGCATAAATTAAATACAGTAAATCTTCTAGTTAAGGAATATACTTCAGAGCCTGGTTTGGATAGTATTGGTATTAAAAAAAAATGATGAGGACTAAAAGCCTATTCAGCATGCAATCACATTTCTGTACCATACACGTCTGCAAAGTCTTATAAAATTCTATTACAAGGCTATCAAATTTAATCAGCTAGTCAGTTTTTAGCCAAAGTCTTGCACTCTCTATGTCTTAAATCTGTCATACTAATACAAAACAGGCACTAGCTGTTTCCATTTTTTAAGTCTTATTTTGATCACATAAAGCAGTAAAGCAAAAGATTGCCTTAAGTCAGGCTGGTTTTCTTGCTTGTCATAAAAAAAACCATTTCCCTCCAACCTTCCTTTGCTTCACAGCTCTGTCACTGCAATACTTTGAGACTGCACGAATGTGTGGAAAGGCACACATGGCTTAGTGCTTCAATGGAGGGATACAGGCTCTCTAGAAGGAAAGCCTTGGGAGGGTGAGAACAGGGATTTGCACTTCATGTGACACAATTGGATTATACACAGGGCTGCCTCTGTGATTTGTGCAGGAATTGGTCAAGATCTTATGGGTAAAGACCAGTGTGCAGCCCAGCACAGGTGCTTTTGTAGTCAGAATCTACTATAGCCCTCCTGATCAGGGAGAAGATACAACCTCATATTCACAGGGCCTGCTTCCTATGGGGGATTTCAAACACCCTAACATACGCTAGACAGACATACAGCAGGACTCAGGTAATTTGAAAGACTTTTATGATGTGTTGAAGACAATTTTCTGGTCCAGGTAAATGAAGAACCAGAAAATAAAGATTCTTTGCTGAATCTGACACATGAACAAGAAAGAACTGTTCAAGGATATGAAAGTCAAGAAAGCCCATGGCTATGGTAGTCAGGAAATGGTATTCTAAATCCTAAGAGGAAATAGTTTAAGCTCATTCCTTGGGAATGTGATGAAGAAAATCTACCTGGAATCTAATTCCAAAAACATGAAGGACAAGAAGGTGATCAGAGTAGACAGTAGAGATATATGAAGGAAAAATCATACTTCAACAACCTCAGGGAGCTGATAGTTTGATAGGGGAGAACAGCTCATGCTATTTAGTCTCAACTTTGCAAAACTGTCATCATTATTTCTAATAAACTTGTCATAGAGAAGCTAACAAAGATAAGGAGACAGCAAAGTGAATTGGAAACCCACTGAATAGCCAGGTCTGGAGAGTTATGCAGAGCAGAGAAGGGTTCAGTCGGAGCCCTGTCGCTGCTGGTATACTCCAGGGGTCAATACTGGGACCAGCACTGTTGCAACTTTTCATTAAGACCTTGAGGAAGAAAATGGAACAACCCCTCACCAGTTTCAAAAATACAGAACTGAGGGAACTGGCTGGTACACCAGGTTGTTGGGCTGACACATAGAGCAGCAACCTGCAGGCTAGGTTTCACAAGCAGGCAAAGATGAACACAGTAAGGGGAAATATAAAGTTCTGTATATAAGGAGAAATAACACATACACTTATACACACAGCCACTGGTTGGAGAATTTTGGGACAGTCCCTTTTATGGGAAAATAGTAAAACATTCACCACTAATGTGTCTTAACTGCCTTGCTCAGTCATTCTCCTTGGCTCCAAGGTAGCAAACGTCTTCCAGGGATTGTGTGCACTGGTGCAACATAAGTAAAAAAAAATAAAAAAATATAGCAAAGATGTTGCTATGTCCAAAATTGTTCATGCCAAACTTAGTAGGTACACTAGGCAAAGACAGCATCCCTATACAAACTATGTAGGATTTGAAATTTACTTCATTTCATTTAGATGTGTTTTACCCACTGATGACTTATTGTGACCCGTATTTTTAACACAATACCACAAGGAAAATTGGATGTGGTAATAGTTTTCCACATACTTAGTCATGAGGAGAAGAAAAAGAACTAGCTGCAGAGTTCCTGGAAGTAAAAGAACTTACAGGCTTCCTTTCTTCCTCCTTTATGTTCCATATAAGGCTGTGTCTTAAAAGGCTGATACTTAAGACATCTTTCACACATGATGTATTAGCAAAAACATGTAGGAAGTGACAGTGAGAGATGACAACAAAGTGTATTAAGCTTGCAGATAGGCTGCAGAACTGAGCTCAGAAGTGCAGCACATATTTTTTGAAACAATAACATATAGAGCTGATTTGATTGAACCTGATCAAGTTACATCCAAAGAGTCAGTGCATTCGTGTGAAGAATGCAGTCTTTAGATAATTATTCAAAAAAGTCCATACTAAAGCAGTCAGGCCACTAAAGGAGAAAGCCTGCGCTGGAAAAGACAATCAGTTTCAGCAGCTATGCAAGACAAGCAGCCATTCCTTTTTACTTCAGAAATTTTAAATGATGAGCTGTTCAAGGATGCAGAGAGGGAAAAACAAGCTAAGAAGAAGGAAGAAAAAAAATCTGTACACTAGAATAATGAAATTGGAAAGCATGTATTGTTGTCTACTAGACACTCAAACTGAGGAAATCTAGCAAATAAACTTATGAAACAGCTGTGCCTAATCTTAGCATTTCTGCTGCTACCCAGATTAAATTTAAAACTACGTGTTATCACATACTAAAGCATTTCCACCCATACTTTAAAAATATGTAAATCTGAAGGTGATGTCTCATATCATGCAATAATGTGTGGTCTGGAGGCAGAGAAGATGAAATTGAAACTCTTTGTGTTCTCAAAATGAATTTCAAATGAGACCTGAATACTATGTGAGTCAGCCACAAAGAGGATTTATTCTTATATCTGTCAGTTCATTTGGTCCTGTTTTTCAGTCAAGCAGAAGTATTCCCAGAGTACCTATTTTAAAACAAGTATCCAATTTTTTACTTAAAAGGAATTCTTAATGACTGTTTTGGATATCTCTGCTCCTTTAAAATCATACAGCATTAGTTACCACAGCTGTAGGAAGCAAACACTTACTAGCTGATAACATCTTTAGGGTCAGTGATGGCTTGGGACCCAAGAAAACTGTGGCAATCACATATTTATGATACTGTATTTTATGTTCCCAGTCTAACTTCAGCTGCCATTAAATATTTCTTAGAGATATGAGGGACTGAACAATTGCTATTGTTGTCAAAATAATTTCTTTTAACATAATTAGATATAATTCTTGATTATTTAATGTTAAATTTAATGTTAATGTTATCTCCTGTGGTGTGTTCACTTGGTTACCAAATGCAGTAGGAACACATTTCTTCTCCTGTGATAAGCATAACTTTATCAAGGAGGTAGCATCATGTTGTCACTTTAGATTCACACAGGAAAAAAATCCAGACAATGACATAAAAATTCTTCGGGAGGTGTTAAGGGTTTCAAAACCAGATAATGCTAATACCTAAAAGCAGACTCTGGTGTGGTCTAATCCAGTTCCTATTTTTCTTTCTTTTTCCTGACAGAGAAGTGGTCTGAATTCTTTCTAAGCTCACCTTTATCCTAGATTTGGCCAGAATCCTGGTTCAGTCAGAGTAGACAACAATAACATAACTCCAAATTGAAGACATCTTCAGAAGTGGAAGAAGATCATGATTTAAAACCATTTTGTCTTGAACTTAAAACACGGGTTCAGAGTAGAATTTCCCCACGTTTCATGTTGGGCCCTAAGATCCCAGCTGCAGTTTGGTTCTATTCTGTCTGTGGGGTGACCCATTAATGAATTTGAGGACTTATGTTGATCCACTGAGTAATATATTCTGCCAGAAAAATTATGTCTCCTCAACATCCCTCAAACAGAGATTATTCAGTGTACCTTATAGGGAGATACTGGATAAATATAAGAATTTAAAGACTTTTTTCGGGCTATATAGTTCAAATTTACCTCATCTAATAGAAAGTCTTAGGGTTTTTTTCAATAAAAAGATTGAGACTGTCAGACCAATATTGGTGAGAATTTTAACGTGGTTTACTTATTGGTTTTTTTTTTTCCTAAATTGCTTTCCATTAAGAAATGGGTAGGGAATGGGAGTTAAATTTTGACCTTTTTTTCCATAGCTCAGATGGTCAAAAAGGCTTATAAAAATGTAGTATTCTGGTTATAATGATTCAAATTTTTGTTTGGTTATCCTGTCTTTGAATCTTTTGAAGAAAGCATTGACAGCTAAATTAGGAATTTTTCTTATCTCCAGATAAATGGACTGAAATATCAGATTGTGATGAGTTTGAAGTGTAATTGGCACGGAGAGCACTGGATGGTCATTCTTTGAAATGCTCCTGGGTAATTTTCAATTTCTTCACAGAGAACTGTGTGCCCATAATACTGGAGACTGATAAAAGTGTAAATGGTGCAAATGTCCATCTTTCCAGATATTCAGGATCTATGAAAATGTAAACTCTAGTTTTGCTCTAGAGGAAATGAAGGATTCATATTTGTCACCTGTGTATTCAAGATGTACAAATTGGGTCTAATTCCCACTAAGATTTTGCCGCACTCTGAAAACATTCAGATGGCCTCACATATCTTTAATCCTTGTTACTTCCTCAGAAATATTTCTGAGATAATTTCATGTGCTGTTGTCCCCTCTATGTGTGACACAGTCATATGCCAGGATACCAAATTTCTCTGCTAAACTAAAGAATAATATATGGCAATATTTATCTAAGATTTATTAACAGTAATTTCTACAGAATTATTGCAACAATAATGTTATCTATAGGATGCTTTCTCTCTTATTCACATTGTCTTCTCTTGTTTTTTCCATTGAAAGAAATGGCTTTTTATCTAAAGGACCATCTTCTGAACAAGATTTGACATTATAATTAATTTAAAATAATAATTTCTTTTGCATCTGTCATACTATTTTCTCTTTTTCTTTTAATTTCCAAATTAATCTTTCCTTAAAAAAATTTATAATCTGGTGAGGACTTTTAAATTTTCTAGATACACTTACTTAAAGCAAACATGGTTAAAAATAGTTATTTATTTTCTTATGATCCAGTTCCAGATCTTTGGACATCAGATCAAATTACCAATAATTGGATTAAGTGGAAGTCATTACATGTAAAATAGGAAAGTTGCTCCATAACATAATAAGAAATAGATTAAATTCAATATATGATAAAACAATTTTCAGAGGCAATTGCTGAACTCTGGAAAAACACTTTACTTAAATATATATGTAATTTTGTATTATGCTTATGGCATAGTTAAAGAAATATCCATAAAAATATTTTATTTCCTCACAGCTAAATTTAGAAAACCCCTTAGTAGGCTTATCCTTCATATTAATTTTTCTAAGAGAATTTGATATTTGCCAAATATTCAGAAAAAGAACCTGTGACTTAGATATCTTCAGTAATGATGTGTATAGTGATTTTTTTGTAATGCATAAATGTTTTGAAGGATTACCTACTCTGAATATAATCTTCTGACTGCTTCTTACAGTATCAGTGAGGAAAGAGAGCTTTAGGATTTCCCAAGAATTCCACTTTATTTTCCAAAAGTAAATTGGTCTCTTATGTATATTATATAAATAAATAGATAATGTAGAAGGGTAATTTCCAAAGAAAATGTCACCTTTCCATTTGTCTTTTTGATTGCAAGTAATTATACTTGCAAATAACTGGTTGTTTTTCCCAAGTACTTAGATGTTTAAATACCAGATTGGGCCCACCAAAGAGGTAATTAGACTCAAATGTACAATAAAACGAGCCCTCAATTAATTGCAGATTTGAAAATTCAAACACAGAAGTGAAAATTTAGCTACAATACAACTGGAAAGGGAAAGAAAAGAAGAAATCCTTATATGGAAAATCATATATTCCATTATATCTGCCTAACCACTATATTTTTGTTCAGACATTCTACTTAACAGCAAAAACCACGAAGTCCTATCCTAAGATTCTTCCAGGAAAATAATAATTCTGCATTTTATGCTAATAAAGCTTAAATATAAATAGCCTTGGCACTCCCCTAGGACCATGCATGATACAAGCCAGAAATAATTGCAATTTTCCCACAGAAGTTAGATTCAGAAATTAGATTGCATGTGATGGTTTTCTTGCCTTGTACCTGTGAAGGTACTGACATTTCTGGAGAGTGGTTGTGAAAAAGTTACCATACAAAGTCAAGGATATTTTAGTATTGATTCATGTAATTACTAGACAAAGGGTAAGAAAGAGAAGTGTGAAAACATCATTTGTGTCTGCCATGCAGTTTTCTAACTGTAGAGGGATATTAACTTAGCACCATTTTTTGAGACTTTTAAGGGAATGCCTTAACTAGAATCCTTATTCCTATAACAGGGCTTATTTCTGTAGTTTTCTTCTTCGATCTCCAAAGGTTTCTCCTGTATATCAATCACTTCATTCTCAGAATCACCCACTACATGAGCAGCACATTAATGTGCATGCCAATATTTCTTCTTCTCAAACTGCTTTGCAAGAGCGTTACAATTTCTCATTTCTGGAGACAAATATCTCAGGCTGTTCTTTTACTTAATGATCACAGACTTCCCATGTGAGCAGACGCTATTAACTTATGTGACTATCATGCTTTAAGAAAACCGTTATAAACTTCTTGCTTTATAGCATCCTGGTTACCACATTTACTTCCTAGCAACGGAATAATATTTCCCAGTGAAGTGAAATCATCATCAAAAGTAGAAACATTCAAATGACAGAAAGCTGATCAGAAGAAAGATTTAAGATAGTAGTATCAAGCAGAGTGAAAGATTTAGGAGCAGAATTCACACTGACTTCCTATTGCTTATTTTTGAAATAACTCCCTTACTTGCTCATGATTTTTCTTGGGCTCACAACCTACTTCTCTGATTTTCCCCTAAGCATTTGCTGAGTTTGCTGTCCCTATACACCCACCACTTCCTCTCCCAGTAAAATTTTCTGATGTGAAAATAGATATTTCGACTGTAGGTTTTAGCGGCAATGTGTCTGTTTTCTTGAAAATTTCACTTGAATAGTTCCCAGGTCTGGAGTCAGAAACAGGAGACAAGACTCATTACTCAAGGAGCGTGCTAATGATGGTTGCTAAATTGGATGCATTCACATGGGTGTGGGTGTAAAACTTCTGCCCTGGTTACCACTGGCAGTTCACAGCAGCCCAGCAGTTCCCCATCCCACTGGCCATGAAGCAGAAAAGTCCTCTGGCTGCAGCACTGAATTCCCACCCCTCTCCCATTGTTCAGATGGGGCTGCAGGGCCAATTTCCTCCTCATATCTCAAGACTTATGCCAGAACAAACAGCTGTGCCACTCTCCACACTGCAGATGTGGGCAACTCTGGTGGAAGCATTCCTTTCGAAGGAACTTTCAACTTGTTCTGTTCTATGCCAAAAAAATGGCTTAACCATAGAACTGTGAAGAAAACTGAGAAGAAAAGGAATGGAGGAAGCAGTTTCATCTGCTCGTTCATTTTTGGGGATGTCACTGAAACAAACAAATAAACTATTTTCTGTGACACCTGAAACTTGGGGTTGAGTGAATTTTATTATTTTTCCATGACGTAAGCATTCCTGTTATCAAGCCAGCTGTAGTTAATATGTCAGATAGCACTTCCCAGACTTTCCAATGCAAAAAATAGCACCTCATGCCGTAAAATCCAATGAAAACATATTTCTGAATTTATAAAACATTTACACACTGCTATATTCTCACACTGTACAAGTAATTGCTGTACCAGCTTACCATATATAAAGAATGTGTACAGTCACCCTAACTTCCTACAACTGTCCTACCTGCTTACTCTCTATAGTGAGGTGCAACTCGTGTATTCCATTGGCAAATAGATGTCTGTTCACCAGCTGATGGCTGTACTCAATTAAAAGATTTCCCTGGTACCTGCAAGAACAATTTGTAAGGTATATGGGCCTTGATTCCAATAATGAAGTCAGAAGTGCACTTTCAACTGAACTCAACAGGCTTTAGATGGAGTGTTCATTGCTGAAAAAGGATCTGGCACAACAAATTCAAATGGAAACAGGAATGGTTACAAATATATGAATAACCTGTGGAAAATGCAAAACTCCCCAAATAACTGTGTCAGTAATCCAGATGCTGCAGTTGGAATAAATTTCATTATTATGTACCAAAAGAACAGAAGAGAAAGCAATGCATTCAACACAATTTTTATTAAAATTTTTCCAATATGTTTTTATAAAGAATTTGAATTATTATTTATATACTCTGTAAATGTAAAATATGTCAATGTAAGACTAAAGCTTCTCACTTGGAAAAGAGAGCTGAAACATGAAGGTTTTGTGCTTCAAGGGCACATTGATGCAGAAGTCTAGTGCAGAACTGATGCTGAGATACAGGTATTTGCTGAGGTCATCCACCTTGGAACAATAGCTTCCTATAAATAGGGAAAAATGAATAATTTACTTATGTATGAAGTAGCTGATAACTCTTTACTATAGACTTAAGTTGAAATATGTGTCTGATGCTATCTGTTGCTGAACACTGACTGCAATTACCACAAGATGGTCTTACTAAAACCAATGTTTGATGTATTTTTTTAACCATAAGACCAAACACTTGGACAAAATGTCCTTTTTTCCAGAATTATTTAGTAGAAGCAATCTTCCTAAGACATTGAATATTTATATGTATGCATGTATGTTTTGTATGTAGAACTTCTATATTACACCATCACTGCAACTTCCATCTTTCTACAAACTTAGGAAAAAATATTTTGCCAGTGATATAATTCTAAAATCTCCATAACAGGCAAGAAAAAGATTGAATCTGGTCTTTACTCAGAACAGTAGGCATAAAATATTTTTCACAGTTCTCTGCATTTAGATATAAATGTAAACATATACACATGTACATATGTATATTTTTCTCTTTATATGTGTGCATATATGTATAAATTTAAGTACATATTAATTATTTAATTACAGTTTAATAAATTGTATAAAGCTGATCTGATACAACCTAAGACAGTATAGACTACAAGCCCTACCTATCCAGGTTAATGCCTTTGTAATTCACATACATTTTAGTGTTCTGTGACTTGTGGGTTTTTCACATTATCTGTAGGTCTCAGCATCATCCTGTATGAAGCAGTCTTAAGTATTTCTCCTCCAAGCCAGGGCTACAGAGCTCAGTTTCCAACCACTTTGGCATGGTACCTCATAGTACTTCAATTTTGTGAAAGCGAAAGGAATAAAGAGTAAAGAGGAAAAGCAAGGATTGGATGGCAGTAAGAGAATTCCTAGCAACAAGAGCAGCAAGAGCAAGAACTATCCATCCCCAAGAATAACATCTTTTTTTCCCCCTTCACATCTTTGCTATGGTAGGATTTAATTTGCCAGTCTTTCTGAGAAGTCTGTATTTAAGCCTGTTTGAACTAATGAAACAAAAATTGTTTCAAATATATTTTTGTCTTTATTTATGGAGATTTTTAATTAAAATTAGAACATATTGTCACTGACATAATGTTTATCATTAGGAATGGAACAATAATACAAGTCTGACTGTGCACCATCCTGTTGAACTAGAAAAACTGGTGCTTTCTTCTTGGACAAAATAAGAAAGATACCCCTCGTAGAAAACAGCTAATTCCCTACTCTTTAGACAACAAGGAAAGGATAGCAAAGACAGATAACCAGTATCATAGAATTAGATCTTCAATCTAAGTTTTATGCTCAGTTTTGTTGAGTCCATAGCAATAGACATTTGATTTGTGGCTGTATCACAAGTGCCTTGCAAAAAGATTTAAAGGGGAAGAGCATAACAGTTCTTTGGGAGTTCTCTTACACAAACCATAAATTCCAAGTAGACATGAAAATATTCACATTGCTACTCCTCAGGAAACGGAAAATCAAGGACGATTTCTGTCAGATAGGGGAAAGAGAATGTAGCTATAGACTATATGAAATAGAATTTGCACTCATTGTGTTAGTCAAACTCTTAAGACCAAAAACTAGTGAAAAAGAAAAATTATGTGCTTCCTAGCCCAAGATACAGAAAACTTTTTCCTCTTCTGTCCTTTTTTCTTGATTTGAACAATGAGCTTTACCCAGATTAAGTCAATTTTCTGTAAAATAGTGTAACATATGTGAGCATAGATTTGTCCTCGGAAAGCCTGCTGCAGTATTAACAGCTAAATTTTTAGGGACTGAAATACCCAAGAGAATTCTTAAACATCACTAAAATCCAGTCATATGCCCTTTGATATGCCAACATCAAAAATATATTTATTGCTCATAGTAGTTGTGAGACTGACTCCTGGGCTCAAGCCAATCTTTTTGATGCTTTAGTTCAATATGTTTGTTCATGCTATTTGTAATTTTCTTCTACATCTTGTGTAACAAATAAAAAATACAGACGTAACTTTGCCTAGTTGGAAGATAATAAAATTCCAAAAAGAAATACATTCAAGTTATAAATTTCTGTTGCCATGGGTTCTATAGGTGTTTTTCACTTTAGCTTGTTATTTATAAAGACACACTTGCCAAGTGGACAGTGTTCAAAGGAAGAGGAGAGAAGTAGATGTTCTTGGAAAACTGAGGAATGTCTCTGCAGCATGCCTTATGCCATGAAAAATTTGCATGCAACAAGCAATAATATATCATAACATGGATAACTTTTGCTGCCAGCATGTTCTGTGATGATGAAAGTGTCATTCACCACAATTGTGATCCAAGAGGCTGTTGGCTTCAAGATTTCTCAGGCTTCCATGGCTAGGAGATTGATAGAAGTATGAGGACAGAAACCGTTCTTGGATGCCACGTTATGCCAAGGTGTCCTGTAGGCATCAAACTCTTTTCTCTTTGCTGTGCTTCTGCCAACTCCTACATTCCCGTTACAATGCTGCAGTTTTTTTCTAGCTTTTCAACATAAAGTTGAGATGCAGGAGGTTGGCTAGCTGATGGACTACACAGGCATAAGAATTTTCAGAGCAGGAAAGATATTGCACTGTACCACAGACAGAAAGTATTTGCTTCTATCCAGCTGAAGTCCAGCAATGCATTCGCCATTTATTCATGTGTCCAGGAGGAAACTGTGGCCACCAGTACATGAAATAGCACAGCTTTGCAAAGATTCCCCTTCCTTATTCCCACTGGGACACTTCCCAATTTAACTTCCTTTTAGAATGAATCATACTCCCAGCAAAAGCAGAGAACAATAGACTTTGTCTAGCACTGCTCAAATTTGGGTAGTATTGTGCAGCATTTTGGATTTCTGTTGTAGTTAGTGTTTATTCCTGTCTTATTTTTCTTAGAAACAGATGGGGCTTTTTCTTTAAATATCCATTTTTCATTATACATCACCCTGGATAAATTTGCAGCAGTTCTATTAATTTCTGTTACAGTAGGATAGAACATCCAACCCAAGGCTTAAAATTGAATTTGTTTCCTGATGCATTCAATGTCATTGCAAATTGTGCAGAATTTTAGCTGAACATAAAAGGTGACTTGACAGGTTCTTAAGAGAGGAGCTATGTTTTCTCAATTATCCATAAAATTCCTAATACAATGAAGAACAGTGATCCTAACTGCTCTGAGGCAATACCAGGAGACAAAAACAAAATAATAATATATGTATGTATGTTAAAAATACTTCTATTGCTAATAAAACCATTCATATTAATTTCAAGAATTCTTGTTTATACTCTTGTTTCTCGTTAGTGAGGGAGAATTTTTACTCTGGCTTATATTCACTTAACATTATCTTTGTATACTGCTTCTGTCTGTTTCACTTTTTTTTCTCCTTACTGGTCCTGTATTTGTCTGTAAATCATATTGTATATTAAGAAATATGCTGAAACGCTATAAAATACCTGAAATGTTAAATGCAGCTTATCATCTTCGGCATCCTTTTTCTCCATTTTTTGATTTGATGCAGTTACATAGATTTAAAAAATAAGTAAAGTAATCAATCAATATGATAATCCTTCAACAATTGCCAAAATTTCCTTTGACTGTTTTGAATTGTAAATTGTGCAAATTGGCTCCAACAATCCATCCAAATAGCTTGCTGAATAAGATATCTGCGTTAGAAATTTGGCTTGATTTGCTTTTAATGGGTGTAGTTTGTGTAAATCAGGCCATGAATAAAGATTTAACTTTCTGACATAAAACACATTTTAAAAGAAAATTCATACAGTTGAAAATGAAAACAGATGAGATTCCAGCTCTGAATCTAGTTTGATAAGAGGAGAGCTCCCCATTGACCAAGTTTATCAGTACTGCTCCAAAGTACCATGTATTGAAACATTTGGTATCCAAAGACCTGATCACAGAAAACTGATGAAAGTTCTCAATTATAAAAATAGAAATCCAAACATTTTGAGTGTTTTGTTCATCCTTATTTAAGGACCTGTGAAAATACAACATATGGTGAGCTTTCATCTTATATGAAACCTAAATTAAAGCACTTCTGTGTCTAGGTGGGAATGAACTACAAAGAAAAAATATGGTTCTCTTTGCCCTTTTACAGTTCATTTATTGCTCATACACGAACAAGCCTATCAACATTTGCTCATTGTTAATACATACAAAGTACATGGACCGATAATGTTTAGAAAACCTGAGAAGGAAGGCAGGCAGGAAGGAAGGAAGGCAGGAATGCAGGAAGGCACGGAGGGAGGGAGGGAGAGAGGCACGGAAGGGGGGAGGCATACCTGTCAGGTTTTTAACTGAAAAACACACAGAGATTAAAAAATTGTGATGTTTTGTCAAAGGAAGGAATTAATTTAGGCATGGTCCACAGGGGAGAACCAAATTCAGAACTCAGCTCTGGTTCTCAACAACTTTCCATAAACTTCTGATTATTTTATAGTCTCCCAGGCTGAGCTCAGAACATACTTTTGTAAACAAAATCCAAAAGACATCTTTAGGTTAGTTGCTGTCATAGACAAATTAGGACATATTAAGATTTTATCCAAACCCAAATATGTTCCTGCTCTTAAATGCCTTTCAGGTTCCTAGCCCTAGCAAATAGAAGCTCCTTAGTCCTCATTGCATTTCTTGAAAATGAAATGTTGTCTAAGAGGTTATGTAGCTCACATAAATCTATACAAAAATTCTATATCAGATAAAATGTGAAATCAAGTTTCCATTATCCTGGTATGCAGTGGGAAAACCGGAGCATTTTCCCTTAATTGTAGGTGTACTTATATCTTTACTTGCATTATAGTATCATGTGCAATTATAATTGTTTCATATAAAAAAAAAAAAATTAAATCTAAATTTTTCACAGAATTAACTCTATCAATATCTGAATTAAAAAAGTGAGAAATAAAGTTAATGAAGCTTTTGATTTTTTTTAAATAAGTATCAATTTAACACTGAAATTGATAAAATTAGCAAAAAACATTTCAGTCAGTGTTATGCATTATTTACAATGAAATATATGTATTTGTTTTATTTTTTATTTATGAAAAAGACTTTTTAAATTTACTTTTGTTCCATTTAAAAATGTGACTAAAAGTCTCAAAGTTTTCCATGTAAAGGGAAAATAATTTCCTGTCAAGCTTAATAAATATCCATTAGACTCAGAATTGTTTCATATTGTTCATTTTTTGACATGAAAAGACCTATTATTGCATGTCTCTAACAGAAATTCATGGACTGGCAATTTCTGAAATCAGAATATATGATATGTAATTCATGTAATCATTATAGAAATCTATAGAGTCAAAAAAGTGTATTGAACCAATCATTGCTGTTGAATTAATGTGTGGGGTGAAACAAGGATAGAAATAATTTAACTTTCTCAAGTATGATTCATATAAAGTAAAACAAACCCTGACAACAAATAAATATTTAGCAAAGATATATTGATTTAAAAAACACTTTTATCTACCATGTTGGTAGATATTCTAGCAGTGATTGCAGAAGTGTCAGTAGGTCATCAAAAGGCTCTCAGCTTTAAAACAAAAATCCCCAGTGAGCACTGTAGCACTATTTTAAACCACAATTCTTTTTTGTTTTTCTCAAGCTTTCATCATCAGTTTATAGTCTGTAACAGCATGTTTTTAAGACTCTAATTTTATGGGGAAATTGGTGCTGATGTTAAAAATACAAAAGATAGACAGATACTCCAGTGAGTTGCCACCTTGCTTTTTTTTTGCATTCATCAATCCCTGCTCATTGGCTAGTTGTTCACATAGTGTATGAAAAGACATCGAGCTCAAAAACTTTATGGGAGATTCTCTGCCGAGTTCCTCTGTTGTGGGAAAAATTGACTCATGTGGGTTTGCATATATTTAATGCCTAGGATATAATTTGATGCATTCTTTGTCTGACATCTCCAAAGACAAAATCCTCTTGCAACATGTCAGCTTAGTTATTTTTTTGCATTGAAATGATTTGCCTTATTTGGAAAATCTTGGGCTACTGGATAAAATTAGCAATCAAGTGTTTCTGTAAGTATATAAATTTAAAAACAACACTGCTTGTTCTTGAAAAATCTAATCAGTTCTATAAAACTTTTTCTTTACTGTAGGATCAAGCAATTTTCTTTTGGGACACGCAGTTCAGCCAAGATAAGTTATCCTGTTAATGATCAGCACAAAACAGCAGTGGATATGAATCAGTGAATTAAATCTTATTAATTCTAAGAGCTTTTCTTCCAATAACACTTACACTGCAATTCTTAATGCATAATCCAAAAGAAATAGAATAATTGAATTGGCTTAGAGTGTCAGATACCTTGAAACTATCTAACCATCACTAGCACTCTCAAGTTTTTGAAATTCAAGAAGATGTCTGATTTCCCTTGGGATAAAAACTTTAAAAATATGTTTGCTTGCTGATTTTTATTAATTGTTTTTGTGTTTGAGAACAGTTTCCGACACAGCATTTATAACCTGGTTTCACAAATTGAAAATCACAAATGCATATATTGCTCATATGCATATATTTATGTATTAAAAAGGAAAAAAAGGATCAAGTGTTTTAATCTGATAGTGATACTTAATACATATTCAAAGAAAATTATATGAAACAGATGTCTGCAATACGCAGAGAATGCAACTCAATTCACTCACAGAGTGTTTTTTTAACAATAATAATTTTTTCTTTGCAGTAAGTCACTGTATTGAATGGTTATGCTAAACCTATTTTCTTGTCTTCCGAACAGCTCCAGGAGAAAGAAAAAACTGTAAATATATGACAAAATGTAAATTTTTGTCTCCACGTGAAAATCCAAAAAGCTGATCAGAAATTCCTATTTAACTACTAAGGTGCCTAACAGCCTGGAAGCAGCCAAATTGTACCAGAAAAAATGTTAATGCCCAAAGTTTCACAATATACTTACTTAGAGGATTTGCTATCTTGGCTGAACCAAGCAGCTCAGGGTCCCATCCAGCCTCCAGTTGTTCAGGATTTACAGAACCACTGTCACTGGCTTTAGGTCCCAAAGTAGCTAAACTGATATGAACAATCTTTGTACATTTGTACATCTGGAAGCCTAAATAATCACAATTATTTTTATTTAAAACCCTGGAGGAAAGGTTGCTGCCTACCTCTTCAACAGTATCTTAGAGGATGCCACAGATGGACACCTTGAACTACAGAACTAAAGCATTTACTTCAGGAAAGGTCTGCTGCAACCATTGTGTCTTACAAAGGTGGGACAGAGACATTTCCCATGTTCCCTTCAAATCTGTGCCAGCCTTAATTTAAGTAAAATTCAGTGCATTACCTTGAAGCCCAGAGGGTACTCTAATTCTTTGTAAACTTCTAACACAAAGAGTAAGTCACTGGGCCATCTCTTGTGGGCTCTGAATTTCAGTTCCACATATCCAGATTCATCTAGGTTATTGTTGCTGGGCAGCTCTCATCTTTTAGGCATTGAAAAAGAAAATAATTGATTAAAAATGGTAACTTATTTTTAACTTATTTTTAACTAAGTGTCACGGTGCGCATTCTCGGCAATGACTTTGGGAGGTGACAGTCCCCCACGAGCTCCACGGGTCCCATTTATCAATGGTTCAACACAGGAACAAATGACAGCAGGGTCTCTGGGGTACAACTGGGACATTTATTGTGCAACAAGATCCAGAGCCCCACGGACCTCTGCTGGTGGTATGCAGAGGGTTTTATACTGTGACAAAACTGGGGGTGGGTACAACCTTCAAGCCAATGGGGGAACAACAGGGGTGTAAAAAAGGAATGCCAATGGCATGCAGAGGCCAACTGGGATAAATGGGAGGGGAGAGAAGGTCACATGCCCCAATGGGGCGTCAAGGTTTGGGTGACACCCTGACACACCCAGGGGGTTGGACTCTCCTCATATTGGGCCAGGGCTGGATTGACAAGGAAGGTACTGAAAAGAATGGGCAGGGTGACCGTGATGGACAGGAGAAGGAGGGTGACAGGCAGGGAAAGCACTGGAACAAGGGCAGGGGAAACACCATATGGGGAAACTAGGGGCAGAGAAATTGGGGATTGACAGCTGTTTCCATTAGAATAAAAATGCAACTTAGTGATATACCAATTGAAAACACTGTGTGGGGAACAAATGGAGAAACTATTAACAAATAAAGCCAGGAATAAATATCAAGCACACACAACAATAACTAAGTAACTACAAGTAAGATAGAGCTTTTAAAAAAATGTATCTTTAACAGGGTACTACCTTTAAAAGGGTAGTTCTTGGTCAAAAGTCATAAAAAAACATACAATAATTGAAGAGGTAAAAACTCTCATGTGCTATTCCTTGATGCGTTTCTGAATTGTGAAAATCTGATTTTTATAGCTATGTCCTTTTGCTTATAGTTCTATTTTATTATTGTTATTATTATTGCATTCAAGATATACAGTAGCAAACAAAATGGTCATGAAATGAGGTAGTGATATAGTCATACATGGATGTAGGAAATAGACTTGAGGTACATCATGTCGGATAATGTGTGGTTAAAAATTCCTCTGCTAGGAATTTTTTATGATCAATCTTTACATTGTAAATATCTAGAGCTGAGCCAGTCTTCAAGACTCTTTTCTTAGCCCATGAAGAGAAAACGGCCTATTTAGAGTCAGATACTTTTCATCTTGCTGCTGATGTCAAAATTGAGACAGAAGTACTGCAATGCAAAAAAACCCTGTTCCTTATGAGCAATTCCAATTTAAATCATCCTGAAATGGTAAGATCATTGCAGATAAGTGTAAGCCCAGTCATCTGGTTGGTCTCACAGGTGTGGACAAAAGTGTATTCATTTCTTCCACTAAAAAGTCTGTGTAATGTCCTGATGCAATTTAATCCTCTGACTACAAATAAGATACCTTCTACAGACAGCTTGTAACAAAAGAATGAGGTGGAAATTGTACAGTATTTACAGCCACAAATCCAAGGACCTCTCCAGAGGTCACCTGTTCTTGTCTCTGCAAATCAAACACCAAGGCAAAAATGACAGCAAGCTTTTCCATCCTCATAGATACCAGAGGTCTGCCCTACATCACATCATTTTCCCATTATATAACTGGATACAGGACAAATAAATGCAATTTTCAAGGCTGAATCTAGTGGTTAATTCCTGCTATGGCAATGTCAAACATTCAAATAACTGTGCATTGATGAATAGAAAATTATCTTTGTCTCATATGCTGACCACATCAGAAAGCTGTTCAAAATCGGAAAAACATCTGAACAAATTAATATTGATTTTTTCACATTCTTCGTAAAATCAAATATGCTTAGCACTTGTTGAGAGTACACTTGGGTAAAAAAAAAAGAAAAAGTAAAATTCCTAAGGTGATTTTTTTTAAGACTATTTCAGCTAATTTTGAAGAAGCTGTTATAATGGGGAAAAGATCTAGTATTACATAATGCATTCACAAAGAACTATAATTTCTTTCCTTATTCCATTGTCACTGAGGAATAACTTCATTAAATTATAAGTATTAACTTCATTAAATTATAAGTATTATAATTTGATTGGGTTAATCTAGTTAAATTTTGTTGACTGCAATGTTAAAATCACCTGAGGTCCCTCACTTGTCAAGTAATTGATCAGTGTGGAAGCTAAGGTATAATTCACTTCTTTCTAAATTAAATTTCTACATCTGGACAATGGACTTAAGACTAAACTCCAATGAATATGCTGATTAGACCTCTGTTATCTATAATGGGAAACTAAGCACCTAATTCCAAATGAAGGGACCTACATTAGGTCTGAGTGAAATGAACCTTATACACAAGTGAATCTGAATCCATATCTTTCCATGGCATTAGAAAATAATTTAAATAATTGCATTATTGTGACCTCATATTACTTCCATATTTCACCATTTATATCTTTTGTGTCACTGTTTTCAAAAAATGTCAGAGGGCAGATAAAATCATAAGCCAAATTAGGCAACACTCTTGATCTTCTGAAGGTCTAATCCTGCAAAGTGCACGCATATCTGAACCCTTCCAGGGATATCCACTAGTTTTTTTTTTCCAGCTTTGAAGATCAATCCACTTCTGCATGAATAACTGTCTTTTAACTAGGGATTTTTTTACCCTTCCTAATTTGAAGCAGTCAAGTATAAAAAAATTGTAAATAGATCATTATTTAGTCACCTTAACACTATTTTAAACATTAATTTCGTGATTTGCTTACTGGCATCTTATGCACTCAAGCCTGAAAACTGGTCCTTTAATGCCAGTGAAGCAGCAAACTAGAGCCAGCCTTTTATATTTATGAAAAAAATAAGGCAACTGATAGAAGCTCTGTGTTTTCAGAGGAACAGCAGTCAAGCCACCACAGTGGGCAATTCCCATTCTTAATTATTTTAACAAACACATAATCTTAAGTACCTGAGATATTTGTTGCAGTACTTTTAAAGAGTTTATTGAAAGCTGAAATATTGTGGTTTGCTTTGGCTTTTTTTTTTTTTCTGGTTTATCTTTAATTGAATACAAATCCATTAGCTAGCAAGGGAATAGAGAACACAAAATGCAGTCAATGTGCCCTGACTTTAGACATCTCCTAGGGATTGTTTTATAGTGTTCTAATGAAGAACTGTGTGGGTTTGAGGAAAAGAGGTCTTCCACATGAACACCATCTGTCTCAAAGTTATACCTGTAAGTATAAGATTGATTCTGCAATGTGGTGATGACAGATGCACACAGTCAAATTTCTCAGCATCCCGAGGATACCAACAACCCTTCCTGGCCCCATCCAGCCCCACCTGTGGCCTCCCTTCCCACTGCCCCATCAACACTATGAGTGGCCATTCCTGTTCCCTGGGTGGACGCCTTGAACAACCCTGTGGGCTCCTCTCCAGTGGCCTTCTCCTTTTGCCCCCAGCTTGACTCTTGGAGGGATCCCAGCTGCTACCAGCCCTCTGCCCCCCGTGTTCATACCCCATAGCACTGTGCACCACTGGTGAGAACACACACTGAGTGGGGTCACCCTCACCTTGACCCCCTCATGGGGCAGCTTCTCCCTCAGTTCCCCATCACACTCATCATTGAGGTCTGTCTGAAGTACAGAGACACACTCGTCCTCATCAGGCTTGAATACTCCTTTGGATCTTTCAAATGATGCCATGTTTGATTCATTTTGGCAAAAAAAATCATGTTTTTAATTAAAATTATTAGCATTTTTTCTGACATCTTCTGAAAGGAAAAACATTCAAAACAGAAATGGTCCTTTTAACTATGTTTTGCTATTATGATGAATTTTGAGCTTAGGTTTCAGTTGTTGCTTATTGTTCACAGCAACAGAATTCACAATTGTAAACCTTTTTTGTCACAGAAATAGTATCTGTTCCAGCTAAAATAGTTCAATTTTATGAGTAATTTTCACAATTATTTGTTTTTTGTTTGTTCATTAATATGTTCACTTTTTAAAATAAAAAAATCTGTCCAAATTACTTCTTAGGAAACTCAATTTAATTACTGGGTTTCCTTGGTTAAAATTACACATATCCATATTTTCAGCATGATAAACATGAAAAAATTTCTGTTATATATGTGATAAATAGTTGTTGGTGTTTCTGATGGACCTGGAGATGAGACACAAAATAGGAAATCATTAGGTAATTGAAGACACATTTGTTTAAATACAACTCTATTATTTTATCCAACCTCCCCAACCTTTCATGTAGGTATGCAAGCTACTAATATTCATGCAATCCAGGTAAATAGACTAGCCACTACTGTAAATAATATAGTTATATAGCTTTCCTGGCTCAAAAATCTAAAAAAATATAATGGATTGCAGTAAAAATGAGAAAAAAAGGTAATTTGGTGCTAAGAAAGATGTTACTGGGAGAAAATATCTCCCAATCTCCTTATTAATCAAAGCTAAGAAGACCTTGTGTTATTGCAGCCATTTACAATTGACATTTCCAATTCTAAGAAGCTATCAGGAAAAGAATTTGAAGTTACCTGCAACTAATTCTCTGTTGGATGGTCAGCCTGTCACAGTTCTTCAGCAGAAATCATTGACTGTGTCTTGGTGCCATTTAAAAGATCCAAAGGCAGCCTTACACAACATTCAGTAAAGCAGAACAGAAGAGGAAGGACCACAAAGTAAAGGAAAAAGAACCCTTTCACTAAGCTAAGGATTTTCTGCTTCTCCATCCAAAATCTGGAGTAAGAATCAAATATGTAAAACACACAGGAAAACATAGGCAGATATGTGTAAAATCTGATTAAAGCCCTGTTAATCTTTTCTTTGTTGAATGGATTTTAGACTAATTTCTGTAAATGTGAAGGTAAAGGAAAATGTAAATTTCTGATATTTTACTTGCTTTTTCAGTATATTTATTATTTTAAGGTTTAGGGAAGTGGAGTGGAGGATTAATTGTTTTTAGGTTTTACTTGACGGAAGAAACTTCAAAGACTTGATATTATTTTTTCCAAAATCTGATTGTAACTAAACTAATATATTTATTATATATGGCTTAAAATAAAATCATACTTATAGCTATTATTCTTCTATAGATTTTACTTTATTTGGGAGCTTTTTTTACCCTATTTTAGCTTTCCTACTGCATTTCTCGTCCTCCAAACCTGTGCACTTATTCCATCTTATTCTGAGTAGAAGTCTCACAGCAATATAGGATACAGTCTTGTCTGCCAGGTAAATATTTTAACATAGAAAAAAATAAGAATTACAATAATTAATTAAAAATTTATATAGACATATGCTTAGAAGGTAAGTGCAACTTGTAAACAAGACTCTAAAAAAACATTTAGAGAGTGACAGAAAAAGAAGCTTTTTAAACCATTCCCCAGAATAAAACCACCACCCCCATGATATCGGTCGCATTTCTTTATCCTCTTCTCTCACTGATAAATTTTTGCACACAAATCTCATAAATTATTAACTGCAGACCAGCTGCAGTGGCAGACTTGCACTGGATAAGTCTTTATTGACAAATTAAAACTGTTTGATGATGCTCTAACTGCACTAAACTGTGTTCTTGGATCTTACAGCCTTGTTAAACCAATTATTAGAAGATCATTGAATGCATCTCCAGTTTAACCAACAAGCAATTGCAGTTGACACGATAAATTGTGATTATACCTAAGAGCAGCTGGTCTTCAAATCATTTACCATGTAAACAATTAATTGATTAATAGAATTTTGAAAATTAAAGTAACTCACTGTTTGACATGGTTGGTTTGGAGACTGGGAGCTGGGGGTGTTTTTCCTGGAGAAAAGGAGATTCAGGGGTGACCTTATCACTCTCTACAACTGCCTGAAAGGTGGCTGTAGTCAGGTGGGGGTTGGCGTCTTTCACCAGGCAGCAGCTGACAGAATGAGAGGACACAGCCTCAAGCTGTGCCAAGGGAAATACAGATTGGATATTGGGAAAAAGTTTTTTTACCAGAAGAGTGATAAAGTGCTGGAATTGTCTGCCTGGGGAGGTGATGCAGTCACCACCCCTGGATGTGTTTAAAAAAGACTGGATGTGGCACTTGGTGCCATGGTTGAGGTTTTAGGGCAAGGGTTGGACACGATGATCTTGGAAGTCTCTTCCAACCCAATGATTCTGTGATTTTGTGAATCTGTGATTCTGTGATACATCCTGTGTACTGTACTTGTATTTTCTTTATGGCAATAGAAATTGAGACTATGAAAGTCACTAATGGATTCTCTTAGCACTGCTTCTTTTTTAATAGACATTCTAACAATGGTAGGGGGTTATTTTTAATTTTGCTTTGGTTTTTCTTTTTTTTTGTACTTCTTTTTTTTATTTTTTTTTAATAAGAGGTATTGGTGAAAAGGTTCAACAAACTTTTCAAAATTATATAGAAAACCCACCAAGGCTTAATGGCATAGAACTCTTCATATTATGTGATTCATTGTCTAACAATAAATCTGTTAATGTTTTAAATTACTGTAGATTTATTAAAAAATAAGAACAAGATTTTTAAAAAACCACTTCAGTCTACTTATGTTTTAATGCTGCTTTTTTTGCTCTTACTGTAATTTCTACTACTTTTTCTTCTGTTGACAAAGAAAATGTAGATATCAAGAGGAACTCTTTTAAAATAATAGATAAATCCTTCTCCCAGTGTTTCTCCTGAAGCCAAAGGTATTTTACTAAATACTTGCATAGAAATAGAACTAGGCAGGTGGTTAACACTTTTTAAATTTTCACTTACATCCTTTATTAAATTTACAATGACCCTGTTGGGAAAAATAGTAAAGCTGATTAAAAAAAAAAATCAAAAAATAAACATTAACACCAACAATAAAATACCCAGAAGCACCAAGAGAGCATAATCTCAAGATCTTCATAACATAAATTCAAATATAAGAATTAAATATTAATATTACAGAACGCTTATACTTTATATAAGGAAATTGTCAATATTTGGAAAGACTCGCACATTCCAAGTGAATGAATGGTCCTTGAAAGGTATCTTGCTTTAATATTCAACAAGGAATTAAAAATTATAATTTAAAGATGAACATTCAGCAAAATTATTTATCCTGCTATAGCATTCTTTCATGCCTGACAGTCTGTCATAAAATACAACCTTGATATTTTAATCTGTATTTTCTACATTCAATTCATAATTAAAATACTTTCTTCTTGCTTTCCTTTTTCTCTATGGACTCTCAAATATGTCCTTCTATTCTTATATCCCTATCACATATTTGCTCAGGAATTTGAAATGTCTAATAATTTCAAATCTTCTCTGAAATATTCTGAAATCCTGATTTAAATATCAGATATATAACTTAAAATTAATGGATTTATGAAGCGGTTTTTTAATGAAGATTTCATACCTTGATAAAACTGAATTAATTTTAAATTTAAATTCCTTTTTTGTTGTTTCTTATTGCTTGTTTTCCTCAAGTAAAAGTCCTAGGAATTTCATCTTCATTAAAATATTGAATGGCTATTGGCTTCATGGCATACAAGTTCCAGGAATTAAATGCCTTTGAACTTGTTCATATGTAAAGTCATGAGTAGTAAGGCAGAAGTCACCAGAATTTTAACAGTCTCAGAAAAAACACAAGGAAATTAATCTTTTTGTTACAGAAGTTTTGCAAAAGAAAACAACATAAAGAGGCTTCTCACATAGTTTTTATTTCATAAGCCTGAAAACTGAAAATCTTTTCTGTTTCTAATTAATTGTAGCAATCAATCTGATTGAAGTAAAATTGATTTTTGGTCACTGAAACTGCATTATTAGTAAATTTTTTCCCTCGTATCTCTTGATTTAATATATTGTTATCCTATAGTAGTTTCTGCTAATAAATTTCAGAAAATGTTCAACATTTTCTTGTTGAAAACAAACTTTTGAAATCTATACATGCACACATTTTACAATGGTTAGTGGTGTATTAAAACTCTTCTATTTTTTCATAAATTTTAAATATATTTATTTCTCTTGGAATTTTGTTTCAAAATACAATATAGCAATGATAATATCCATAGCATTCTTCTGATCACACACAAATAAACCTTGGGAACTCTTATCATCAGTAAATGTACTTTGAAAGTCTTAATGATAACTTAGTAACTGGCTTGGGTTAAACAATTAGCTAACTTACTCTGAGATATTTTTTGTTTCTGTCACCTTATTACTCCAGTCGTCTTCACCAGTACAGGAAAACCTACAGTTCAGAAATATCTGATGACTTCAAATACAATTTTCTAAGGAAAACTTGACACACAGACTTAAGAGAAAGAACTTTCAGCTAACAATTTTTTCTTTCTCTCTTTAAATCTATATTTGCATTTTTATTATAAGAAATTACAACCACCCTAGAAAATAACTAGAGGCACAAAGTTTTATTGTTGTCAATATCACCAGTCCATTTTCTCCCTTCTGTTTGCTTTGAGACATTGATAATCACCTGTACTATCTTTTATTTCCTTGTTCAAGCTCTGGTGACTTTGTTAACTTTTTTATTATTCTCTTGACACTGATTTTTCCTTTAACACTGTTTTTTCCTTTGCTATACCTGACATTTTCTTCTCCCGTCAAAAAAAATTCAGACAACTCTTCAAGCCCCAACATCCTAATTAAAACTGTGTATTGATGTACTACTTAGTTGCATTTAGTAGTACATCAATAAGGGAGTAGGTAGGATGGCAAAGTCTCTCTGAGAATTCTGAGGTATTTTGTAGGGCTTTAAATTAATTCCTACAGGGTAACTTTGTACTTCATCTGATGCAGGTCATATTATGCTCTCTCTGGAGCCATTAGTATGATGTTGATTTCAGATATTATGGCCAAAATTATGGTCCCTTTTGCAATGGGAAGCTTCAGGGATGAAAAGCATTCAGGTAATCCTGGCTCTCTTTTCATTTTTTTGAAGCCTATGTGAGAGATTGGAAGGATTACTGGCTCAAAATATTTCAGGTGCATTTTTGGGCAAAGGGACATGTCAAGTCTTGTCCTGGTGAGGCAGGGTCCTGCTGCACACATCTCATCCCACCTCACCCTGCCCTAGAGCCCAGCCCCACAGTGGCCACCAAGCCCCGGCACAGGGCACACAATGCTCCACACGTGTCCCTGGAGCCCCTAACCTGGCTCCCCAGTGGCCACCAGCCTGGAAGCCCCGCCTGGAGGAAGGGCTCAGGAAAGCCAAAGGGTCCTTAAGCCAAAGCATGAAGCAAGCACATGTTGTGTCCCTAAAGTCCTTGGATTTTATTGCAGCTGAGAGCATACCAGAATTGAAGAGGCAATAGCTGTACCTTGCTTTTCTTTCTTTCTCTCTCTTTTTTTCTACTCCTAATTTACTCGTCTTGAAATATAGGTAATTTAAGTTTGTATGGGTTGTTTGCTAAGTCGATGTACTGAAGGAGACAATGGGACCTGCTTTGAGCAGTTTAACAGCCTACACACAAGAGAAGATGTACTTGACCCAAGGCTTAAAATTCATCTGAAACTCTGTTGCACAAGCCGGGTTTGGAGAAGCTTCCATTTCATAGATTTTCCTAAATGAGATGAGAAGAACCTGTTAGGTCTAGACCCTGCAGCAAAACAATCAGTCATCATAGTCATAGCATCATCAGCTTAGGAATCCAGACCCTGCAACAGTGTCAGATGTCTGTAGGAGCGATTACATTTCTGAATTCTCTCTTTTTTTTTTGCTTCTAGTCTCCACTGCAGCTGGTGCTTCATAAAGAAAGATATTTCTGGTGGTTAGCAATAGAAGTTGGAACCATCTGTGATCACAGACATAACAAAACCTGGGATTACAGAAGTTGTATGAGAAGGACTATGAATATTTTGCTGCAGTGACTATACCCTTCTTTACATTAAGAAAATAGTTTGTATATAGGAAAAAAATATGATAACCTACAAGAGCCTAAAGGATGAATTATTTGTGCAGGATTTTATGCAGTAGCCTCATTTACTTGTGGTTTAGTTGTGTCTGATGGTAACAGAGAATTGAGAACCTTGTATACATAAGATATTGCTGAAAATATTTGCTCATCTTTTCATCTTTCTCATTTTAACAACATCAATTCTAAATCTGAATAGTCAGAAAGTAACACTCAGCAAGATTTTTTTTTAATATTCTGAAGTCTAGGAACAGCTCAATGACCCTTTTCCATCATGACAGTTATCCCTTTACAAGATGGTACTGATCCAAAGCATGTTAGCAACTTAATTTCTTGTAAAGACCAGGACTTTCAGGCCAAGCACATAACAGAAAGCTGCTCTGTAGGTGCTGTTCAAAAAAAATTCTGTAGGTGCTGTTCACTAGAAATTTCACCAGATAAATGTCTGAAGGAATTTGGAGAGTGAACTGGTTTCCTAATTTTCATTGTTCTCTTAAAATGCAGATGAAGTAAACAATGCTCATGTTTTAGCTATTTGGTAACTAAATTGTTACTTGAACAAGATCTTTCTGTGCACTTAAGGTTCATAACTAAAATTGTGAAGAAGCCTTTTTAATTGCCACTTGATTCTGCCTAGCAAAGGTTACACTTCGAAGCATCTCTTCTACCAGTACTTTTTTCCCACACTGAGAGTTCATTTACGGAAGGGCAGTTTAGCAGAATATATGAAATACAGATTTGACTAGGAGACTAATTGTATTAGGATCTCAGCTGGATACTTTATACAGCATTTTTATGGTTATGTTGAAGCTAAATACAGAGTGTCTAGTTGGGAACTGAGTGATTCCAAATTTATTCTGTAGTTTAAGGTTCCCAGTCATGAATGACTTGCCATCCTGTATAAGGTCAATTTACTCAATAGTGAGGATACTCATGGGAAAATTGTAACATAGTGAGGCTATTTATAATGTTGAAACAGTCATTTGTAAAAGTAATCTCTCCTTATATAGCAATAAAAAAGATACTGAAGATTCTACTGAATAAATGCTCTAAAAATGTATTAAAAAGGCCTAAAATCACAGGCCAGGGACAATCTGCATCAGACTAATCATCTAATTTTTCACAGAATTAAAAGACATACAAACAGTCCAGTCAGTGGGTTTACTGAATATTCCTGTCCATTAATTTAAAATAATTAATTAATGTGGTATTAAAAAAGATGTCTAAATCTTCTAAATATTATTCACCAGCTTTGGTTGAATTGAGCTTTTCCTTTCTAAAATGTTTCAATATTTGACTATATTTCAAGTTGATCATGGTTAGCACCATTTAATTACAGTGACTTCATCAGGAAGAAGAACTTAACTTCATTAATCAACTGAACCTGTTTCAGACATCAGTCTCTTCCCTCTTTGCCAATGAGTTCCATACGATGCTCTTTTTAAAAAACAGATACTATGATTTATCCACCAAGGTGATTATATGAAATTATGTTAAATTTTCTGTATAGTCTTGGGAGAAAAATAGTCTTTAATGTCTGTTGGAACAACAGCCGGTTGGAAATTCTAAACAGAAACTCTTATTCAGATCTAAGCTTCCCTGTATGATCTGTCCTGCATTTATTTATTATTACTATTTATTCAGAGATGGACTTTAACAAAATTTGACCAAAAGTTTGGATCCAAAATTTCTGTTTTGTGTGTTAGGTGTTAGAAGGAATATCTAGAATCAAAGTGAGAAGCAGAGGGCTAGAAAAGTATTATATCTGCTAGCAGGAAGACTTGGAAGACAAAATACACCTTGAAAACGGTACTGTGGTTATGCTTTGAAAAGCTTATAAATAAGAGCTTCAATTGTTTCTGAATGTTTAACGGATTGTTAGAGGACCAGAATGCCACAAATACCAGAGTTCTGGTATCTGGTTGGTAGAAAATGTTTAAGTGCAACAAAAAAGATTAAAAAGATATACAAATTTGCTTACAGATTTTATATAAGGAAAAGTATGGTTCATATTAACAGAATTTCAACTGCCTCTATGTACATGTATGTACATGTATGTATGGATACATATCTATATCCATATATGAATATGCATCATGACTAAATAGTTTTGCATTGTAGACAATACTGCAAAAGAGAACATAAGCAAAACTTCGTGGTAACCAAAAATCATAAACTAAGTTAGACCTTCTGGGAGGGAGTATCTGGGCTCTGGTGGGTTCTTCAAAAGAGGTATTACCTGTTGCCAAGGAATCTATTTTGTAGTACTTCCAGTCATATTTCTCATAACTCCATTTTTCTTCCTTAGAGGACTTAGCCATAGTTGGGTTTTTTTCCCCTTATTCCCATTCAAAGATAGTTATGCAAGAATGGCAACTTGTTTTGCTTGACAGGATTATGCCCAGAAAAAATACTTCACATTAAAATGATGAGCCAATAAAACCCCAATTTTTATTGCACTGACATCATAACAGCTCCCTAGTAGCTATTATACTACTGTGAAGATACAGCATGGATGTAATCATGATACAGGTTGGTGGTGTTGTTTAGCCTAATAACTCCTTCAGAACACAGGCAGTGTAACTGTGCAGCCTCACCTGGAATATTGTGAGCAGTTTAGCTAATCACAGTATAAGAAAGACATTAAGCTATTAGAGAGTGTCCAAAGGAGGGCCATGAGGATGGTGAAGGGGCTTGAGAGGAACCCATATGAGGCTGAGGTCACTTGGTCCATTCAGGCTGGAGAAGACACTGAGGTTCGACCTCATTGCAACTTCCTCATGAGAGGGGCAGGCACTGATCTCTTCTATGTGGTGACCAGCGACAGGACCCAAGGGAATGGCCTGAAGTTGTGTAAAGGGAGGATAAGTTGGATATAAGAAAAGTTCTTCGCATAGACAGAGGTTTGGCACTGGAACACATTCCCCTGGGAAGTGGTCACAGCACCAGCCTGACAGAGCTCGAGATGTGTTTAGGCAATACTCTGAGGCATATGAGTTGACTCTTAGGGATGGTGTAGGGCCAGGAGCTGGACTCGATGATCCTTGTTGGTCCCTTTCAACTCAGCTTGTTCTGTGTTTCTTTGATATATTACTGCAAAGCTTCTTTGAAATCAAGTCACAAAGTGAAAGATTTACTATTTAACATTAGTGTTTGGTAGATGTTATTTTGTGGTTTTTGATCTGTAATGTTTCTGAAAATAAAGCAAAAAAATATTCTTTTTACTATTATGTATATTTTATATAGATATTCCACTTACTCTTGTTAAAAGTCCATTTTGAAGTTCTCAAGTTTGATCTAGAGAAGAAGGTATCAAGGAAATAAAAGAAATAGATGATTTCTTCCCTCTGTCCTTCATGACTTTAAGTCCATGATTTTATGTTAGTTCTCAGGGGAAAGAAAAACCCTACAAGTTTCTATTGTTTATTTATTTTATTTCCCACAAATATTTGGACTATCAACTTGAAGAAAATCAGAATTCAAAATGGAATTTGTTTCAGGCTTTCAGTTGCAGCTGTATGAAAATATAAAAGTAACTTTTTTTTAGTAATGCAGTTGAGAGAGAAACTTGGAAGCTACTACACACAAGATGACCCATTCACAGTATTTTTAATTTGGTTTTAGACATAGGTATTTTTATATTTTGGAATAATAAGATCATGAGTAGTTGAAAATAGCCTAAATTAAAACTTTAAGATTTTTACATGACCAAAACTTCAGTTATTTAAGACATTACAGTCCTACACTCTTATAGGTCTCTCTCCTCTCACTTGGAATGGTAATGTCAGAGCCAGAAACAGAGCTAAAGTTAACTAAAGCTTGATTTCACTCACCTGTTACTCCCATGTGCTATCTACAAAATGGATTTTGCTTAATTAATCTAACCAGAGGAAGAAAGTACTGATCAATAACAAATTGGCATAAACATAGTCATAACTTACTTAGAAGCCTTTATGTTCATCAAAATACAAAAGCATATCTTTAAACTATTTTCTCAATTATATTTAAAATTATGCTTTCTAATTGTTAACTTTTACCCAGCAATATTTCAATTGTCAAGCTATGAGATGGGCTATATTCCATCTCTACTTGCTCCTGACAAAATATTCCTGACTGTAGTGGCTTATTTTGAAAACTGGGCTGAAACACCAATTCATGTAATGGGTTTGGTTTGTCATCTGACTCACAGCACCAATTTATGTAGTTGATTGGGTTGAGCCCTGGCCAAATGCCAGTGCACCCACTAAATTATCTACTCATTTTCCTCTGTGTGATAAGGTTTAGGAGAAGAGCAAAGTAGGCTCAAAACTTTAAAGGGTACAAAGAAAACTTTATTAACAGAACTAAAATAATAATAATAATCAGAATAAACCTTCAGAACACTTTTCCTCCCCCTAACTTCTCTTTCCCACTGACTACATAAAGAGAAAAAAACTGGGATTTTCAGTGAATTTACCACTTAAAAATAAATCTTTTTTAATCAGTTCACTTAGGGAGAGTAGTCTCTCCTGCCATGCCATGGAGATCTTTCCACAAAAAATAATTCTCTTATGGCTTTAATTTCACAACAAACTAATTTGCCCGGAAAAAGGAAATCTGTTCGCTACGTAAAAGTTCCTCCCATTGATTTACAGTTTTTCCCACTACTGTTTTTGAGGGGCATCTTAGCTTATGGGGTGCGATTTTAAGGATGAGCTGTTCCAGTATAGAAGCAAAGGGTCTTCTATCTCTATGAGTAAAAGTTTTCTTCAATCCCTTGGGCAAGGGTTCTTCTCTCTCTGTTCAAGCTTTTCATCAGATCACAGCTACTTCAGCTTCTGCTTACTTCAGCATGGGTTCCTCATAGGCTGCAGTTTGAACACTCCATCCTCCCATTCATTTCATGAATTATAGAGAAATAGTTTGATGGATCATGTCCTCACCATGGCCTTACATAAGAATTTCAGCCTGAGACAGGGCCATGTCCTCATTGTCCACCCTGTGAAGGGCTTTGGCTCCTCCTTCTTCACCAAACTTTGTATCTCCATGTTGTTTTCCTCATGTGCCTTCACCTTTCTTTTCCTGACTTGGGAAAAGATTGGTGTTTACAGATTTATTTTGTTCTTAAGTGGAATGTTTCAATGCTGAAAGGGTTAACAGACAGACACGCAGTCTCTCACTGACTGGGCTCGGATGGCGGAAGCTGCTCTGTTACATGGCTGTCTTCCGGCCTCGGCTGCTTTCATCTTCAGTCGTGGGGCTGCCTCCTGCACTGACTGCAGAGCTGCCTTTGGTCTCAGCTGCCTCTGGTGACTCGAAGTGCCGGAGGAGTGCCTGGATGGATGGCTTGGCAGCTTGCTTCTGGAACAGGGCCTGACCCTGCCCAGCCCAGCCAGGGGCCTAGCGGAGCCAATTTGGCCCAGCCCGGGGCCTAGCGGACCCAGCCTGGCCCAGCCTGGGGCCTAGCAGCACCAGCCCAGCCTGGCCCGGGTCCTAGTGGAGCCAGCCCGGCCCACTGACCTCAGGGCAAGGCTCAGTAAGGACCAGATTTCAGCAGCCTGCTCTGAGGCTTGGCTTGGGCTCTGGCTTCTCTTCCGCTGCCCCATCCCAGCAGCCAGGACATGCAGGCTGGCGTGGGCCGGCCTTACCGGGAAGGAGTGGGGAAAGGCTTCTACTCTTTTGCAGAAAGTAGAAAGTAAAAGAAAACTTTTCACAGTTTTCTCCTCTCTTAAACATGATTTATAGAGGCATATCCAACTTCTCCAATTGGTTTACAGGGTATAGATATTCAGAAAGAGCTAGCTGTTGGTTCTGTCAGGTGTGAAGGAAGCTTTATAATATTCTTTACAGGGAAAATCACTTTGTGGCCGATGTATTTTTCCCTTAAGTAAAAACCAAGCTACGTCAAACCATGACACTGACAACAATTAAATTACATTTGCCTTAGATGAAAATTAGGATGAAGCTTCTACCTTGCTTAATACAGTGTAATAATACACTTATATTGACACAGTAGTCCTTGTCTCTTTTGATAGCTCTTCTAGGAGCAAAACAGATTTTAATCAAACTTTTCAAATATGTAAACAAAAAGGCTCATTACTTATGTCCAACTTACAGAATGGGCAGCATGCTCTAGGCCTAAGGCAGCCCTAAGCACCACGAAACTTGAAGCTTCATGTCATGTTTGCATTACTTCATCACTTAATGGTGATTTTGAAGCATGCAATGAGCTGTGTCATTACCATTGTACCATTTTCCTGAGCTATGACTAAAGCTTGCGTTCATATGGTCTGTTGGATATTAGACTTTAGGAAATTTAGAAGACTAGAAAGCAAGTTTGATTCTCATAGATCCTGTGCTGCTTTTTTATTCCAAACTGATTACTGGATATTTACTGAAAAGAGAGTAGATTATTTTTAGATCCTTGTCAAAATTTCCTCATGCTATGTTTAACTTTCCTGTTTCTTTCTAAAACAAACAAACAAAACCAAAAACATTATCAGTTGGCAATCAGTGGAGACTGAGAAAGCACTTATATCTAATTTGAGTATTCTTCTTGTTGCCAAAGGACATCATTCAGAGAAAGGCAAGGAGAACTACCAGAGACAACTTACGGTCATTACTTTTGGAGCAGCGAGAGCTCAGTAGCATGCTGAGAGACCACATGAGCTGGTTCCCCAATATTTTTCTTCTGTTTATAGTCAGTGGTAATGTGATGATAAGGGAAGAGAATTTGTGCAATGTACCTTGAAGCTGCAGTCATTTCGCACAAATGGTCTTGAAAGATGGACAACTGATGGTAAAATTAGTGACTGTTTATATGCTGAGCCCAAAAAGTGAATGTGAAGTGTTAGCACTGAAACTGAGGGGAGAATGCTATCTTAGAGGATCACAGAAAGTGCACCAGCCTTCGGTTCAATCACAAAGTCTTTCCCTAAAAACCATTTTCTTGTAAAAATTTATGAGAATGTATTTCCCTAACTGCAGGGTAGATGTAATACTTCCATCCAGTCACAAGGCTGCTGAGGAAAACAGTACCATTGACTCTCTTTTAAACCATTTTGTACTGGGCCTTCCTACCTAAAATGAAGAAAGAAAATCAAGGGTTTTTTTGTTTGGTTGGGATTTTTTTTAATAACTTCAACACATTAGTTGACTTGCTGACTCCAGGGAATTCATTGCTCAATTCTTACTGGCTTCATCAGGAACATATGTAATTTGTTGTGAGAACTGACAGCCAAGATATCCACCTGCTGAACTGAAAGATTCTGAGAAGAAATATTCAGAGAGCATGAGAAATGATTATTGAGAGAAGAGATGAGGAGGAAGGGGAAAAGCTAACAGACTGACTATCTATTCTATTCATAGAGGCCAATCTGTGCTTTAGAAATCTAGGTGTATATGTACTGGAAGGCAAAAGGATTTTTGCTTAAACATTAACTTTTCCATTTTGCCGCTACAATTTTGTGGAACAATGTGGTCCCAAATCGCAAATAAGATGATTAAAAAAAAACCCAAATCTGTGATACCGCTGAGCACTTTACTAAAGAAGCTAAAATACTGAACAAGAAGAAACAAGTTCAAATTCAGGACCAGGAAAGAGATCCACTTAGACATGTTTTCCTAAGCCTCCACACAACTTCAGCTTGCTTGCAATAGTGTCTGTATGTACACCAGGAATAAGAGAGAAAACATGCCTTTAGTTGTCCTTATCTAACATGAAAGTGCACTGAAGCTTCATATCTGTAAGATGCAATCATTTTTGGAAACTCATAGTGCTGTAAATACTTCTGTGGTAATGTATGCCATTACAAATGCTGAAAAAAGAATTGCTACAGGAAATTTATAACGTTTGCTATCACAACTGTTCTGTTACATTTGTACTTTAAATAAGATGTGCTTCAGCAATTCTAAAAATTAGACAAGGTAATACATTAATATACACAAAGGAATTCTCTTCTTTGTCTTAACAGATTTTTCAGTATAAGCTTCATTTAGGAACCTAATGTTATAATTTAAAAATAAATAATTGTTTTGTCATTCTTTTTATGTTTCTGATTTTCATAAGACAATTCTGCTGTTCGGAAAATAAGCTTTTCTTGTCCTCATGGGACATAGAAATAAGCACATTCTGTCTGAGAGTTTTATAATCCTGATGCTTTGTGCATATTTCCTGTGACAAACAAGTTATGGTAAAGTGACAGCAGGGTGCCTGCATGACCGTACTGTTTTATACAGGCTATCAGAGAGAGCTACCACAAGACAGCCTTGGATATGACTCAGAAATTGTTGCAGTGAATTACTTAAAACGTTAGAGTGTACATGTAGCATGGTACTAAATAACAGAAGTCAATGTTTCTTCATGTAAGTATTTGGCATTTTTCAACAAATTAATCATTAAATTTTTGATAACTGGAAGGCAGTTTATTTTCTTGCATTTGTATTCCTAGGACTTAAAATTCTCCAGTATCCCTAATGAGCTGTACTGAAAAAAAGTGAAGCTGACCTTGACAGGATCACAGGAGATGTGTTTAAATAAAAAGTCTGCACCCTGATTTGTTTAAGGAATGTGTGATTAACTGCAAAAATATACTGAAGAAAACAGAGAAATGAGGGAAAAAGAAAAGAATTCTGGTTGCATGTGGTAGATATTTTTGACTTCAAACTGATACAATGTCGTAATAGGTGTTGTTTCCCAAAGGGTGTTAATAGTAAACGTATGTCATAAGGTTAGTCTGTCCCCTGTAGATGTACAAATAGACTCATGACCAAGGAAGAATGTGTGCCTATTTTATATCACTTAGAGCAGAGTGAGATTTCAATAACTTTTCAATTACTCAAATAGCAGTTTTAGAATCATGAAGTTATATCAAAATGTGTGTGTGACAGTACAGAAAAATACAAAACTATTGAACAGACATCGTCACACACTGCAGAGATTTCTGTAGTCCTCTGAATGATCCACCAGGATGCCGAGGTCCTTTTCTACAAAGCTGCTTTCCAGCTGAGTGTCCTCAGCATATCCTGGTGCAGGAATTTTTACCTCCCCTTATTGAACCTGATAAGGTTGCTGTCCACCCAGCCTGTTGAAGTCCCTCTGGATTGCAGCATCTGACTCACTGGTGTGTCAGTCTTGCATCACAAGCAGACTTGTTGAGATTACACTCTTCCCCATTATCCAGATCAGCATAGATGATAATAAAGAGGATCACATCCAGTATTGACTGTCAGTTTACACGGGTGATGCCTCCAATTAGATTTTGCTCTGTAGATCATCCCACTTTGGACTCAGCCATTCAGCCAATTTTCAGTCCACCTCATTGACTGCCCATCCAGCCCATACCTCATCAGCTTCTCTGAGGATCTTATGGGAGACAGTGTTGAAAGCTTTACCAAAGTCAAGGCAGACAATATTGACTGCTGTCTGCTCATCTAGCAAGCCAGTCATTTCATTGTAGAAGTATCAGCTTGCTCTCCACACCAAAGTGACTGAAAGGAGAATTTATAAACAGAGGGGAAGAAAAGGTACACAATGCAAACTACAATGCTATTACAAGAAGAACATTTAAACTAGACATTGGAAGTTTTGTATTAACAGAAACTCCACTGAAGCTGCCTATCACATACTGCAATCAGTGAGCAGAATTCCCAGCTGCCTCAAAAAACAGTCAAGTACTGTATTTCCATGTTTATAATCTGCAGATTAAATTTTGTTAGGCATAAAAACATGGCTAGAATTCATAGTGATTGATGCCAACTACCTGAATATTCAGTTAATGTGATGGAAAATATGCAGCCTCCTCCACACTCCTCTCCATTGCCTCACTGTCCTTTATCCCCCTCAACCTTCTGTTACTTCTATTTCAATTGGTCCTCTCACTATAATTCTGCTTCCACTTCTCCTTTGGGTTATCTCTGCCCTTATTTTTAAATAAAAATCCAGCATAAGGAGTAATGATGCAGTGAAGCATTAGTCTGTTGCAGAACATGTAACTCAAGGCCAGTGAAAGATGCAATATTTTTCATTTTGTTTCACTTGTTCTCTCCTCTTCCAATGTGATGTGGTTTATCTGAAGACTGTAAGATCACAACTCTAACAGTTAAATGAGGTTTTCTGGTTTATACATGATTATAAAAAATTATTTTAGAAAATTGTTCTTCCCTAACTGTAGTGTGCTATTTATTGAATTATAATCTAATAAAGAATAACTTCTTATGTTTATAAGAATGTATATTGGTACAGTGGGTAGAAAAAAAGCATTATGATTCTGCTTTTTTAAGTTATTGAGTAACAATCTTTTTTAATGCTAGCCCAGAACTGTCTACATAGTTGTTTATTACCATGTGGAAAAGCTGAGGGTAATAGCAAAGCCTTCATGTCAGTGAATAAAACCATGATTGCATTAAAAAAAAATCAGAAATTATATATGTTCAGCATAGGAATTAAAAGAGAGAGATATATGAAAAAAATACCATAAAGGAAAACAACTTTACATTGCCAGTGGAGAATCATGAAGTGATCTGGCACTGCCTACCTCTGCCTGTATGTGGTTGTACACCAGCATTTACAAAATGATGTGAAACGGACTCTGAGGGAAAAATATTTTTTAGAAATGTTTGATATTATTAGTGGAGGAAACACCATTCAACTTCAGGAGGAATTGTATTTTTTTACTAAAATTGGATGTATGACAAATAATAAGCAAGGTTATTATTTGGTTATTATTATTATTACACATCTGTCTGAGGATCAACCTTGACATGCAAAAAATATCATTCAGCAACTTTCTTGAAATAAATCTTATTCCTACTGATGTAGTAGTAGCTTTTGTGTCCAGCTACCTTGTGTGATGTGAGGATTATGTCAGAGTGCAGTGAAGGGTATGTCTGTCAAGGATTGCAAGATCCAAAAGCCACTGAAAGCAATAAGACAGTTCCTTTTCACTTCAGTCAGTCTTGTGTCAGGTATGGGATGGTTGTTGCTGCAGCCTGGGGATACCAGCAGGGCTTCAGAATTGTGTGACTTGCATGTGCTCTCAGGCCATGTTGCACTGAACTGGGACAATAGTGGAAAGGAGACGTCTTTATGCCAATTACACAGGTTAGATGGTTCTAGGGTTTTTTTGCAGACAAAACACACTGAAGTTCTTACTATGCTGCATTGAAGAGCAATGCAAGCTGGTAGGATTAGCATTTTCACATTTTCTGTACACTTAATAAGGAGATAAACTGTAGTCTAGAGCATGAAAAACCAAAGTACTTCTGTCTAACAGCAGCACATTTCTATTTGCAAAAGGAAGATTCTTTTTGTAATTGAAATTTTGTTGCTGTGTGAATCTGCCTTTTAAACCACGTTCATAAATGCAAAATTACTGAAAATAATTCCCCATAAATGTATACTTAGGCAGAATAATTATAACTCATTTTTTATTTCTGTGGTTTTACTTCTCAGAGAAGGTTTTTTTTCCAACTGAATTTAAAAACAATCTGCCCAGTGGTTACATGTAATTTTACAACGTTTCTTCAGTTGAGCACTCAGTGCTTTATTGTCTCTCTTTAATTATGCTGTAGTCAACAGTGCTGCACATGGTCTTTACTGTATAATCATCTGATCATTCCCAGAAAATACTGGAGATGTTTGGGCTGCAACCGTAGGCTGAGATTTCCAAACCTAGATGTCTGCAGTTAAAACTTTAAATCCTTATTAAGGCTTATAGATAAATATGACCTAATTTTCATTCCTCTAGGTCTTCCCATTGATTCATAGCCTCTGAAAGTCTTTGAAAAGCCAGGAAAATTTATGTAGAAGTAACAATACGGATTTAAAAATTTAATTTCAGATGCTTAGTTGTGGCCTAAGAAACTATATTGCAGTTCCCAATATTAGCATGACCATCATTACAACTGTCTTTTGAAGGCAGGTCTACTTCTGTTAAAATCAGTGGGACTTGTGCCAGTGCTCAGTTGGAGAAGAATTTGGCATGTTATAAGGAAAATATTTAAACATAAAAAATAACAACTTGAAAACTATGGTACAATTACGGTGTTCCAAGAATGCAGGTAGATAATTTGGGGGAGTTATGTGTTCACAATAAGGAAATAGATATTCCATTAAACTTTTATGTGATCCATTCTTTGGCAGGATGCCAATGTTTATGAATGAGTCTTCAGTGTAATCCCATGTGTTAATATACACGCTTTTACAATTCAATCTGACAGCTACTCCAAATTCATAGATTGTCCTGCTAGAGGCTTCCAAGGTCATAGTACTTCAAAGCACTGTTTGTCAAATTGCTCTGACACACCTCCTGCTGGCAAGCCTACTCTCAGGGTGTTAATATTCCATTACAGAGCCACATGACCTTGAAAACTGATTGCAGGCCACAATAGAAATGTCAAAAAAGCTCAGGTAGATGAAGGTAACTGGTGATGATGATGGCAGGGAATCTGTCATAAGAAGCAAAACGTGTCTTCAGAAGAAGCAGACATTGCACAGACATTTCCAAAGTCACCCACAGGATGTTTAAAGAGCAATTAAAGTTTCACGTGGGTTTTGCAAACCATACGTTTTTGTAATATGATGAGTTAAAGCCCGTGTTGAAACCATGAGATTTAGAAGTGCCTGTTAGCACTAGCATGTCTACAGAATTGTACCTAGAGAGAAAATGTTTTCAATGAGATAAAATAATGTGGTAAAAATAAAATCTTTGGTTTTAAAGTAACTAATGTTATCAGAATAACAGTCCAATATATCAGACTTGGTTTTATTTTCATAACTACTTGTAGACATAACACTCAGGTATATTTAAGTTAACAAATCATGGAGACACAAGTCAGATCAGAATCAGATCTTATATTTTTAGCATTCAGATACAAAGGAATTCTGAAATTGTGACTGGAATGGAGAAAACTATTGCATATGGAAGCAAAGACACTTAAAAGTTTGGCAAGTACTTATTTAATATGGCAATTCAAATGACTTTGGAAACATTCTGTCTGCATCTGTTTTATGCATCCTAAAATTCATACTGGTAAACTATATGTAGTCACACAGTTTCTTATTGCTCTAAGACCCTCAAAAGAGATGGTTTTCAGAATTTGAAATGCATGCTTGTTTTCAACAAGACCTAAAATGAGGCAAGTGAGATCAAAGCAGTAAAGTGAATATTTATGCAGGAAAACACATGTTTAAAAAGTGAATCATCAGCTAAAACACACAGAATTGCTTGTGGGTATATTTCATAGTAAAGACATAATCAATATGACAACCCAAGTTAGACCCTGTACTAACAATAACTTCAGAGGTGTCTTTGAACTTTTTTGTTAGACTATAAAGCCCATCATTTGACTTGGGCTGCTCTTCATTACATCAATACAAACAGCACAAGAGCTTTAAATCTCATCAGCAGATTTGTAATTTTACTAAAACAAATAAAATTACAAAAAAATAAAGTTTTTTCTGCCTTTTCTTTTTGTTATTTTTTTTAAATAAGGCCAAAATGTAACTATGTTTCTCCAAAGATAAACTCCCTGAAAATCCACTTCGCATTTTATTAATTTATATTCCATAAGTTTTTCTCTCTGTCTTGTCTTTCACTCTTTTTTCTACACCTTACCCCCCAAACTTGCAGTTTTTTAGATTTGAATGCACACCTGCTAAACTTCTAGGTAAGGAAAGTAACTTTCCATGAGAAAATGTCAGGAAAGTCAGAATCTGAAATTTATTAACCAAGATATGGCAAATGTAAATGTCAGCTTGTGTAACTCTGGGTACTTGAGGTTGCAGTAGATTTTTCAGCTGTCTGGGCAATGAAAAGTGAACTTTTATTTCAATGACAATGAAATAGCACTATACCTGATATGAGAAAGTACTGTAGCTAGAGGGCATATTTCAAGCAAATTGGATTTTACTTAGCTGTGTCTCAAAGTTTTCATATTAAAAGTAAGGTTCGAATATACAAAAAATAAAAATGCATATTTTCAACGATTNAAAATGCATATTTTCAATGATTATCATTAATACTTCTCTTATTTGAACAGATAAAGATGAAGAGCTGTATGTTATACATATGATATGCATATGTATAACATACATATGTTATACGTATGTTATACATATGATATATACAATATGATATGAGATCATATTAAATATATTCTTAAATCTTATCTGTTTACTCCTAAATGCTGCTGACTGAACACTCCAGAACAACTCAAACTCAGGACTACTTAATGGACATCAGTGGAGAGGAAAGAAACAGTCAGAGAGTAACTTATCTCTGCAACCAGCACAGAGAGAAACACAGGTATTAAAAGTGAGCCCTCAATGATGTAGTTTACAAACATCCTTCTGCTTTAGCACAAGAGAAAAAAAAGCAACCACAGACCACAAAAACCATCTACAAGAAACCAACCCAAAAGCAGTCAAAACACAATGAAATGTCTATCAGTACTCTATTTCCTGGTTTAAGTTCATTGTATGGAGCACTATCTCCATTTACAGAGAAAAAAGTTTCTTCAGAGCAAAATATCCCATTTGTGTGGTCATTTCAGTGAGTGTCAGAACAGATTTTGATTACAGAAACATTAGTCTTTCCTCCCATGAAAAGTAAAACCATGCAATGACAGACCAATATAAACTCAGCTGGCTGCTCAGAGTTGAATTTCAAATCAATGAAATTACTATAGTCAAATTAAAAAAAAAAGTCCAACCAAAAAACAGTAACAACGAATGGGGTAACTATTTTTCTCTCTCACCTCATATATTACATTTGATAAGCAGTGGAGCTGATAACTGTTCACATCCTCACCCACCTCCTCCTTTGTCTCTCATAACATGCATGAGTACATGTACATCAGTTACTATCTTGCAAATGCATAGTAGAATTTTCATAGAAAAGTTTTTTCTTTCACAGCTATATTTACTAATTGAAAGTAGAATGATATGAAAAAACATTCGAAGTATGATACATTTCATATAAATTAAAAATATATCATGTTATGTGTGCTGCTTTCCTGGTTACTGTCCTTCAATTACTGCTTTGGATTTCATCACCACAGTAATGACAATGATACAGCATTAGTTATTAGCCTTTTACTTCTTGGCCATTTATTCACTTCTCATTGCTACTGCCATAATTCTATTTCAACAAAGAGGAGCAGTGAAACTAGGAGTGTAGTACTCACTGAAAGATAAAATAGGGCTTGCAAACATCTTTTCCCTTAGCAGAGCTGTGCACTGCAGTTATAACAATACAAAGGAAAACATCACATAGATAGAGAGCTCCCATCTCTGTGTGGTGAGAAGTAGGCACAGATGCACAGAAAGAAAGCACTCCTAAATGAACCTTATAGTAAATGCGGTAGAATTTTTAAAAGTTCACTTCCTCTGTCAAGGAAATAAATACAGCTTTCAATCCCATTTCCATTTTACTGCTCAATGAAGGAGCTTTTCTGTTGGATATTAATTACATGTGCGCTCAATACTAGGTCACAGAGAATAGCTTTAACTCCTCAGAACTATTTTAAGGTAAACAAATAGATCTTAAGAAAAGTGAATTTATATGTGCTTCAGAATTATCAGTAATGCATTCAGAAATAATTTATTTATTACAAGACAAATCCTATATCCGGTCATTTAAAATTAGATTTTAAGAAAATGTATATCTAAGACCTACATGTAAATTTCTCTTTAAAATAAGAGTGCTAACAAACATGTACTTAAAGACAAAGAATACATATAATAAAAATTTCATTTTCAACAGATATTCAGTAAAAAATTCTCACAATTAGCTGGCTACTCCCATTTTGTGTCTTTGTAAGCCAAGGCAATTACTGTAAAAAATAAGAATCTATAATAAAATAATTCTTCCACTGCTCATAGTAAATATGGACATATATAGTGATAAAATTCTATAGAATTTTCTGGTTAATAGTAATGAAAATGCTACTCATGTGCGCTCATTTCAAATGGCCAAGCTTAACACAGTAAGTTAGTAGACTTTTTTTATTGTTATTATTATTTTATTTTTTTTAAATAAAGATATAGCTTTTACTTGAGTGTGAAAACTGCCACATTTTAACTTCTCATTTGACCCTACTAATATGTTCTGCAAGACATGGGGGAAAAAAATAAAGAAGAGCAGGGGTGTGAAACATTAAGTCCAAAGCCAGTTAATAGCTTTTAATTCCTTTCACTTTACCTCCTAGACCGGCATCGTAATTGAGACTAAATGTTTCTACATCCATGGTTAAGAATTAGACTCAGAATGGAGCCGGACTGAAGGCAAATTAGCAACTGAGATGTCTAAAATGAACATTGAAACCCAAATCTATGACTACGTTTGAAGTAATTGACTAAGTGTCAGAAGTATGGACAACGCTTTATTCCCTTTCTTAATGCTTTTCCCTCGTACAATAAAGAATCCAAATATTTTTAGATATTTCATATTTTCTTCTCTAGACCAGAGAGAATGTGATTTTTTAGCTTAGTGTCCTCTGCTTTTATGTAGAAGGAAAAGATTCTGGGCTCCTGCATTTACTTAGGAATTTCTTCCGTGATATACACACATTTGATGAGATACACAAACAGGATTGTATCAGGGATCACAATCTCCAGAGTTAAATATCCCAGGAGCTACACTTCTGACAATGTAAAGGGCTTGATCAATTTCACATCGTTTGTTTTCTTTGCTGCACAATTTTGTCAGGAGTTGGGTGTTTCACATATTTAAAATATACCTGGTGAGTAGATCTTCCAGAAAATAAAATTAATTCCTGGTGGTTTTCATAGAATTTATTAAATTGAGAAGGATCCTGGTCCTCAATGCCTGATTTGAAAATTTGCTTTAGGCCTGAGACAATTATTTGAAAGGAGAATTATATCACCATATTGCTAAAATAGGCCATCATTCCATGTGGAGTCTGTCACGGTACTGAAATGATGAGGAGCAGCTCAGCCCCCACAGTGGCATTAAACAAAAGTGCACCTCATTCCTTCACCTTTAGTAGGCTAAGGTGCAGGATGGCAAGCTTTTAAGACAGCAGCTCAATATTTTTAAATATAGGCAGCTCAATTCCACCTACATTCTATTTTTGGTATTGAAGTCCTTGGCCAGATTGAGCTCTAGGTTTCTGGTGGAACTGAGATTACATTAATGACAAAAATTTTAATCTTAATTAAAGTTCATGTCTGAAGAATGAGAGTACCTGCCTATATTTAAATTAAAGCTCAAAAAATAAAAATAGTTTCCAACATGGGAAAAAAAAAAAAAAGAGAAAAAAGAGGAGAAAAAGAGGAATACGAAGCTTTTAATCAGAGGAAAAACTGGAGGCTGATTTAAGATGTTAAAGAGACTTAGGGCAATGAGCCAAAAACAAGCCTGTCAAATCAATTTTATGACTGGGTTTTTCTGAGAAATTGTTGTCTTCAGATGCACTTTATTTTTGAGCATTCTGACAATAAAATTACATGAGGAAGTGCTTCCTTCCTGAGACCAATTTGTCAAATTATTATTGTCAACACAGCCATCTCATGTCCATCAGATTATTGTCTACTTACAAGCAATTAATAAATAGGAAGTTTACATTTTTGTAAAATGATTGTAAAGAACACTGCTTATATAAGTAAGCTATTTTTAGGCATCATCTCTGGCACTGTTTTGTTTATTCATAAATAGAAAACTAAAAAATAATGTTAATATTACTTTTGTTAAGTTTTTGGAGAGAAATAGCAAATATTGATAGCAGAGAAAATATATTTCTGAAATTTAGTTACATTTCAATACAATTGTATTCAAAATTTGAATGCAAAAAACTAAAGATCAGAATATTATCACAAAATACTTAGGTTTTATGGAACTTGATTGCTGAACAATATCTTTTTCATTCCTACAATAAACTATTCTTTTTTCTTGTTCAAATTCAAAGTCAACAACAAAATCTTTAATTCTATAATTAAATTTAAATTTTATTTCTAAATTTTGATTCTTTTTATTCACCATGTTCCAATTAGATTATTTCACTTAAATTGTCCCATTGCATTTTGTGATGCACTTTTAATATTAAACCTTACTGTCTTACCTTTTGTCCTATTCACAAAATGTAAAATTAACTAGAAAATAACAACTTCTAAGAGGAGAAAAAAGAAAAGTTCAGTTCAGTAAGAACAGAGGTACACTTAGAGGAGGCAGGAGAAGAAGGTATGCTACAAAAATTGTTTACAATACTGAAATTGTGCTGCCATTTAGTGAATAGATTAAAAACTAAACCATAGTCATCTAATAATTTGAGATCACTGGTTACTGACTCAAAAAATTGTTTCTGCACTTTTTATGTGTACAAGAGAAAATAAAAGGTTCCAAATATTTGCAGACTCAGTCTTAAACTAATTAAACATAACTAATTTGACAGCTGAAACTTCTGTAATATATTAAGTATACATAGTTATGATATGTGAAGGAAACCTTGAGGAGTGGAATCAGAAACCTGGACACAGAAGAAGGAAAGTGAGAAAACATATGCTCCTGAATAAGAAATGAGATAACATAGTTGTCACTTAATACATTTTCAGGTCTTTTTCTAAAGCAAAAATGGGAATTAGGGTTTCCTGCCTTGTGCTATGTGCATACCCATTGTGCATGTGAATAGACAAATGGTTTAAAAAAACCTTTGACAAGATGCAGAATTCCATTAATGAAAAATTTCAAGTTCATTCCTAAGAATATTTCAAAATATCCATAAAGAACCAGCATAAAACTTCCAGAAAGAGCATAAGTATTCAAATTCATGAAACTATTTTATACTCCATTTGTTTTAATTCCAGTGCTGACATAAAGACGGTGACCTTGGAAGCCAATTTCTGAAAGTAGATTGAAATTTGAAATTTATTATTTTCAATTTGAGATTGCAAATAGTAACAAAAATAAAATTAAAATTTACAGACCTAATTATCTCAGTCTAATCACCTCCAACACAATTCACACTCAATTTCCTTTAATCAACATCTATGTTATATACCATATGAGAAGGTTTCTTTGCTCCATTTCCTGGCCTACATTCTAAAGGCCAGTAAAAATTTAGTTTTATAGATCTTAGGGGATCTAAAGCTGGTTTAGAAGTGTTGCCCACATAATTAATTTGCTCTGAGCAGATCTAGTTTGTCTGAGATCTCAGCAGCTTCCCTGAAGAATCCTTTCTCAGTGCAAAGTTTACAGAGACTCCTATGGTATTTGTGTATCCAGCACAGCAATCACAGCAATCCAAAAATTACAGTGTGTGAGGTGGGCACTGGTTCATGTGGGCAGGTGTTACTGATTTGCTGGAGTGGCACTTTTAGTGTTGTAGTGACTGGTTTTTCATCATTTGACTGCCTAGGCTGCACAGAATTATACATTTTTTCTTGCATGTCATGTCATTACTTTTTTTCCCCATTTTCCACTCTCTATAAATATAGCAACAGCAAAAAATAATTTTGTATTAATTATATATAATTTGATTATTTTTTTAATTAAGAAATTAATACATAAATCTGGAAACTTTCCAAATACTAATGTATGTCTAGGATATCTTAGAATGGAACATTCTGAGCCCTCTAAGTTTTAAGTGAAAAAAGACCATAACTAAATGGATTTTAATTTCTCCATTGTGGATTAAACCCAAGTCATAAAATGTCACCAAGGAGTACAACTATGCTCACTCACAGCAGTTGTTACTAGCAGTATTTAAGTAATTTTATCATGGTTCCCACTTAGGAAAACAGCTGACACTCAGCTTGGCTGCGGGAATTGGTGTATTCTTGGCTTTACTTCAAGTGATCTTTCCATTCATTATATGACAGCTGATTCATCACAGAAGAATCCCAGTCATATACCTGAAATTCAAATTGACATTATTGTTATATTTGCTATTTTTTCCCAGGCTTGAAATATGTTTCCAGTTTGTTTTTTGTTTTTTATTTGAAATGTGAGGATATTAATGATATCACATTATTTCAGCCATTCTATAATTAATGAACTTTCAATTGATTTTTTTTTTTTTTCAGCATTATTGGAGGCGGCCGAAATTGCCTCTTCCTATTTCCGTTTGCTCTTTTCCCAGTTTTGGTATAGCATTGTTATCAACTCTTTGAAGAGTTGCTCCAGCTGTAGCTTTTGTTGAAATGTATGAGCTGAAGATAATTGCCATTTTTTATATGGTTTTGTTTTTATAATATCTCTGTCTTGCCAAAATTTGCACACACTGCCTGTTATACATAGAACTCTTTTATCTAAGCTAGAGGGCAGACAACCTTGCTTATATGTTTTAATATTCTGAGCAAGGGGGATACCTTGAGATTCACTCTGATTTCCAAGATTTTTCTTAGATACATATCAGTCCAGATTCTTTTTAAATAACATAATGGAGAGTGAAGGTTGAGGCATTTTTACAGAATATGGACTTTTGCTTGGTTTTTTTCTTACACTGACTTTATCCTTGTGCTGTTTCAGGAAGAAGTAGCCAAATGTCAGAGCTTGTGGTCCCGAAGGTTTATCTGTGGTAAACTCCCAGAGAAGATTAAATCTTTTGATATCAATTATCCAAGCTTTATCAGAGAACATAATAAATCTTTATGAAAAGGAAAAATGGGCTTTTTTAATTCCTCTGGAAGCATGTAACAAACGAGAAAATTCAATGCAAAATTCCTCAGACACTACTGAATCCCTGCTGATAGCAAGTAAAGTGTATCAAAAGCTAATGCAATCCTCTTTCACTACTCCTCTGGGAAGAAATGGAGTTTTCAAAAGCTTAGTTTGAGTCAAAAGTCCAGTTCAATGGTTCATGACCTTTTAAAAAATCTGGACTGAGTTTTGTTTTATATTGGTAGAGTTAAATACTTCATTTTTTGATTGTGTAGTTTAATACCCATGACCTGCTTATTTTGATCATTTTGCATCATTCCTTCTTTTTGGTTTCTAGTCCTGTGGACTATTTAGAGTAAACTTTGTAAAAAATTTTCTACATAGCCCTTTCTACTTTTTGCATTTCTACTTATGGAGTCTGTTACACAGTTCAAAGCTGAAATATTCCAGAAAATGCCTGTTCAATGTTCAGTAGACAACAACCCAGCAGCAAAGACAAAATATCCCAAAACTTAATAGTCAGTGCAGCTCAGACTTTCTGCATTCAGCATTTGCCACTGCAAAATGTCCAGCTCAAAATCACACGTATTCAAGACTATAAATCTTAAATAAACCCTTTTTTTTTTAAATTCTTTATTTATACTCTTTGGTATAAATCTGTGACAAGTTGAGCTTAGCTATTTGTACCAATAAAGTGTATTTTGTGCTGCTGACTAATCAGCTCTATTTTGCTCATGCAGATTCTAACACCTATTTTTCTCACTCTCCAAAGGTGAGTCTTTTAGAAATTGTCAAGTTTTGCAGCCCAAGAGAGACAAGAATGTTGCAATTCAAAAGAATGTTGATAATTTTATGTCCGGTCAGCAGTGAGGTTGATCCTGTATTTTAAATAGATATACTCTCTCTCTCTCCCTCACTATATATGTATTTGAATAGTTCAATACATATAGATCAGTGCATATACAAACCACACCAAATACAACAAGCACAAATGGCCTGATCCTGTTCACCTCCTGGCTGATCAAGGGAAAAACATCAGTGGAAATAATACACATATATAAACAGCAGCTGCCTCTGGATCCTTGGATAGTGCATGGCCAGCACATCACACATGAACTCCTAAAGTTTACAACCCCACTCCAGTTGTTGATAACCAGACATAAACACAAAACCCTGGTCACATGGATGCAGACACACAAGACCCTTTAATTTCCTCCAGTATCAAACCTTAGACAGTCCATCTAGTAGCTGTCTCCACATTTCCCCCTTTGCCTCATGCCCAAACCTGCACTCTGCATGAATGGAACTCCTGAGTAGGTGGTTTAGATCTCTGGCCTTGCTCATAGCCCACCCTGAGGTCCCCTGCTCTCAGCAGCTGGATGGCACCAACTGTCTCTTGTGTAGTCAGTCTCAAGGCCTCTGAATTCTCCTGTATTTGAGGCAATTTATGGCACCTCTGATACCTGATTCCCATCCATTTTATTCCACTCGTTATCTAGTCCACCCTGAAATTCTCTCGGAAACTGCAGGCACCTACATGTGCATGCACTGCAGTGTACGTGTGTTCCTGTCTCTTCTAGATTTGTCACCACAGACACAAGGACCCTCTGACCACTCTGGCTGCTGCACTCCCTTCCACACGGGCACGTGCGTGCCCAATAGGGTCCTCACTCAGGAAAGTAAATAGAAAGGCAATTTATTTGGAATAGAGAATTGACCTCATTGACCAGGAGCAGCCCTGGTCTGGGAAAGCACAGATCCTCTTCTTGCAAAAGACCAGCCCATTTTATCTCTTTATCCTTATATTTTCCTCTTTTCTAACCACATTTATCCCTCTTTTGCCCCACCTTTGGCTCCTTTCCTAGGCATTTCATAATCTTATGCAGTCCCAAACACTCTTTCTTGGCACAGTGAGTGCCAAGGGGCTGCTCCTGTGGACTCAGTGCTGGGACTCACCAAGACCATAGGGCTCAGAATGCTTTCCTGAGATAGCCCAGGGGAGAATGGAGCAGGAGCTCATGTCTCTGACTCAGGGTAAAGAGATTTTTCTAGGCAAAATTAACATTTAATCATGTAGGCTAACAGAATCCACTGGGGGGAATTTGTTGTCAATCTCCTGGTTAGGTCAAAGAATAATATATAATTTATATTAGTGAAATTGTATGATCACTTAATTTCCTTTTCATAGAGAAATTAATGAGTAGACAGAAGATAAAGCTCCTATCATGATGGTGACTTCTATAGACTCATTATAGCAGCAAAGCAAAGATTTTTTAGAGGAATGTCTGCAACAGTATTGGTTGAGCATTGACTGATTAACTCAACCAAAATTATTAAGCTTCTATGAACAATTTTTGAAAATTAATCTATATTTTATAACAATATTTTTGAGCCCCATTTCCAAAATTACAGTTGTTAAAGGACTCTAGGTCTGCATTAAACAGATTATACACAAAAAAAAGCAGAGTTCTATGATGCATTCGAATGTTTCACTTTTATACATATTCTTAGTCAATGAGGATAATTGAAATTAATTGAATAGAATTGACTTCACTGACAAATACATGTCTTACTGGACAGAAAGGAAATCACTCTGAAATATTTTAATTTTATTACACTTCTGATAAATAGTATTCTGAAAGGTGGAGTGGAATAAAAATCTTCAAAGATTTATTTTATCAAGTCAATTCATAAAATTTACTCAAAAACGAGTAATAGATTTCTCTCAAATTGCAAAATATGGCAGGATATGGTCTTCTAGAATTATTGCATTCAATGAAGATTTTGTGGAAAAAAATGTTAACAAATATGAAAAGCAAAATAAATTAATGTGTAATGATATTGTTCAGAAAAATAGCCTATACTATAGTGGGTAAAGACACTAAATATGTTTTAAAATTGAAGTAATTGCAGCAAAAAAATTTCCTGGGACCTATTAAGACAAGTGTTGCATGTAAGAATCTGTGAATAAATGTTCAATGCCTTTGGTATCAATGGGTTTGGCCCCTTCGTTTAAGAAAAAGACAGATAATTAACTTATAATGCCAGTAGGCTTATAAGAGTGTGAAAAAGTCCTGAAAATAAGATTTCTCCAAAACCAAAACGATGAAGTTGTTTAGGCTGGAGAAGAGAATATTAGGATATATGAAAATATTAGCACTCCAAATGAAAACAGTGTTCATTTAAGAGTTTCTGCTCAGTGTTTACTCAGAGGAGCACAAGAATCAAGTGGCAGAAAGGGAAATTGAAATCACATATTAGAGATAAAAACCCACAAAAAAAAACCAAACCAAACAACAACAACAAAAAAGACAAACAAACAAACAAAAAAAACCTGAAATAAGTGAGTTGTAGAATTGCTATTGAAGGTTTTTCTGGGAACACTGTAACAAATGCTTATAAATAATCCAGGTGTCATCCTAGAAAAGGGTAATAGAAATAGACTAAAGTCTATAGACAAGCTCTTCCAACTGCATGCATATCAGATTTCTGATCTACAAGATCTCTCTTGTCACACCATTTTTATTTCCAAATGCAATGTGTTTATAATTTGATTAAATAGATGCATGCTCATTCAATAAATGCTTGAAACACCACAAGCAAAAATAACTCATAGCCTGATATTAAAATGATATTTAATGATAAAGCAAGTTTTACATATCTTCCCTCAATTTTTACTTCTAGAACAGATGATTTAATTGTGGGCTATAAAATCTCCTTCATAAGTCTCTTAAATTAAAAAATGAAAGGCATGAAATTATCTGGTTTAGGCATTTTAGGGAGTGGGACCATGTAATGGCTTTGCTTTTTTAAGACCTGTTTTTCAAGAATGCAATATTTACCTTAAGTGTTTTGTCTGGTATCACTGGTGATTTATTTATTACTTTCCTGGATCACAAGAGAAACCTTGAACAGGTGTTCAAAAGTTACACTGAGGTAAATATTACATGTAGTTTTTCAGTGTACCTGAGCAAAAAAATCTCACCATGGTATGTTCCTTGATTTTCTGAGAGCAGTTCACAACCATTTCACATATATTATTTATTCAGTGGAATTTGAGTGATTCAAGATTTGATGTTAGAATTTGTATTAGTTATTTCAAAAGAAGATATTTCAAATATATAAACTTTTATAGCTATACATACACCTATATATATAGATGCATAGAAATTCACACAAACTTCATTAGTTTAATAAGTCTAATTGTATAATTCCTAGCTTTCAAATGAATGACAATAGTACAAATCAATTTGCTAAATATTAATTCGCTTAAAATCAGTTCTACTTGTTGGGAAGTATTTCAGGTAATGATGGTAAGAAAGCGTCTAAAAACAAAATTATATTGGTCATGACAGAGTATGAGGTATTCAAAACTGGTGTTGGAATATGCACATTTCTTTGTTAAGTATTTTTATTCCATTTTGTTTCACTGCTGTTGAGTTAATAAACTAATATACCTCTGGTTTGAACTTGTTCCACATTCTTTTGTCTTTTACCAGCAGAGAAGACATGACAGTTATAGTCAACAAAATGAAAAAAACACCAACCAACCAAACATTTTGAAGGTTGAAAATGCTGGTTTTGCTTATTTGCCTCCTTTTTCAGTTTTGCCTTTTTTTATATCTCAAGAAACAGACTTGCTGAGTCAAAGAAAGCTCCTTGCCACAATATATAAATAATTCCTGTCCTGGAGCATAACCAGAGAAGGGGAAATTACTCATTTCTAGTCTCCAATATTCACTCTCACAGCAGTGCCTATGACTCCTATGGTTCTCATTCTTGCTGAGGGATTTTGTATGCATGGTTCTCTCTAGCACAATATTTTAGCATAAGATTTCTGATACTGTGGGATTCTAGCATCTCTGCTATAAACTGCAGAAGTGCTGTTGTTCTGTACCATTGCACAGGGAATTGAAACACAAAGAAGCTTTTTCACCTCAGATCCCAAGGCCACATCAGTGCCAGACCTGGTATCTGGTGTTTAGGAGAAGATGCTAAGGGTTCAAAGAGTTGCAAAGCTCAGGGTTGCAAAATTATGTGACTCAGGTTCCTTTTGCTCCCCATTGAACAGAACTCAGTCACGATCCAGAATCCTTAGGCCTGCATTTCTTTCCTCAGATTTCACTCACAAAATCCAAACTGGAGTAAAAATGTAAATTGCCTTGCCAACAGATGGAGAATTTTTGATGATTAAAAGCCTGAGAAATATTGACAATATGGAGATAGAACTTGTGGTACAGGCAGTGTCTAAATCTAAAAAATCAGCCTGTGGCATAATCATCAAATACATTTTATAGAATAAAAAATTTTCTGAAGAAAATCTTTTCAGGCTAGGAAAAGTCATTGATCCTTAGTAAGGTATTCTAGACAAGCAGTGACATGTTTGAATTAAACTCTTCATGAACTTGAATTTCACTCCTCAGTATGGGTGAAATTCTTGGCTATCCTTGTTCCACAGTAGTTTTATTTTTGAGGTAAATGGAGAATAAATCCTTTACTTGTCACTTGAAGGGACATAAAACCTTATTTTATGTCCCTCCAAGAACAGTTCCTTCACTTGCTTGCCTATGAAAGAAGCAAAGGCTTGTATACACATCAGGCTTAATAAAGAAAAGGGGTTGCATTATCCCATGTTTCTCAATGATTCCTATTCTTGAATTAATGAAGTCTTTTTCTGAAGGATAAGAAAACATTATAGGGGATATTTATTAATATCTTGGAAGAAAGTGAATAGAAAAATGCAAATGACATATGAGGATGGTGGCAATTTTTAGTGGTGTTAGGCAAACACTTGAAATATTTTTTTTCATATAATTTTTCATATAAACCTAACTTTTCCTATAAGCTGATAAGACAACTACTCTGTGTTTATACACTTTAGCTAGAATGTATTTCTCTCTTTTTTTTGAGCCTTAAGGTACATTTGTTCAGCAAAAAAACTTTGATGTGAAATGCTGCAAAGCTTGTAGGCATATGAGTTTTATTTTGATGATATTTGGAGAATCTATAGTTCTCCACAAACTATTAAACTTATTAATAACTGGGAGAAAATTCCTGAGGGAAATTTATTCCTTATTTTGAAAGGGAAAGTAATGGTTATTTTACAGGATTATTGACATTGCAGTGAGTATCATTCCCAGATTAAAACCTCATGGTGAAGGCTACTGTAGAGTCTATTCCAAGGCCATTCACTGAACTGTTGATTTTAGTGAGTCAGGGTCCTAAAATTTTTTTTATATTTTTCAAAGACACTTGCCACTCAAAAACTTCTTGTATAGAAATATAAGTGGAACATTCAGCATTTATTCCTAGCTTGTTTTATATTTCTTGAGGGACTGATATTTATCAGCAGGACATTACAAAAATTATAAATTTTCACCAAAAAGCCTGCTTTTAAATTTATAGAATACTATATAGAATTTGATGTAGAATATGAAGATATAAAAAATAAGATATTATAACTAAAGTTTCAATTAATTCCAAAGAATCTTTTCAGAATGAGTTATGATACTGACTTGTGCAGCATCATATGACAGAAACTGAGCTGAAGGAGAATACCTTAGGCTATAGGAGCTGGGTATTTTGTTTTGTTTTGTTTATTTTTTTGTTTGTTTGTTTTAGAGGGACTAAAAGGTAGAAACATCCTGGATTCAAGCCAAAAAATAAAAAGAACTAGTGGAGAAAAACAAAACCCAAATTTTCTTGTGAAATTTAAAAGACCTTGATTATAGTATTCCATCTGTGTTGATTTCACAGTGAAGTCTACATATATTTTTGTTAAGGTACTTGCCAGTGAGATAATCAAGCTGCTCAATCATAAGAAAGCTTCTCATACTTCCTTCAAACATGATACACACATTCTTCACTGGAGTCATGCTGCTGATTATAGCCTAAAACCTCTTTTAAATTTAGGTTGATTGGATCAAGGTTGTGGGCTTTCTGTTGTTGCTGTTTCTGTTTTGGGTTTATTGGTTTGGGTTATTTTTTATTCCAGAGGAAGTTCATTTGACTTTGGAGGTGTGTCATTGCTTTGGGAAATAGAGTTGTTAAAAACATAGCTCTTCTTGATAAGGATCTGAATTCTTATCATACAGGGGGTTTTGCACATTTTTATGGTTTTTGCTACATTCTCAACTGGGAACAAAATTTTTGTTGATCTGAATACTGAGATATAAGACCTTAAGAGCCTGATATTTAAATGCAGAGATCCTCCAAAATATAATTTTTTGAACGGCAAGAATAAGCAATCTTCTCAAGTTTACATAGATTAAGAGTCTATGTAAGTCTACGTAAGTCTAAGAGTCTATGTAAGTCTAAGTCTACTAAACTCTAGCAATTTAAACTGGTACTCTGAGCAAGTAAGATTTTCTAGAAGTACAGATTAAAGTAGAAAAATACAACATGCTTTACACGTCAGCTAAGCATTGCAGGTGCCATGATGGTAGTGCCTTACATTCTGGTAAAAGTGAAAAAGAATTTATATGACATTTTAAATCCAAAGATTATGAGTCTAAAAACATTACTTGTAAGGGGATATTAAAGAAAACAAAGCATTGTCATATCATTTCAAATTTAGGATTGACTTGCCACAAACAAACCAAACTGAGCATTTGATTTAAATGGAACAAGTCAGACGTCTCAAATATAAAATCGACCTTGTCATTCAACATGAAATACACTTTACAAAACCGAGTTCCCTTATACTTACCTATGATTAAAATACCCAGAATGGGATAGTCAGAATGCAAAACTGCTGAGGATTTATAGGTATGGGAGGGCAAATATTTTCGAAGTGTCTCAGATATTCTGATGTCTGAAAATTCTCTAAAGGCTGTCTTTTCTCTTTTAGTATTTATACTTTAGTCAGAACCTGTTTTATAGTTCTAAAAAGAATGTCTACATTTGATAGTTTGTTTTTTTTGTCATAAACTTGGGTTTAGAAGCAGTAAAAGTGTTGGTGAGACAAAGGAAAGATACTCTTTGAAAATAAGCAGAAGAGAGATTTGAATTGGAAAAACACCTTCCTTTTTATGTCCAATGGAAAAATGCACTTACATTTTGTATTGGTTTATTTTATAAGTGTTATACCAATAATTTTAGCAACTGGTAAGAGTTTAGGCATAAGCCTTTATAAACTTCTTTTTTTTTTAAGTCAGTGAAAATCTCAACATTCACAGAACTTTACAATTTACAATTACAGCTTATACTGAGCTGAGTTATACACATCACCCCTCTGGGAAAATGATTCAAAGTCCAAGACTCATAGAATGTCCTGAGTTGTGAGTCACCCATGAGGATCAGCTAAGTCCAGCTGCTGGTCCTGCACAGGACTCCTCAAGAGTCACACCACGTCCCTGGCAACATCGTCCAAACACTTCTTCAATTCTGCCAGGCTTTGTGCTGTGACCACTTCCCTGGGGAGCTGTTCCAGTGCCCAACCACCCTCTGGGTGAAGTACTTTTTTCGAATATCGAAGTTATCCTCTCCTGACACAACTTCAGGACATTCCCTCGGGTCCTGTGGCTAAACAGAGCAGTGTCTGTCCCTCTGCTTGCCCTCGTGAGAAACCTCTAGACTGTGATGAGATCTCCCCTCATTCTCCTCTTCTCTCGGGTGAACAGACCAAGTAACCTCAGTCAATTTGCCTCTACATCCTTCACTGCCCTCCTTTAGAGTGTCCTGTAATAACTTTATAACCTTTGTATACTGCTGTGCCCAGAAATGCACACAGGACTCGAGCTGGGGTCCAGGGTATGGTTGGCCCTCAAGGCTGTCAAGGCACACAGTTAAAGTTAATACTCCAGCTGGATTAAAGCACCCTGGCATCTAGTGAATTTCCTATTTCACTACAATCATCTATGAATATTGATATCACATATCTTGCATTAAGTACATATAAGAAGAAATATCTCTGCTAATATCAAAATAGTAAAAAAAATTAAATATTAAATACAAAATAATAAATATTATTACATATAAATATAGATTAATTCATAATTAAATATTATAATTAATTATATTAATTAAAATTAATTATCAAAATTATATATTAATTATAAAAATATATCAAGAAAACTCAAAATATAAACATAGCGAGAAAAAAAAAATCAAAACATTGTTTTCACTTCTGTTGAAAACAATAACCTGTAACGATAGTGTATAAAATTAATTTCCTTTTGGATTAGTGTAGAGGATGGATGAGATATCAAGCAGTCTGAGGTAATCATCAACTTTTCTGCCTTTGCCTTCACCATGAAATACTCCAGCCATACATCCTCAGTCACAGAAGCCATGGCAATGAAGGAGAGCAAAAAGGACTCTGCCTGTAGAAGACAATCAGATCCAAGGCCATCTAAGGAACCTGAAGGTGCACAAGGCTGTGGGACCTTTTGAGATGCATCCATGGGTCCTGAGGGGACTGGTGTAGAAAGTGGCTGTACCACAATCAATTACTTTTTAGAAATCATGGCAGTTCACTGCAGTTCCCACTGATTGGAAAAGGGGAAAGTATAACCCAGGAAGGACATCAAACTTTTTGAGTGAGTCCAGAGGAAGGACATAAAGGTGATCAGAGGGCTGAAGCATCCCTCCCGTGAGGACAAGCTGGCAGTTGGGTTGTTTAGCCTGGAGAAAGGCAGGTTCTGGGGAGACCTTACATCACATTCCAGTGCCTAAAGAGAGCCTGCAGTAGAGCTGGAGAGGAACTTTTGACAAGGACATGGAGTGATGGACAGAGGGGAATGGCTCCAAACTGAGGGAGGATAGATTTAGATTAAATGTTAGGAAGAATTTTTCTACTGTTGTGAGGCACCAGAACAAGTTGCCCAAAAAGGTTATCTTTGCTCCATCCCTCTAATGTTCACAGTCAAGCTGGGTGGGGCTCTGAGCAACCTGATTTAGTGGTGATATCCTTGCCCATGGCAGGGGAGTTAGAATTAGATGATCTTTAAGGTCCCTTCCAACCCTTCCAACCAATTCTATGAGTCAAGGATGCAAGGTATGTTTCTTTCTCTCTAAAAAGTAAACTGGCTAATATAACTTTTTAAGGTTAAAAATTGTGTTAACAATTCATTATCTTTATATTTTGTGCAGGAAAAATGGTTTTGGTTTTTTTTTTTTTGCAATTTACAAAATAGCTTTGAAAATTACCAGATGTTCTAGGGCTGCAAAGATGAAGGCCTGTGGAGTTCATCATAGTCACAGAAGCAACTTGGAAACTGTCATGGTGTGAAGGTAAAGGAATATTGTTTTTTACTGTTTGGTCTTAGAGTTTATACTTAATGGTCTAATGCATAGGAAAATTTGATAGTATTTTTTTATATAAAATAAGCACTTGTTGAAAAATTGTTTTCTTTTGAGTAAAATCAACAAGAAAATAAGAAAAATGGAACATGGCAATAAAGGAATTTCACTAATGTTTGTACATCTCTATCTGTGGAAAAATGTATCAAAAGTTAGGAAGATAAAAGATAGTGGTTCTTTGAGTAATTTTCTGTGCCAGAAATGTTTTATTTTCCCTCTGTCACTGTTGTTGACATTTGCTTTTGAGTAAAAATGTTCTTTCTCTTTCCACTTTAATGTTATTCTTTATTCTTCAACAAAATCAAAACACTATGTTTATGACATAGTAGTCTACTGCTTGGAAATAAGTGAACTGTCAAAATGTCAACATGATGAATTCATTGTAGGATCACAAAGATCATGTGGGTGTGTGAGGAAGAACAAAACCCTGATAATTAACAGAGAGTAGAGAAAGTATTAAAACTTTTGAGAAGTTAAGGGCTCTAATTTCAAGGAATGTAAATGTAAAGCATTCCCCACAGCATGAAGGCAAGTGTGCATTGAAAAACACCTCTGATGCTCCACACAGCAAGGCACTTGGAGTTCATCCAGAAGAAGAATCACTGCTCTGGGCTGTTGTACTGCTGCTTTTACTTTTGTTCATTGGCACTTGACACTTGGCACTCTGAGTCTTTAGTCTACATTGCCAGAAGAAATGCTTCCCAACTGCTCTGTGACTGAATATGCTGTAGGACTGGAAGTTGCTTATGGAGTTAAGAATAGCCTGGACTTCCAATTTCCATAGGGCTGAAGCAAACTTTAGATTTGAGAAATCAAGATATCTTGATAGACTTGGAGCAGAGTGGAAAGCTGCCCAGCAGACCAGGACCTGGGGATGTTGGTCAGCCACTGGCTGAACACGAACCAGAATGTGCTGAGGTGGCCAAGGAGGACAGCAGCTGGCTTAGGAGAAGGGCTGGGGGAGCTGGGGCTGTGCAGCCTGGATAAGGGAAGCTGAGGTTAGACCTTGCCACTCTACAACTGAGAGAAAGGAAGTTGTAGTCAGGTGAGAGTTGCTCTCTCCTCCCAAGTAAATGATAGGACAAGAGGAAATGGCCTGTGGGGAGGATTAGTTTGGATATTAGGAAAGAATTCCTTCCTTGAAAGTGTTGTTAGGCATTGGAACAGTCTGCCCAGGGAAATGGCAGAGTCACAACCCCTGGAGATAGTTAAAAGACATGTGTAGATATGATTTAATGATAGACTTGGCAGGACTACATTTTCAGCTGGACTTGATCATACAGATATTTTTCAAACTAAATGATTCTATTATTTTATGAATCTATAAGATATATTGCATATATAAAATATGTAATGTGTAATATGTTATATATTACAGAATATATTAAAAGATTCCTTTTCATTCCTCTTCAAGAGTCATAATCAAGCATAGGCCTTTTCCCTAAACTTTTTGCACCCATCCTATACACATGATATTAACACAACCTGTAGGAATTAAAGAACAAAGGTGTTCAGCAAGAGTGCACAGCTTATTTGCTTTACCAATCTGATCTGGAAAACTGAAACTGTGAAATATGACAGTTTTTTTTCCTGCTAATAGAAGTAAATTATTCTCATCTCATCTGTTCACTTGATGAACTTAAAATTTTCCAAAACCTTTACTTTTTATTCTCCTTACATTTCATTTAAGGTTTAATTCCCAGTCTAGCAAATATTCATGCATAAATCTGATTTCATATGGAACAAAAATAATTACATGTTCAGATACTTTTGCAGATTCAGGATTCACTTGTTGAATAAGCTAATAAATGAAAATCAATACTGCAGGAACAGAAAAAAAAAAGGAAAATTAGAAGGATGATGAAAACAAATGGTAAGAAATAAAAAGGAAAACCCAATTTTTTTTTCTGTTTTCCTTGTACACAAATCTCATCTTATTCTGTTTGTATTAAGCACATTTCAGTAAGCTTAAGATGGGAAAAGTAGCTTACACAAGTAATTTCTGAAGTGAATACTTTGCTAATGCTTTCTAAAATTCTCCCCAAAATTTTTAACAGGAATATAGGAAGACTTGGACTATCTCTAAGAATCAGGGGAATTTAAAATGATGCACTGCTTTGTGTTTTTTTTTGTTTTATTTCTTATTTTTCTTAGTTATTATCAAGTTCAGAGGCTGCCTAGAAGTGGCGTCTGTTTCTGTGAGTTAGACAAAGCCTCCCCAGTCACAGACAGCTTCTGTGAGTGCACAGCTTGTGAAGATGGATGAACTCCCAGGAGCTGTGTAGCTGCACAGGCAAGTTTGACCCAGAAATCACATCTTTTACAAGTGTTTTATAAAATATAAGGAATATTCTTTGACACTTGTGCACATTGAAATTGAGAATCCTGCAAAAGTGCAGAGGATTATTATACTGATTAATTTTGTAAACTAGCAAAATACCTTACTTTGAAAGGTCTAAGAGAGAGATTTTAAATTTTATCTAGAGGTGAAAATTAAAGATAGTTTATATTCAGAGAGAATCACTTTAAAACAAAGAGATGTGTGACTATGCAGCCATTAGTTGTGATCTTTGCTTTTGTTAAATACTGACTAGAATGCAATGAGGAGGCTTTATCCGAAGGAACTGCACAGTGGTTTCTAGTCACACAATTAGAGCAATTGTCTGAAATTTTTCTGCATTAGTAAAGCTCTAAAAATCTTAAAACAGCAGGGATCAAAGAGACATACAGCTTAGTCTTCTCTTACTGCTGCTTCCAATAGAAAAGTATATTCATTGTTTGGATAGGCTGACTTGTGCTTTTAAGATTTTAATTTTTAATGACTCCACGGTTCAGGGTCAAAATATGCATGAATTTTAAAAGAACTCAACTGAAAATGCATATACATATTATGCAAAAGATAGTGATCCTCCACTGCTTTGTTATCTGTTATCCTGTGATATGAAACCTTGAAATGGGCACTTATATTTGGCAGTAATAACTAGTGATTTTAATTCCATGAAAATTATTATATATAATTCACAATGATAAAATTGTGGCAGCTTCTACCACTGCAAGTCCATAAAGAAATATCTTCCCTATAACTCCAAACAGCAGTTGACAAAGTCAAGGTTTCAGCAGTGCAGTTGTTCAGACATTCATCAGAAAGTATAAATACTTCTTACAGATTACGTTAAGAAAATCACCTGTGTGGTATAGTGAGGGAGAAACTGTTCTTGTCCAACAGAGAAAAGCTGTTTTTAGTGTGACATTCTCCCTTCCTCTCATACTCATTATATGGAGAGCTTAGGAATTAGGCACACAAAGCTGTAAGGACAGCATTTATAAGGCCAGGATCAAATCTCTCTGAGGCACTCAGAGAGCAATGAATTTTAAGTGATTTGTGGTTTTCATACTGGGCTTTGTAGATGGAGGGATAATAACATCAGAGGATTTCCTGCTTTTCTTTCCCATTTGTTTGTATGCCAGATTTACGTTAGCCCACAGAGAACAAGTGGAAAAATAGAAGTTGCTTAACCTAAAGAGATGTCCTTCCTATATGGCTGGAAACCTGAAAAATACCTTCTAAAAGAAGTGTATAGGGTTCTAACTTTGTCTGAATGCAGGCTTCTTCCTTTGCAGTACATTAAACTCCTTATATTGAACTTGTGTTTTCAATGACCATGATGGATTACAAAACAGTTTATTCATATGCTATGAATCTGAAACTATGATCAGATGCATTGGGAAGAATAAAAGATAGTAAATGTTCCATGTCTTAATAGGTAAAACCATGAATGAGAAACAAAAAATTTAAACTTCACTTGTTTTTCTAATGAGACGTCTTTAAGTTAACATGAAGTAGAGCAATCTATTCCACTTGTGCTAGTCTTGCTTCTTTAAATTATGTGGTTTTCATAAAGGACTACATTCTATTTGTACAACACATACCTTGATCAGAGGTAGAATATGATTTCTTCATGCTAATCTTCTTCATTCTTTTTGTGTCCTTCACCAAGTTAATTTGCTTTCAAAAGTTTTTTTAAAGAGAATGGTAAAACATCAGTTCATTCCATGACTGACTTCCATTGTCCTTGCTCTTCTCTGCAGTAATTGTACATATAGCATTTTGAACCAGCAGAATTTGGCATATGTCCTTTCCTTTTTTCAGGTTGATTAAAGCCATTTTCAATATTATAGCTAGTTTCACACATTCAAAATATATTAACATTCATATCTTCTTCCTATGGCCTTTTTCCATGCAAAAAAACCCTACATGCAGAAGAAAGTAGCTGTAAGAGAATATCAGATTGAGAGCAATATTCAGGGCTGATTTTAGATGTTGTTCCTGTAGTTATTGTGATAAAATCTGCATCCAGATTAAATGAACAAAGATATTTCCTTATAGGCAAATAATAACCACCTAAAGTCTCAGGCAAGATTAGTAATTCCTGAAAACCATTAAGTGGAACAGGATACTAAAGGTTGCCTTACATAAATTGAGAAAGATAAAGATGGTTCCTTGGAACAGTCAACAAATTTCTATCATGTAATATTTGGCAAAAGCATAGAGGAAACTAGAAAATCATTATGAATTTATATAAAAGAGTTTTTGTAGTACAATTTGCATTTGCAGGAGTCTAAAGCCAAATTAGTACCTAAGTTTCTGAAGAAAGTATGACCCTAACTGAGCATAGAACTCTTCCTAGATAAGGGAGACCTGAACCTGGAAAAATGGAGACTGCTCTATCCTAGCAAGAGTCTTCCACAGATGTTTCTGATGAGCTGCAGTAGTAAACATGCTGGTAGGAGTGTCAGCATGACCTTGCTGTATTTCCATTGAGTTTATATAAAATTTTAGTTCCATAGCATCTTAGAAAATCTAAAAAACAATGTTTCTGTTCCAGCATCCTTCACAACCACAAATAAAAGGTGAGGATCTGGATCCAACCTAGCTCGGTTCTGAGGAGTAGATTTGATTATTAATGGTCCTATTCCTCTTTTCTGCTGTAAAGTGTGTTTTACCATGCAAATTAAATACAGGATTTTGATATGTTTTTTTGCTTTTTTTACCTTAGTCACAGTAAAAGCCATAAATTTACCTGAAACAAAGAACGACAGACTGGTTCAGGTTGAAAGAGATTTCTGGAAGCCATCTAGGCCAATGTGCCTGCTCCAGCAGGGCTCCAGCAGGCTGCCCAGGACCATGTCCACATGGCTTCTAAATATCTCTAACAAAGGATATCCCACAGCCTGCCAGGGCAACTTGTACCAGTCCTCAGTCACCCTCACAAAAAAAGTTTACTGATGTTCAGATGGAATGTCCTATGTTTCACCTTGATTGTTTGTTCACCTTGATTGTTGTCCTGTTTCTGAACCCCACTGAAAAGAGCCTAACTCTCTTTTTATTTTCCCTTTGTATATTTTTATACTGTGATGAGTTACCCCTTTGAGCCTTCTTTTCTCCAGGCTAAATGTCCCCAGCCTTTTCTTTTGTGATAGATATTCCAACCTCTTTATAATTTTTGTCAGTCTTTATGGACCTTCATGGCTGGACTCTTTTCAGTATGTCCTCATTTTTTTCTGTTCTGAGGAGCCCAGAATTGAGCATGGTACTCCAGATCTCACCAATGNAACCTGAAAAATACCTTCTAAAAGAAGTGTATAGGGTTCTAACTTTGTCTGAATGCAGGCTTCTTCCTTTGCAGTACATTAAACTCCTTATATAGAACTTGCGTTCTCACTGACCATGATGGATTACAAAACAGTTTATTCATATGCTATGAATCTGAAACTATGATCTGAAGCATTGGGAAGAATAAAAGATAGTAAATGTTCCATGTCTTAATAGGTAAAACCATGAATGAGAAACAAAAAATTTAAACTTCACTTGTTTTTCTAATGAGACGTCTTTAAGTTAACATGAAGTAGAGCAATCTATTCCACTTGTGCTAGTCTTGCTTCTTTAAATTATGTGGTTTTCATAAAGGACTACATTCTATTTGTACAACACATACCTTGATCAGAGGTAGAATATGATTTCTTCATGCTAATCTTCTTCATTCTTTTTGTGTCCTTCACCAAGTTAATTTGCTTTCAAAAGTTTTTTTAAAGAGAATGGTAAAACATCAGTTCATTCCATGACTGACTTCCATTGTCCTTGCTCTTCTCTGCAGTAATTGTACATATAGCATTTTGAACCAGCAGAATTTGGCATATGTCCTTTCCTTTTTTCAGGTTGATTAAAGCCATTTTCAATATTATAGCTAGTTTCACACATTCAAAATATATTAACATTCATATCTTCTTCCTATGGCCTTTTTCCATGCAAAAAAACCCTACATGCAGAAGAAAGTAGCTGTAAGAGAATATCAGATTGAGAGCAATATTCAGGGCTGATTTTAGATGTTGTTCCTGTAGTTATTGTGATAAAATCTGCATCCAGATTAAATGAACAAAGATATTTCCTTATAGGCAAATAATAACCGCCTAAAGTCTCAGGCAAGATTAGTAATTCCTGAAAACCATTAAGTGGAACAGGATACTAAAGGTTGCCTTACATAAATTGAGAAAGATAAAGATGGTTCCTTGGAACAGTCAACAAATTTCTATCATGTAATATTTGGCAAAAGCATAGAGGAAACTAGAAAATCATTATGAATTTATATAAAAGAGTTTTTGTAGTACAATTTGCATTTGCAGGAGTCTAAAGCCAAATTAGTACCTAAGTTTCTGAAGAAAGTATGACCCTAACTGAGCATAGAACTCTTCCTAGATAAGGGAGACCTGAACCTGGAAAAATGGAGACTGCTCTATCCTAGCAAGAGTCTTCCACAGAGTGTTTCTGATGAGCTGCAGTAGTAAACATGCTGGTAGGAGTGTTAGCATGATCTTGCTGTATTTCCATTGAGTTTATATAAAATTTTAGTTCCATAGCATCTTAGAAAATCTAAAAAAAATGTTTCTGTTCCAGCATCCTTCACAACCACAAATAAAAGGTGAGGATCTGGATCCAACCTAGCTCGGTTCTGAGGAGTAGATTTGATTATTAATGGTCCTATTCCTCTTTTCTGCTGTAAAGTGTGTTTTACCATGCAAATTAAATACAGGATTTTGATATGTTTTTTTGCTTTTTTTACCTTAGTCACAGTAAAAGCCATAAATTTACCTGAAACAAAGAACGACAGACTGGTTCAGGTTGAAACAGATTTCTGGAAGCCATCTAGGCCAATGTGCCTGCTCCAGCAGGGCTCCAGCAGGCTGCCCAGGACCATGTCCACATGGCTTCTAAATATCTCTAACAAAGGATATCCCACAGCCTGCCAGGGCAACTTGTACCAGTCCTCAGTCACCCTCACAAAAAAAGTTTACTGATGTTCAGATGGAATGTCCTATGTTTCACCTTGATTGTTTGTTCACCTTGATTGTTGTCCTGTTTCTGAACCCCACTGAAAAGAGCCTAACTCTCTTTTTATTTTCCCTTTGTATATTTTTATACTTTGATGAGTTACCCCTTTGAGCCTTCTTTTCTCCAGGCTAAATGTCCCCAGCCTTTTCTTTTGTGATAGATATTCCAACCTCTTTATAATTTTTGTCAGTCTTTATGGACCTTCATGGCTGGACTCTTTTCTGTGTCTTCATTTTTTTCTGTTCTGAGGAGCCCAGAACTGGGCATGGTACTCCAGATCTCACCAATGTTGAATGAAGGGAAAGAATCACCCTCTTTTTCTGCTGACAACACTCCTAATACATCCTGGGATAGTTTTAGTCTTCTTTGTTACAAGGGCAAAATGCTGGTTTACAGCTAACTTGGTGTCCAAAAGGACCTCAGGACATTTTCTGCAAAGCTGCTTATCCTGGTCCCCCCTGGCATGCACTGTGGAATGGGGATGTTCCACCCCAGGAACGTCACTTTGCACTTCCCCCTGGACAGCTTATGCCCTGCTATGCTGTCCCTCTGGAAGATGTCGATTCTCACACTACTCAAACGGAAATCCATTTTTAAAGGATATTTTGAACAGATGATTGAATTGGAAAAGCATTAATTGATGTGTTAGCCACAGCAACTCTTGGAGTTTTGCAGTTGTCTGAACAGTGCACTAGGAATTGAGAACTGTTATATATTTCACTTGGTAGTGACATTTATTTCCTCAATGATTTTGCTATGTCTCTGCTCAACTATACTCAATGGTATAAGAAAGTATTTATTGACCTGAATTATGATTTCTATTTATAAAATGAGAGAGACTTTCAGGAAGAAAATTATTTTGAAGTGTTGTTGTAGAAATTACTCTGGTTAATTAACTAAACTGGAACATATACTGGCTTTAGTTCCATCCTTTGTCATGCACTTCCTCATATGTAATGGACAGGTAATTACTAATTATTCCTTACTTTCTCCAGTATAAAGGCAATAAAAATTTGTTGTTTCTTACATTTTTGCTGCCTTGTTCAAGAAATAAGTCTCCAGAATGGGGTACTTTACCCCTTTGAGATACCCTATGCTGGTTTAGACTCTCCAGCTGCTCACACTTGCATCTTCTACACATTAGACTGAAACTAATTTGCTGTACTTGCCTTCTTGAAACCAATCAGCATCATATAAGTATGCTTGAGGTTGTATTCCCCTGCCAAAGGTGCCTTCTATACAATTAGAGGTTGCAGTGTTTCCTTAAATCCTTTGAAAATTCCTTCCACAAAGGATGAGCTGCATTAACTTCACTTCCTGATTCTGTCAGTAACTCATTGTACAACTGTCTGGATCTGAAATGAAAAATTATTCACATATACATTCTGATAAAAATAGCTCAAATGACAACTACAGTATTCAACATCATTAATTTCATTTCACAATTGTTTGGCAGACCACATCTTCCTGTCACATCTATGAATTAAGGACAATAACTTGTGATGCTCAAAGAAACCCAGTATGAGTTTATTTAAATCAGAATCTTAATGCTTTATTAAGGGAATGCGGGTTTGCATTTCTTCTGCAAATCTCAATCAGTGATCTATTAATTCTTCCTTGCATTTACTATTTCTCTATTGTACAAGCAAGACTATCAGTACACAAGAAGTCTGAATATAATTAATATTTCTGAAGTGCATTGCAGGTATTTTATAATCTCAAACATTATCATGAAGTTTGGAATAAAAATAAATGAATGATATCCCAAGTACTAAAATAGATATTAAGGAATAACATAGCCCTTAAATAAATTTTTTTGTTCCTTTTTATATTATTTCCTTTTCAGACCACCACTCAAAGCAAAATCCTTGACCAGAAGTAAGTTTGAGCCTTCCCTCTTTTTAATCAGATAGAGTTGAATTTATAGTTCCAGACAAGATGTCAGGAAATATGGCTTCTAGGTGAATGATTTAGGAGTTTTTTTATTCTTCACGTAACATAAATGCCATCTCCCTCAAAATCTCACTCATTCTGATGTCCATCATGAATATGGCATCCTATTTTAGGGTGTCTGTGTAAATAAATGAAGTAAATTAGCTCGCAACTCATATTTTCTGACTTACTCTTTGGAAAGGTGTTCCTCTCTATACACTATTGTTGGAAGTCTACAGGAAATAGCTGGTAGGAATTTACGTCTAATTATAGAAATGTATTAAAAGAGCTTCCTTTCAGTTTCTGACATCATCAAAATAATTATATCGATCACATTGTAATTAAGTACTTCAGCACTGATAATCTGTAAACCAGTAAGTTTTACTCCAAAGAAGATTTTGAATCTGAGAAGAATGATCTAACCCATTTCTAATCTTTTTCTTATCTTAATTAATTTAACTGACCACCTATAATACAAACTGTAATTATCCTTTTCTAGAAATATATTTTCAAACCAGTATTTTTATGCTCTCTGTCATGGCTTGGATAGTCACCCATCAAATAATCAATATTTCTCTCCCAAAGTCTTCCATGAACTTTTCATTTGCCACAGCCTATTCTGTTAACCACTGTTCTCTCAATTTTCCTTGCACTCCTTTGTATAATTTTATTGAATATTTTTTCAATAAAACAACTTATAAAAAGTTTGAAAAAATGAAGACAATAGTCTACAGATTTCTTTGTGCTCTATTCCTACACAGTACTTTGAAAAAAAATACTCTGTAGGTGAATAGCACAGCTAGATACTATGAGAATAATAAAGCAAAACAATAAGCACTATAAAAAAAAAATTCACAAAAAATTGATTCCTTTGTATAGGACATAAGCATCAGGTATAAGCAGAAAGAAAAGAGTCCTTCCTCAAGACTGGTCTCAAAAAAAGCTTGAAAGGAATTTTTATTTTTTTTCACAATTAAAAATTAAAAAGATAGTTCAGCAGTTTTCAACCAAAATTAACTACTTCAGAACTCTTAATAATATTTAAATATTTTCCATACTCTTAAAAGACTCAGGAATGCTCTACAGCTTAAACCGTTTCAGTCATCAGAAGTCAACTAAAAGAGAACATTTTCTTACATCATAATTCATGGAGTGGAAATGCTGTTAAATGTTGGAGTGACACAAATCATAAGGTAGTTACTTTGGCTTATAAACCTTGGTCAGAATGAAATTGTTACTTGCTGACTTCTGGCACAGCTGTGATGAGATTTGCTCGTTACAAGTTACACACCGATGTTACTGTGATTGAGGTGTAGAAAAGTGGCTGTGTACACAGTACGTATCCAGTTTAGGTATAAAGATATTTCCCAGAAATGTTAGAACTGTCACTTCCTGACAAGGAATATTTCTGGGCTTTGAAAACTTGTGGCCATTGAGTCACCTGCAGCAGATTAATATAAGCACAAAGAGGAGCCAACAATTTGCAAATCCTAGATAAGTTTTACAGAATCCTCAAAGGCTATCCACATGACATTTTTGAAAAGATGGGAAACCTCAAAGTACCATCGTTCCAGTCAAAAGGACAGTTCTATATTTGTAGAAACATATTATCTCATTTCTATAGAGGCTGTAGTGGAAAATGGTAATTGCTGGGTCCTGGGAACTTTTATAAGGAGCTTTTTTCAAAGGATAATATTAATGTTACATTAAGAATTAAAAGTTTTCATAAAACTTTACCTTACTGTATTTAGAAAGTTCAGAGGTAGAATTTGGGTTAACATAGAAAAGCCAGGGGAAAAAAAATCTCAAGGTTTTTATGGAATTGAAAATCATGTAAATAATTTTTTCATGTCTTTGTGATGAGAAAGAAAATTATTGAATTTCTCATTGAACTATTCTTCAATGCCCAGGTCACTACTAATGTATTTTCTATTCTTGATAAGGTATTAGTCCTGCTAGATGTGGTTCACTTTGCATAAATAATTGTATACTAATTGGAACAAGGTCTTTAAGTCTCCAACATGGCAAACAAATGCCGTAGTTACTGGGACTCTGCCCCGATCCACCAAAAATGTAATTTAGAAAAAGAAAAACAGCTTCAATTTTTGAGACTGTGAAAGCGTCTTATGTTATGTAACGCTCCTATGATAACTCATATTGAAATACTGGAAACAGATTAAACATTAAATTCATGATTTAAAAAAGTTCTTTAAAACAGTAATTCTTAAAGTAACTTTATTACTTCAGAAGAGGGTGTTACAATTATATGTAAAACTTTATAACATTTGGGAAAATGACTTGCAAATTCAGCTGTCATTTAAATAGTGGTTTGCATGAAAAATTACACAATTTATCTAATATTTTAAAAATTAGGAAAATGACACCTAGTAGCTCAGTTGGATATTTTAATAGTAGATATTGGAACTGAATAAGGATTTTATTTCTTAATTTTTATTGTCATTGTATGTAAGTTATGTTATTTGAGAGGATTTATTTTTATTTTTGTTTTTCATTAGGCAAATAACTATATTTCTTCACCGGAAATTTATTGTCATAACATTTGGCATTATATTGTGATTTTACAATGGTAGTCAAGAAAACTCAGATATAAAATTAAAACTCATTATTAAAATATTCCCTGGTAGATTACCCCTGAAAATGTTGAATTATGCCAAACATAAGTTTCTGAGGGTTCAGAACAAGGATATGACATTGATTTTGTTTTTCTGCTAAGGGAAATGAGATGATTGCTGCTTCAGAGTGCTGTTTCTTTAAGGATCCTAATTTCTTCAACAGTTCAGAGCAAATTTCACACTCACTGGAAGAAGATAGATTCACGTCTCCCCTCTCCTTTGGACTTGATTTTGAAACTTCCACAGAGACTTAATAGTAAACTGTAATCAAATTACATGAGACAGAAAAATATATAACAAAAAATTACATGTCTTTCCTTGACCTTCAAGTTTACAAATAAGAATAAATTGTTAATTTAAGTCTATACTTCAGGTCATTTAGGAGATATACTTTAGGCAAACAGACTGGAAATTGTTCAAGCTGTTACCAAGGAGATGGTGAGTCAGCCTGAGTTTTCAAGGAACATTTAAAGGTGTTGCTGTTAAAAATATTAGATATCTAACTTATTCTGGAAGATAAAACTTGTTCAGTAAATGTCTATCAAATTTGCTGATTTCCCTCTTATTTTTAGTTGTCTTTACTCAGGTCACTAACACTGAAGGCATGAAAAAGTATTTTAATGATTTTTTTTCAATGTAGAGGTAAATATCTATCTCCTAAGACCTTTTCCTTTTCACCACATCTCTTCACAGTCCTCTTTCAACTTTTCTCTTATTTTATGAATAAATAAATAAATAAATAAATAAATGTTGATATATGGATAGATATATATGTACTTAGATATATTATGCACTAGTCATGCTACATTAAGACTGAGAGCAACCCATTTTTAATCAATGGGACTTCATTGATTGCACCTATTCTTTCATGAAGTTATATAATCCATTTTCACTTTTCATTTTGCCTCTAAGTACTAAATGTGCCTTTTCTGTTGTCTTATTGAGCACTTTGCCCAGTTTAAGGTGTCAGAATTAAAGCCATCTTGAAAATGTGGTGCTGAAAACAAACAAATAAATCTGCTTTTGTTCTAGTCCTATCAAATGAGAGAAATGTGCACTTCTCTCTTTTCTTTCTCTTGATTCTGCATTAATCAAAGTAAATTTTCTAGAATCTCCCCATAGTACCTGGTGCTATTGCTAGGCTAAAGCAAGAAAAGAATTGACTACAGAATCACCCTGACAGAAAATTAAACAGAAGATTTTCTTTGTTGGAACTCCTTTCTGTTCTGCTGTCTTGCACATTGTGCACTGACAGGTGAGCATCTCAAATGAGTAGATTCAATATACAGTAAATAGAGGTCTTGTGCTTATCACAGTTTGTCAAGAAGCTGCTGTGTGGGTATGTGCTCTGGTAATCAGAGCTTGAGGATTTCTCAAGCATTTCACAAAGTTCTTTTTTTTCCTCCAGTAATTTCAAACTATCTGTGCCTTTGCCCAGTTGTTTTCTCTTTTTCACAGTGCGTACTGCATTCCCGCTAATACAAGATGGAAACTCCCCAGTAATCCTAATAACTTCATAAAACCACCACCTCTGGTATAATCCAGACACTCCACATACACTTGCCCTGTTAAAAGCTTAAGTCTGAACATATTGTTCTGGCAACCCCTGAGACTTTTCTGAAGATCCAAAGGAAAGCTCGGAAGTGTTATAAGAGTTCAAATTGTATTTTATGAAGGTGTGCCATGGTCCTGCAGTGAGAGAAGTGTGTAGTGCTACATTATGTGATCTGTTCTGAGTGAAACAGAGAATTAAGTCATTCATGGTTTGTAGACAACTGAACACGATTGACTTAGCAGTAACTCTTGCTTCAACTTCAACTTTCCAAAGTTAGAAATAGATTTCTAACAGTCAAATGCCTTTGGAGCTGCCTTGCTTGCTAGCTAGGCAATTCTGGATATAGTGAAAACCTGAAGTCCTGACTACTTTCACAAAGATTTAGTGGTGCCTTTAACTTCAAAGCATGCAAGTTCTAAAGATTCTGTATTTAATGCTTCTCCCTCCAAGCAAGAAATTCTGCTTGAATTACAAATTACTCAACCTGGTTTTTATCAACATAGCTGTGAAAGGGTCAAAGCTTGTTCTTAGAAGTCCTCAAAAGTGAGAAAAATGAAAATAAAACAAAATGGTATTGTATGAACCACGTTAAAAGAAAAATAAATCTCTTTTTACACTAATTTTTCCAGCAGTCATCTCAATAAGATTATGGAAAAGAGTAACAAAGTAACTAAATTCTTATTATATCATTGACTTTTCATGATACATCACAAGTGACTATAAGGACAGATAAGCAAACTTTTCAGATTCACACTGCTCTAGTCCTAATTTGAAAAATAAAAGATGATGGAAGTTATTCAGTTTGAAACAACAATGGTATTTCAGTACCATCATAGAACTTCCCAGATGAAGAAGTTAGAATAATTTTAGATAGATATGTGAAAGGTGCAAGAAGTCATTTGATAATTTAATGTCTGTTTTCATAAAGTCATATCTGTTTTTTGAGGGCAAATGGTTTGAAAAAGATGAATAAGTGCATAAATTAATTTGTGTAAAAGGACTGATCATTGTCAGAACCCTGAGTTAGAGTTCAGAGACTGTTTTTCGTTAAGAGCAACTTTGGTTGTAAATGATATAAACATCTTCTGAAATACTGATGAAATCTTAAAAAAGGTTTCTGAGCAGCGCTATAGGAACTGTTTATGTTATTCCTGTACTTGCTATAGACACATTCTCATAGAGATTTATAAAAGGCTTTGCCATATAAATTGATGTCTTTAGATTGAGGAAGCAATTAGTAAAGTGTGAAGTGAAATCTAGAGAATAGATACCCCTAAAGTTCAATTTCCTTTGCACTTTCTTACTTCAAATAAGTTCACAACTGCAAACTTAATTTGATTTTTATATCAAATGAAATTATGATAATTTCCATCATTTTTTGGAAGAAGATTCTCTGTTCAAAGCTCATCATTTTCATGGCAAGCATTAATCATGTTAGAAAATTTTAAAAATTAAAAAAATCATTTTCTGTGATCATTTTTTATTTGTTCTTTGTTTTTTTCCTAAATTCAGATTATTTTCAAAGTATCTCAATAATTTTCAACATCTAGATATATATTTTTTTGAAGTTTCTTCAACAGCTTTTTATGGAATTTTTACATTTATTTTCAAAAATATTGAAACAGTAAGAAACAGCAAACAGGTAAAAATAAGAGATAAATTAATATAAGAACGTAATTTGTATCTATCCTTTGATTTCCAAGCTTCCACATTTCACAAATTACTAAATTATGTTGCTTCTAAAATCTCTAAAAAAAAATCTGGGTTTTTTTCCTATCCTACTTTCATCTCTTTCATCCTCTGCTCTGAAAAACATATACACTCTTAATTTGATCCTTTTTTGCGACAGCATTTACACACTGACACACTTTACATGGTATAATTATGTACTTATTTTATCCCTCTTGCTCCTCTGGTGCACTGTTACTTGTACTTAAGACATAAAACTGGAAGACTAACAAATCCCTTGACTGATTTGCTGAAGACATTCAGCAGTCTGTGGTCTCAAGTTGATCCCTGTATTCGTAAAAAGCTTGGTACAAATAATGTAGCATATGCCACATTTCTAGAAGTAGATTAATTATTTAAATTCCTTTTTCTGCTGTTCTCAACCTTATAACTTTATTATTCTCTCAACATTTTTTACAAAAGTTTGTGGGACAGATAAGAAATACTCCTCTATTTGAGTAATAAAGCTTCAAGTCATACAGTCAAACCTTCCTTTATAACTTTGCTGAAGAAGTGGAACATATATAGAGAGAGATTTTGTCTCCTCTGATTCAGCTTTCATTATGAATATGATACTCTATGAATGTCTTAAGTATTAAAACATGCATAATATATTCCTCGGAACTATTCTAATACATGCATTGACCACCTCTTCATTTTTCACTGAAACCTCACAGAGTATAATTGTTATTTATCATGTTGATTTTATGTTAACAAACTCATCATAAAAGAATGAAAATTACTGCTNTTTCCCCTCTTCTACAATTAATTTTTTGTATTTGTTCCCCATGCACAGTAATTTCCCTTCAACGCTATTGAATTAACATTTTGCCTTTTGCTTTTACATGTAGTATAAACTGTTTCTTCTTCTCTCTTTTTTCCCCCCACACAAACACAACACACCCAGAGGCCAAGGCTTGCTGTTCTAGACAAGGTCATTGGTTTTACCTACCAACACACCTGGAGAAGCCTTCAGCAGCAGTGCAGCCTGCAGGGCTAAGAACTTATTTAAGCCTCAGGGTACAAATGTTATTCTTCTAAAGAACCCCTGGTTTTCATCTGCCAGTCTTCACTTCCTGTTATTTTTAAATTTTGATCATTTTCTACCATATTCTAAATACTCATATCAGTTTTTACTCTCTAAGTCTTTTGTAACTATTTAGCATTTTCAATTGATGTAAACATTTAAGACTGTATATAAGATTGTTACCAAATGTCTGTCATCTATTTAATACCTGAAAATATTAATTTTTACCTTGAGTTTTTATTGTATCTACAAAAAGTGTGCTTTTCTTGATTATTCTTTTATTTCCATGGTGATTTTTTTTCTACTATCTTTCTTTCTATAAAAGAGGAGGCAAATCATGATGAAACACAACCTAATCTGCACTGAACTGAGCTAAAAACTCGTCATGTTAATTTTTCACACAGGGTAATGTCGTCTTCCAAAAGATGCCCAAAATGACACACAAATGCAAAAGGATGTGTGAATCATTGTCAGAGTCTTAATTTTAATGAAGGCATGTTATCAATTAAAAGCATGTTTTCATTTTTGAATGAACTTGAATTTCATATTACTTAAATTCAAATTTCATTTTAATTAGAAAAATACATGAAATAAATTATGATGAGTGACATTTTAATGCTTAGAGGGTGAAAAAGAGTGAAAAGCTTACATGAAAATTTTCTTCTCTCTTAGATAAATAGCAAAGATTGAGTTACTTTTCTTCATTTAGAACAATTTTTTAAATTATGAGAAATGCACCATCACATAAAACTCAGTCCCTACAATCTGAATTAATTTCTACTCAAATAAAAAAAAGTTTCAAGTAAACCTATTTTGTACAAATGTTATTATTTTTCAAAGATTGGCATAGTGTAGGAAAAGAGCCAAGAAAATGCAAGAACAGCCTCTTGGGTTCTAAGAAAAATTCTATTTACATAAAAGAGGATCAATCAGAAAATTAACACCTTTTTTCAGAATACAAAGAAAACAAATTCTGCAAGCATTAACTCTCTGGGTGACATTTGATGTCTAATTTCCCAAGGAGCCTACCTCTCCCTGGGTTTCCTGTGTATGGGAAAATATTGTCCTTTCAGGCACCACCAAGTCTAAAAGGACAGAATAATTTCTGCTATGTGGCTTTAAGGTTTGCTGTCTCCTCTGGCAGCCTCAGCTCAGGACCCTCCTGCCCAGATGTCAGGAGATCCAGGCTGGAGGACAGCGCTGGCACTCTCCCCTTTGCAGGGTCGGGCATTAACAAAGCCAATGACCCAGAGATGCACGCCAGGGGACACTGACATGGTGGGTCACACCAACAGTGCTTTCCACAGCACCCACCCACTGGATTCACTTTAGCACCAACACAGGCAGCCAAGTCCCCTCCTCTTGGGCTGGCAGAGACAGAAGCTCACTACTGTGGGCACACAGACAATTTTACAATTGCTCTGCCAGGGTCACAGACCCTCTTGCCATCCCACGAGTCTCCTACTCCCTGGCTGGTCCAGCATGGTTCTTGTCAGCAAAAGGAGACTGGCACTCTCATATATTGGATGGAGAGTGGGATTTTGCAGACAAATAGCTGAGAAAAGAAATACTGAGAGGATAGAACAGATTGCATTGATCACGTTCAGGGTTTGGTCAGGCAGTTGTAAGGACAATCCACATTTTTCATGCCACTGGCCCCTTTTACACCCACTTTGTTTCTCCCTCATCCCCTCCCTCTGCACATTTCCTCATCAGCTGACATAGTCCCACTGACAGCTCATCCCCTTGCCCTCAGCATCCTGGACACTCCTGCTTCCACTCTTCTCAGAGAAATATTACTGCTTTATCTGACATGGATGTATTCAATGTGAAAGGTGAAGCAACTGCACATTTCAAATTCTTAAAAAGAAGACTTGGTATGAATTAGGCTCAGCCTGGCTGAGTCTGAGGCATTTGTGGATGTGAAAGAAAACAATTTCTAAAAACACAATTAAGAAATGCAGATAACTATACAGTTAAGACATCAATGGTCTAGAATAAGGTAATTAATGATTAAGGAAACTATAGTTTTGTTTTGAAATATTAAAAAGCTTTTTGTGTCTTGTGGAAATCCTTGACAATATTTTCCTTTGGAAAATATATAAGAATGTGAGAATAATTCTGATCCATGTATTATGCATTATTTATGAAGTGCCTACAAGATAAATTTTCAGATAAGACTTTTCTATGTGACAATGTTAATGTTTACTGTGGCAGTCCTCTTCATGTTGGCTTCTCTTTGGGAATCCAGTGACTGGATCTACTGCCATAAACAGTGAAAGCATAAATATTTCCATTATTTAGCCCCAGTCTGAACTTCAGAACAAACTAGGACTTGTTCTTTACCTTCAGGTGTTCTATTACAGACTATATTGTTCTGCTACCTGGTTGATGTTATGTCACCTATGTGAACTTGGATGCAAAGATATATAGCTAAATGCTTACAATAGATTGATTTTGAGGGGCTTTCAGCACTTTATTACATCAGAACTGAAAAGCACCTGAATTGTACTGAAGGAGAGGTGATAGAGAAATTACTGGAATTCAGCAGAACATTCACTTCTGTGTCTGGAACAAGCTAAACAAGAAATAAAGTTATTGGGCTTTTTCCTAAGGAAATATTTCCACTTCTGAGTGTCAAACTGTGCTGTAATGCCAAACTTTCTCATTTTCTAAAAGAATCACTACTTGATATACGAGTATCTTTGTAACATTGTTTAGTAAAAGCTCTAACTCTGAGCAATTAAATTAAACCTCAAAGTTCCTAGCATCACCTTTTCTTTGAAAGCACCATTTCTGCAGTTCCTTTCCTCAGATCTCCTGATTATAATTCAGTAGTGCTCTGGATAAGCAGGTAAGACCTGTCAGAACAAGAAAAGAAAATTTCAGGAGTGACAGAATTTGACATAACATCAGTTTGTAAAGGTTAAAATTCTTTGAAAAGCAGGTTTTGGAAATGCTTCTTATGCACAGAGTGAAGTGTTGTTCAGCTCCAAATGAGTGGTAATAAAATATCATTCATTTCTTTATGTGCAGTTGGTGTGATTATTTCATACATTAGTAAAAAGAAGCTATAAAGTAAAGATTCAAGTCTGAAATGGTAGATGTTTTCAACCCAGGTTATTATTAAAAGTGCAGTTGACTAATTAATGAACTTATTTTATGTTTCCAATACCTGCATTGGGCGCAGCAATAACTGAGTAGTAAGAAGACCAAATGAGGGAATCATAGAAATCACATTAAAGACTAACATGTTCACTCATTTTTTTACATAAGGGTTTTATATTAGTGCATTGTCATTGAAGCATAGGTGAAAACTGCATTTACTAAAGAAATTAATAATTCAGTTTTTAAGAGAAGAAAAAGATGCTACAGCATCACAGAGAACTCAAGAAACAAAATTATTTATATTAACACTAAAAAATTATTTGTATTAATACTAGTAATAGTCATATTCACTGGCCCCTAAATTAAATTCATTTTTTTTCAATAAGTGTCTTCAATTGTTAGAGCATGACTAAAAATAGACATTAAATAAATAAATACGTGTAATTTCCTGATTTTTTTTTTTTTTTTTC
>VZTB01017779.1:5654-59456 GCA_013397245.1 Thryothorus ludovicianus | reverse complement strand
AGTGGTTCAGTATGAGTCCTTAGAAGTTTTCAAAATATATTCCATGAAGGGCAATTGAATTACTGGCTTCTTTGACCTGTGGAACAGAAAGCTGATAGAGGTCATGCAAACATTTTTTAGGAAGAGGTAATAGCTTTTATCAGGCTAAATTGTGAGCTTAAAGTAAATTAACACTATCTGACAAGAGGCAGAAAATCCAAACCAAAATCTGGTTAGACACAGGTGCTCTTAATTACTGCTTATTATGTTAATAAAGTAACTGAACAAAAGTGTCATTAGACATTTGCAGTGGTGAGGTTTTGTACGGGTAGGAGAGCTGGCTCTGAGCTGAATTTCAGACTCTCAGTACTGGCCAGTCTCTGAGAGAAGCAGGCACTCACACTGGGGCAGAGATACACATGCAGCTTTGTACCTAAGTGGATATAAAGGTATTTAATTAAGGCAAAAATAATATGTCCTGGATTTTATTTTTTTTTCAATTTTATTAACCTCTTTGCAGGTGTTTCATATGGGGTTTTTGCTCTGGTTTGTGGGTGGAAGGTTTTTCCTCTCAGTTTCCATGAAAATTTAGTCTATGAGTTGGGGTTTTTTTGATGACATATAAGCATCAAGCACCTGATTGCCATTAATTCTCTCTGGAAACTGAAACCATACCCTGAGTTTATTCCTTTCTTTCTTTAAATCCCACTCAGTAATTCATATTACTTTGACAAGCTGCTTTGAGTTTTAAAAGGCAAGTGTTTTTCTGTCCCAAGAACAGAAAATTCACTTGTTCATCTCAAAAGTATATTATCTCTGAGCAGTGATGTTGACTTTCTAATGTAAGTCAAATTTATTTTAAAATCTGACGTGACTCTGTAAGTAACTCTAGCTTTCCTAATATATGGAAGTTAAAGTATTTCTAATATACAATAAAGTGAAGACAAATTAAAACAAGGGAAATCTGTTCACTTAAGAGAATTGAAATGTGAACAAAAGCCAAATCCATTTGACTGCAAATGTATTTGGTGATAAACTATTTTGTAATGGTAGTCATGGCAAAAAATAATTGAATAGTAAAATTATGAAATAACATCCTATGAGGACATCAAACACACTTTGTTTTGTTTTAAAAGTTAGTGAGTTCTGTTTTGGCTATGAGTTTAGAAAGCTAATTTAAGAAATGCTCAAAGCTTTCTTCAGCTATCACTCAGAACTTTTCTGACTGCCAAAGCATTTTGGCTTCACAAGGAAAACTTCTAGTGCCAGAGGCAAAAGTATGTTAGTTAAAGCTGAGGGACAGACATGAATACGTGTTTGGCTTTGCAGCTGTGAACCCTGGTTAGCTCATCTCCCCACATCACAAATCTAACTCTCATGGACCTCGGATATCTATGCTGCATTAGCTAGGAGCCAAAGTCACTAATGAATAGTCCTGTGAACAAGCATCAAACAGCAAATTAATCAAAAAATTTAAGGCAATTGCCACACAGAGAGCATGATTTTCAAGTAATTTGAAATCTGTTCATATTTTAAATGTCAAACTGAATTGAAAGGATATGCATTTTAGATTTCACCATATGTTTCCACAGAGAGAGAATCATCTGTTTATCTGTTCATACTATTTACACAGTAGCTCACATGTGATTCCTGCAGCCCAGAAAAGTGTTTTATGCTTGGAAAGATTATGCATTTCATTTTAAAAAAAAAAAAAAGAAAAAAGTTATAAACCAAAATCAAAAAGATAATTTGCTATTGAATGTAAAATATAAAAAAATCTTGAGACCTTTCAAGTCTAAATATCATCCTCAGCTTACTTGAAGAGTTTTTGTGAGAGAAACCCTGCTTGGAATTTTTAATTCACATAGTTTAGGCACTTGAGATGCTTTTTAATAGGTTGATCAGTTACACCATGAGGAGTCTTACTTTAACAGGTCTTCTTAAAGTAAGAACTATATGCAACATTGATGAATAATAGAGTACATGAAAAGATTAAGAATAGTTTTAGAAAATCTCCAGGACTTATTCCCCAATATGTGAAGCAAGATGAATGTAAGTTATTATTAATTAGAAAAGATGTTGCATACCATTGAAATGCTAGTTTTAAAGTTCTCCTGGTTGTAGTGATAAAGGATGCTAAGCAGAGCCTGAAATTACTTCCTCAGTTGGGTTTGATTCTGTGCAACTCCCAGCAGCAGAACTCAGTGGGCAGATTGTAATTCCCTTAGTGTTCAATGGTGGATCTTTATGGTGTGAGGGATTCTCCCATATTCTTCAGCTTTCACAGTGAGAAAATACTACATTGCCAAATAGTTTGACTTCATACACAGTTTGACTGGAACACAGGAAGTTTTAACTGAGCATGAGGAAGTAATTCTTCACTGTATGGGTGACTGAGGCTGGAACACATTGCTGAGAGAGAATGTAGGGTCTCCTTCTCTGGGGATACCAGAATGAAATTCTGGGATTCTGTTATAGAAGCAGACCAAAAGTGCTTGTGCAAGTCACCTCCATAAATGGTATATGCAGGTTATTTTGTTTATTTAAGGTTAGATTTTTTTCTGGTTTCCTGTAAAATGTATTTCCCAGTGCCTTTCAGCTAAAGCTAACTGATGGGCCAGGTCTTTACCTTTCACAAGAATGGCTGAGCCACATCTGAGGCACACATAGGGAAGAGCATCTACTTGAAGGAATCTATTTCACATACAGGAGAACAAAACAGACTTTACTTAAGAGGATGTGAATATGGACAATCTTGCACTAATTTATGCAAATATTGTTAGTAAATGATCATGTAAATTTGCTTCTCTGCTTATGTAAAAACTGCCATGCCAAAAAAATCAGAAAAAGGTTCCGTGGCCCCATTTTTTATTTCCAGCTACAGTCAGCATTATGTACTTGGAAACAGAATAAGATCTGAATAATTAAAGAAATTTTTGGGGTAAGAGGCAGAGACTGGATATTAAGGAAGATGAAGCATAAACACAGTCAAAGAGGTGCCAACTTGATTTGGCTGAAAAATAAGTTGCCATCAGGTGAAAAGATTTATGACTCCAAAACTTCAGCAGAGTTCAGTGGAAATGTCTTTTTAATACTTTTATTAATAAGCTTAGGTAACTAACTTCAGCCTAACATCCTGTAAGGAAAGAGCACCAGAATAACTATTGATTTAAAGATCCAGATGAAATCCTTACACACTAAAGTTTTAGAAACACCTAAGCCAAAAATTCAACAAGCATAACAATTATTACTAAAGTACGTGCATACTGCTCATAGGCCATTTATACTTTTTATCTCTTACTGTACAATGAATCCACGATGTCATTATTTATGAAAAGGAGTTATTCATATTTTTTTCATTTGATAAGGGATAGATTTCTTTAGTTAACCTTCTGTGCCTTTGAAGTCCGCAATATTCTATATGTATGTTATCAGCATGGATTTGGATCAGACAGGCAAGAAGAATAAAAACAGCATAAAGAAATAAAGAATGACAAAAAACTCTACATAGGATAAAAATTTGTTGTGTCTTGACTCATAGTTTGCAGTTGATCAGCCATGAAATACTTTGATGACCAAGTCATCTTATAAAGCAGCAAACATTTCTATATTTGCCTAAGTGAAAGGTTGAACTGCTAGGATTAATATTAGAGCTGGATTATTTTTCTGCCTTGTTATTATTTGATACTTTTATGTTGTTTAGGTTTTAGTCTAAGATTAAGTTCATCCCTACATTCACTTTGTGAACGTCTATAATGTCTGTGAACTGCTGAAACTGAGTAGAAAAGCTGTAAAACATCGAATTTTTTATTTTTTTTTTAATTTAGTTCCCCTTTTTTGGTAGTTTCTTTACTCTTGATAATTAATGGGCAGAGAAGAATTTGTTCTGTCACTGTAAACAAAATAAAGAAACATATCAGACAGATAAGTCTTCAATAAACTACCTAAGACACAGAATTCGTAGCATGAATAGCTAAATTAGTTACAAAGTAGCACTTAATAGGAAATGCAATAGAAATTAACAGCAGTGACATAAGCATGTATATTGCCTAAGGCATAAAAGAAAATTGTTAATTCACAAAGAAGCCACGAAGTCCTGATTTTAGTGTGGTCATTGTCCTCTGTGTATACTCTGAACGTATACTTTGACTGTACACAAATGTTGTTCTAGTCTTCCAAATCTCATTTCAGCCACCAATTTTTTCTGAGGAAAAAAAATCAGCATTGTTAGTATAGTAGTCAGCTGTCCAAAAAAGAATAAGAGTTATCTGCTCAGAGTATAGCCATACTGAGCTAGTTTGTTTCTTTGTTCATAAAATCTTCAGAATTTAACAAGCAAAAAAATTACTTTTCTTTTTTCGTAGTTTGATTAAAGTTTTGAGAAGTATGACAAAACAGATTGAGGTTTAAATGCAAAAAGATATTTTTTTTTCTATATGATGCCTGGAAGATATGAACCACCTGCAAAATGAAAGACCTGTTATATGTTGCATATTGCTCCATTTTAGTTCCTTAATTAACTAAATTTTAAATATTTTCATGACGTGTTCTGAAGCGATCAAAATTTTGCTTTAGCCATGAGAGAGAGGAAAATGCAGTAATTTTTGGGCCAAGTTCTTCAAAATGCAATCAGTTGAAACTCCTTGTATTAAATGTTTTTCCATAAGTAGAAGGGACTATATTTGAACTACTTTTGAGATAGACTGTGTAGTAATTTTAGAGTAAACTTAAAAGAACTATTTATAAATTACAAAGTACTGTTAGTTTTGACAGTATTTTGATTGTTGTCTTGTACCTTGATACAGTTAAATAATCAGATAAAGCACTAAATGGTGCAAACTCAGTTTATATTTTCTTAAATTACCTTCTCAGTTATTTAATGCATTTAGGGGTCAAGGTTCTCAGCAACATTTATCTCTTTAACAAACTCCAAGGGTATCCTGTGGGATTTACCCTTCTATATGGATGGCAGACATGAACCACATGGTAGTTCACTGGCAATCTATAATTCCACAACCTGCCAGACACCTGATCCCAATAGATCTTCCTCCCAAAATATAATGCTACCACTTTTGTAACTTTTTAGTAAGAGTGTTATGTTAAACATTAAAGTTTTGTTTTTCTTTTTAATAATTAATCTCACAATACCAAAACAAGACTACTTTTTATGGTTTTTTAGGGGAGGGTTTGACAATTCAGTAGTATATTGAGGTCTTTGTAGCATTTTTTTCGGAATGTTGACTCTTCCGTCATTCTTATTTGTAAATTTTTAAAATCAAAACCACAAGACACCTTCCCACTGCTATAAGAAAGGTTGAGCATTTATTAACCAAACTGTTAAATGAAGTATATAATATATAGCATAATTTGGTATTATGTTTTGTGTTACAATGTATCATATTGCACTTGGTCTGTTGACACACAGAAAAATCAAACAAAATATTATGAATGAGCTTAAATTCACTCAAACCTAAAATTAGATCTTATAGTCCGTTGAACACAAGGATCCATTTCAGAAATATGGTCAGCCTTAGTGTGAGATCTGTACCAACCTTCCTAAAGTAAAACTTCTTCAAATATTATACAAGGTGCCTATGGCAATTATGCTCCTAACTGGTATGCTGGAAATGAGACTGGATCAAAGACAGAGCTTTTAATACAAGGCAAATTTACTTCATTTTTATATAGTTTCAGAAGAAAAAAAGGAGAAAGCAAAGTAAGAAATTAAAAACCACTTCTTCTTCCTTCTGTGCCTATAATACACAGGAAGCCCAGCTCTGGCAATTTGCAATCTATAATTCTGTGGTGCAGATTTTTGGTAGTGGGGTAAGGGTTTGCTGGGTAGTAGCTCAACTTTTACAAAGATCCATCCATTATGGAGCTACACAACCAGCGATAGTCATGAGACTTTCCCAATCTTTTGTGTCTCACCAAAGTACTTGACAATGTAGATAGCTATAAGCAGTAAGCAACACAAATTACTTCACTAAGATTCTGTTAATTTGAAGCCTGGTCACTTATGTTGAAAGAAAACTCCAAGCCAATAATAAGAAGTAAATGTATGACTTCATCATTATCAAAGCCTCTATTTAGCATCCTTTTTATCCTCCGTTTAAGAGAAAACAAAGTGGTGTTACATTTTCCTAGTAAATCCAAACCTTTGGAAAACCTAACATGGACCACATGATTATATAATATAAATCATTAGAAGCCTGTAATTATTCAATTTCTGCAATATTCCATTTCCTTATATATCATTTAAACCACACTGGAAAATGTAAAAAATATAAAGACACCAAAAAATCCTTCCTAAAAAGCCCAAAACTTATTTTCCTTTTCTTCTTCCCTGTAGATATCTTGCAAACATAGAACTTGAATAAGTTAAACTTTTCCAATTTCATTCAATTTCTCTGTGTTTACTTATTAAGAAACTTAACTAAGTGGTTCTTCTCTCATCTGCCTTCAAAACTTACCTTTTTTCATTAAATTGCTGTTTCACACAGCACATGGTTGTGGGCTTCCCTTCTCTAAACAAGCACTTCCAAGTAGCCTCAGAAATGGCAGAGATTTATTTAAGAGGGGTTTATACAATCTTGTCAATGAGCCACTCTGCTTGTCAAAGAGATAGGACTCTAAATGTTTTTCTCTTTGTGAAGGAACTTGAAGGTAATTTGTGAAAATAGCCCACTATTGCAAAAGTATAAATCCAGGTGTCATTACCAGCCATTCCATGTGAGTTTCAAAGATTAGCTAGAGTTGTATTTTGGTTTCTCAGTGGCTTGAACAAAATTCAAGGAACCACTCAGAAAGTGAAATACACAGAATACTTTAGCAGTAGGCATTAAATAAGCTTTTCCTTTTCCATCCAAGGAAAAGGAAAGAAATGCTTCACAGTATAAAATATGGTTACAATCAGTACATGTTAATATCCAAGGAGAATTTTTTTCTGTGTTCTACTGACATTTGAAAATCATTTAAAATGGGGTTTTGAAAACATATTGCGGAAGCCTGGTACTATTTTTGAAGGAGAAGAGAAAATGAAAAATGTTCATTCTCACTATTAGGTTAGAAGAGCTTTAGGAAATATATATGAAAAAGGTACTGACTTTCGTTGCAAAGCCAGAAAATCTCGAGAAAAAGGTGATCATTTCTAAAAATAAAAAAAATTGGTGAAACTATTTTACCAGTTCAAATTTGCAGAGCTGCAAAAACATAGAGCTACAACTTGCTGTAGCTCATACACATACACTATATTAATCAAAAAGATCTCTATTCATAATACATATTAGTTGAGCTTCAGTAATAGTTTTCAATAAGTGTTTGGCTAGCCTTTCAAAATTTTTGTAGTTATTTGTATGTACTCTTTCTCTGATACCTTAGCCAAGTGTAGATGTTGCCAAGAAGTATGAAATTTAGTATAAAAACTTGTTTATTCTTTTTGCATCTTACAGCATAAATTCCCATTCTTTCTTACTTCCCCTGACACTCAGCTGTGCTCGCAAGCCCTACCATCTTACTGAACCTAGTAAAGTAGAACTTTGGCTATATTTTATTGTCTTCTGACGGCTACTTAATTTTCATTATCTTTTTCCTTTCTTAAATTTTTTGCCTCTCCCCTTGCATTTGTTATTTGGGGTTTTTTTTTAATTAATTTCTGCCTTCTGCTTTCATTTTCTTAAATCAGACTCTTTCTTGAAATATCTCTATGCATATAACATATTTTTAATATACATACATATGAATATGTGTATGCATATACAAATATAAATATGTTTCTAGATAAATATAAAAATATAATCCTGGTTTTATTCACTGTCATTTACTTCCATTTCCTTATAATTTTCCTTTGCATTTTTTGGTATTATTTCCTCTTTCCTTACCTTTTATGAAGATTATCTCACACATTTTCCTGAGCTTTAGCAAACATTCTTCAAATTTAATATTTCAGAGGTAGGATTTTCTGAAGATATGGCTCATATTTTAAATAATAAATTAAAACATGTTGACAGTCTATTTTCAAAATATACTTTAATTCAAATAAATCTTAAAACTGGACAGCCACAAAGGCATCTTCTCCAATGATACTAACCACAATAGTATTACAGCAGATGGGTAGGTGTCACATAAGTAAATCCCAGGAAAGTTTTTCTTCATCAGATGGTACTTCAAAATTGATAAATATTTATTGGTGATATCTCTGAAGACACCCAAAACTGCAGGGATAAACAACCAATACTGAGGAACCAACACACAAAAGATATATTAGTGACTCTCTAACAAAGTCTCTGTAAGATTTCCTATCAAATCTTTGTTCAAATAAATTTACAAAATTTATTCCAGTCTATGTTTAAAACCAATAACAATTTTTTTTTTTTTTTAATGGAAAGGCTCCAAGTAAATCTATTCTTTTTTGGTTTTTTTTTTCAATAAATCAAGTTGAAGAAATTGTGGAGCTAGTCTCAAAAATAAACAGGCATAACACTGGCTTTTCAACATTTTCACAAGTACTTTTTTTCAGAAAATTATTTTCTTTTACATAAAAGAACCTCTCTCCAACTAGCAATGCATGACATTTTAAAAATTGGCAGAAATTTGTATGATTGTTAAACTATTTCTAAATTAAGGCTATGAAACAACTTTGGAGCCAACTGCATTGTAAGCTTCTACTTCAGTGTAAATCTTCCTCTTTCCTTGCAAAAACTGATTTAATGTGTCCTGTGAGCAGGTGTTGAATAAAACATGTCAGGAGTATGGCACACTTCCTTGTCTTAGACTTGTGTTATGCTCTCAGAGCTTCCCTCTCTTTCCCCTTCCCTCCCTTTCCCTTCCTTATTTATTTCATTGCTCTGTGGCACTCAGCAATACATTCTGCAATTTAGAAGGCACAGTGTGAAATCTAAAGGGAAACTGGAAAAAAATATTTAACTCTTATGGAACACTGAAGTAAGGCTGAAAGTATTTCACAACCCACCAAACACCTGTTTGCCTCATATCCTGTACTTGCACTGTAAGGGATCAAATTTTTTATAGAATTTGATGCTTCTTTTTTTGTTGTGTGTAATGTCTGAGAAGTCTGTTCCCTAGGACTGAAAATACATCAAGCAAGTTGAAGAAATTAAAAAAAAAAACAAACAAAAAGCAAAAAGCAAGCAGCAAAAACAAGAGAAAAAAAAAACAACCAACTCAAATCCACAGTAAGTTAACCTAATGGGAAAATAAAAGTTTGTGATTATTTCTTACCTGTTTGTCTTCAGATTTCATTGCTTAATTTCCATTTCTTTTGCTATACCAGGAGTAATCTTGATTCCAGTGACATAGACTCCCCTTAAACGGAGCAGTAATATGATTTTGGAAATGTTGCAGACAGATATGAAGTGAGATGGATTTTTTTATTTTTTCTTTTGAAGTGGGTACCTATCAATAACTGACATGATGTGAAAAAAGTGCATTGAGCTTCGGTCTTTGAAAACTGAAAGACATGTCTCAAATATGGCATTAATTGTTTTGAAGTTTATGAAAGCTGGTGAATTTATGAAAGTGGAGAACTAAGGAAGTACAATCTGTAATCAAACCTAATGGAATTATTGCCTATTTTCTTCAAAAACAAAAAGAAACACCCACATCTTCTGAATTATTCCTAGAGAGTGTAGAAAATGATCAGATTTTCTGAGTCAAAGCTCACTGATATTTTTGTGTGATTTTAAAGGTTCCACAAAAACTTTGGTAGTAGCAAAAATTTTTAAAAAATCTAATTAATTTTGACATCTAATCCATAATTTGATTTGAAGTTGTGATGATTTTGGCTGCGTTAATTTAATTTTCTTCACAGGAGCTAGTAGGAGGCTATGTTTTGGATTTTTGCTGAAAATAATGTTGATAATTCAAGGACTATTCATGATTGCTGAGCAGTGCTTGCACAGTCAAGGCCTTTTCTGCTCTTCACTCCACCCCACCAGCGGGGAGGCTGGGGATGCACAAGGAACTGGGAGGGTCCACAGCCAGGACAGCTGACCCCAAGTCATCCACGGGATATTACATAACATATGGCCTCATGTTCACCATAAAAAGTGGGGGAAAAAAGAAGAAGGGGCTGAAATTCTGAACGATGGACAGTTTTGGTATGGTTTGAAAATCAGCAGGGAATTTAACCCCTAATAAGCTACTTCCTTTCACCCTGCCCCATCTCTAGTGAGAGAGAGAGACAAAGGCAGAGACTAAGGGTTGAAACAAAAATTTACTGAAAACAAGCAGCAATGGAATAAGAAAAGCACAATAATAGCAATAATATTAATAAAAAAAGTATACAAAAGAGAAGGTTCTTTAAAAGTGGAAGGTGTTCACCACCTCAGCTCAGTTCCATATGGCTATCAAGACAAAGACAAGATGGTAGACGTTGCCACAGACTGTGTTCCTCATCCCTGAGCCCAGAAAACAAAAAACAATGATGGACAAAGACCTAAAAAGCTGGATTGTCCATGTCGTGGTACCCACTCTTGGACTGCTGGCTCGGCTGTGTTTACCACTAGGAGTTGTGTTCATCCCAAGGGATGGGAAGGGATGGGTGGCACTGGGAGGAGGACACACTGGTCTGCAGGGGCAGTCCCAGCAACTTCCCCTAGAAAGAGGAAGAAAATGGAACAAAATGACACCACTTCAGGGTTATGTTCACCTTTCCTTCCCCCTGAAGCCACACCCAGCTGTGATTTGTGTGGTGTAGAGCAGCAAACCTCTCTGTGCCCACACAGCCCCAGGCTCTGCCCCTTCCCAGCTGGGACAATGGCGTTTGTCTTCTGTCACCATCACTCCTGATAGGGCCCTGCTCTCCTGGGGAACACCTGCCTGCCTGTGGGAAATTGTGATTAATTCCTTGTTTTGTTATGCTTTGTTTGTGCATGTGGCTTTTGCTCTTCCTTTTAAACTGTCTTTTATCTCAACCCACAAGTTTCTCCACTTTTACTCTTTTGATTGTCTCCCCCATCACACTGAGGGCAAATGAGTGAGTGAGCAGCTGCCTGGTCACATGACAGCTGGGGCTGAACCACAACAACAGTGATCTGCCAGAAATGTTTCACATTTTGACCACAAAAACATATTCTCAGACAAATTTTTGTCACTATTTCAAAGTGTTTTTATCAACCCAACTTCAGATAATATTTAATCACAGCCTAAAGCTATCCCCTGCTATTGTAAAATTAGGCAAGAGTTGTGGGTTTACTATGAAGAAGGTTGTAAGCATCTTTATGTACTGCAGACAAAGACTTTTGTAAATATTATATGTTGTTGCAGTTCTTATTTCCATTCAGCTTTTCAAGAGATATGGATATGAATATTTGCACACACACACACAGGGTATACAGTCATTTGCCAAAACTTTTGAGACTGATGATTAACTCCCAAAATTTCAGGATCTTTGTGCTCTTTCCATATTTTTCTATTAGATAATCTGACAAACAGCCAAATTTTTCACATTCTCCAGTAAATTCCTTCTGAATTTTACAGGAGTTTTTGCCACTGAGAGTAGAATCTGTAGAAGTACTACTATTAAGACTGTTTAACACCTTATAACGCTTTTATTGAAAGGGTGGAGTAAGTTACAGCAGGGAAAGCAAGACCCTTAATAATATCAATATTTTATCTTGGAATGCTCTAGTCCATAAGGCTTGTCACATCCTCCATGTCACTTGCAAACACTCCTGGGCTGCTGAAGCTCTGAATAATAAAAGCAGAGCTGTTCCTGATGTGCTTCAATCTCAGCGTACCTTGCCTGGGTTAAGTTGTATGAAAAGGAGAGGTTAATAGGTTAATAGCCTAAACAGGTGGNAGTTGTATGAAAAGGAGAGGTTAACAGCCTAAACAGGTGTTTATTTTATTAAAAAAGCGACACATAGAAATGCAACCACTAATGCCCTGAGAATAAGGAACAGTCTTTAAATATAAGCCCAACAGTTGCATCTGTACAGAATTTGTTCATATACATGAAGTTCATAATGCAACTCATAACTTCTGGGATATGAGTCTGTTTTCTGATTCAGTTTTATTTTATTTGCTGATGGGAGAAAAATAACATGTATATACTTTGTATATAAACACTTTGCTTAATAATATTTGTTGGCTCAAAAGGAACTAGTTCAAAAACCCAAAAATGGCCCTGAGTTTTCGTTAACCATTTTATGTAAAATTGGTAATAACATATTTCTATGTCTCTCTTTTATTTAAAAAAAAGCTGGATAAATATAAACCAAGGAAAATGTTTTCATATAAGTGAAGTTTTATATTAGAAAGAAACCCCACTCCTTTGGATTTCCATCAAGTAGAGAATAGAATGAGGGATGGGGAGAAGCAAATTGAGTTTTTTTTCATGTAACAAGTCAGATTTATGAGTCTATACTTCTGAAAAATTCATTTTGACTGTTAAAAATGGCTAAAAATAAGAAGGAAGGTTTTGCCAGGAGAACTTCGTATCTTGAAAGGAATTTCTGAATTAATAATAAAAAATATAAAAAGTGATGAGAATATGGATTTACTTTTTCATGGACTATCTGGAAGATGAGAAGTTTTACTAGGAGATTTTAAAATAAAAAGACATAACTTTTATTGTATAAGAATTTGTTTCTATATTGTGAGTTTGTTCAGTGGTTTGAGATTAATTTCAGAAGAAAAACTTTTATAACTTTGGGAATCAGAGTTTAAAATTAAAGTTAATTGACTGTGCCTTTGTACAATACTGAGTCTGTGGACAGTATGTTCACTAGTTAGCAGATGGCTTTTTTCATAGTTCTGAACTGTCTATATTAATTTTAGTTTGGAGACAGATTGAAGAAATTTAGTTTTTATGTAGCTTTTCCTGGACATTTTCCAGTATCTACCTGTCCCAAGTTGTTTCTAGCCATATGTGAATGTAGGATAACAGTTTATTTCATATTTAAAAGTCTTTTCATTCTGTTACACATGCATTAGTTTAACAAGAGCTTTTTCTACCTTAAGTTTTTGATTTATACCTAATCTTAAATGCATGGATGATATTCAGCTTCACCTGCAGCAATGAATGTTTGAATTTATGAGAACTTTTCCCTAAACATCAATAGTTTTTTCCTTTCAACATTATGTTTGTCCACTCATTCAAAAATAAACACATTTAAAGCATGGAAAAGAAAGTGGGAAAAAAAATCAACGACTACTTCACAAGCTAACAGATGAGATATCGCAAAGAAAAAAAAAACAGAAGCCAAGGTATTCTACAATTCTATGATTTTGCCTCTTTTTCTGAAGGATGTTTGCATTTCCCCTCAATAAGGGCAGCACCTAGTGTGTCTCTGCAAGACAAAGCTCTTGGTTCAATCACCTGTCCTAAGCATTTACGTTAGATTACCTGCTAGGGGCTGATGGATATCCTCGGACCTTACTGAAATTGTGGATTTTTTAGGTTTTTCTGTTGGTTGCTTGAATGGGTGGTGGGAGTTTTAAATTTGGGTTTCTTCAGATGACAAATGTCATGGGAAAACACATACATCCACACACAGCCTTTGTACCAAATTTCTCTCCAAAAAGAGAAAGCGCAAAATAATGCAGATTACTGAGAAATGTCCCTTGTATCACTTCATCCTTTCTGTAGAAAGAGATTCTTCATTCACTTATTTTTACCAGACAGTTATCCTGTTCTCTTCTTGCTATATATATGATAAAACCCTTCTCTAGCTTCCTCCACTAAATTGTGCTTTCCTTGGCTGAGCTCAGCTGTATTCTCTCATTGTCTCTCATCATATTACACGAATTTAACTCAGTAACAACGTAGGAAAAAACCTAGAAAAAAAAATGTAGAAATGTAGGAAAAAAACCTTCCAATCCATGTTAGATTCAGGAACAGGCCAGGTTCATGCACCATGTAGTCACAGCACTCAAATGAAATATATATATATTTGTGGGACTCCAATCCCACAAATTCACAAAAATTGAATGTTTCTAAAAACTGGGTTTCAATGCACAAACAATTTTAAATGGGCCATAACAAGAAATCTTTTTGTTTAAAAACCCTGACCAGTTTCAACTTAGGTTCCTATATATAAACATAAATTTTAATGCCTCACATTGGATTACCATCTATTTCTTATCTATATTTGATCTGCAATCAGGAGATAACAAATCACAGTGATTTCATGAAAATAAAGTTTTGAATTAGTTCTTACCTTTATTAGGACAGATCAAAATATTAAAGAAAAAGAAAGAGTTAATAAAAAAGGGATGTGGCTATAAGGAAGGGGAGGTGAAAGGAAGGGGAAGATTTTAAAAATAATGGAACTAAAAATTTGTATATTCATCTTTCCTAGATTCTGCCTCTTTTTCTGGTATTACTCTCCTGTAAGTGGCTTCAGTCTAGTAGGCATACAGCAATGGGTTTTCCTCACTTGAGTGAGTATGATGTTGATGTTAAATTTTTCTCCTTCCTCCTCTACTTAGTCTTCCACTTTTTCCTCTTCCTTCTTAACTCAGATGGGTCTATTTTTATATGTTTGTTGACATAATTTTACACTTTGCTCTTTCTGTATTGGTCTACATTTCCACATGCAATACATATAGCGTATTTTAGGAATGTTTTTTTAGTTTCTCTCTCTATGTTCTTGGTTGTTTGATTTGCCTCTAAAGCCTTCCTTTGTCAAGCTCCAGGTTTGTGTTTATTGCTGTGTGGCCTCCAGTGCCTGGCCTGTGCCCCATCTCTTGTCATCTCCAACCTCCACTTCTGTGTCTCCATCCTGCATCTCAATATCTGAAAGCTTCTGTTATTGTAGCAGAACTGTATTAATCTACACTGCATGATAAATATCTCATTGTATACAGACAATATTGTAGCAACTCACAGTAGTAACACTTACTACTATCTGCATTAAAAAACTCATTGTATGATGCAAAGACAAAATAGAACAAAACAAAATAGACATAAGCTCCTTTTCAGAAGAAAAGTAAATTAAATTGATAAAACTAAATAATTAAATCCATGCTAGTGGAAAAAGTTGAGACAGGTGAATCTGTAAAGCCTCACTATTGAAGTTTTACAAACAGATTACAAAGCCTTTGGCTTATTACTAGGAATGGTGATAATGCTTAACAGTGGGGCACAGGATTGGCCCATCATGGGCAGAGGTATTTCAGATTTAGCAACTGAAATTAACACCTTAAACAGGTAAAAGGGCACTCAGTCATGAAATAACGATTAAAAGAAGACTGTCAAGACAAGTTTTTTGTGTCTTCCTGAAATGCAACAAGAAGGAGAATAAAAAGCTTGAACATAACAATACCTCAATATAATATCTCACTACAGAGTAGGTGGTAGAAGTTTGGGTAGCAGCAGCATTGGCCATCTCCATTTCTCATTGATATCTGGCTGTCCTGGTTTAGGGCAAATTTGGGAGAGGGGAAGAAAGGAAAACAAACAAACCTCTAAATGAACCACCCCTCCCCTTAGCTGAATCGGGATAGGAAAAAAATTTCCTTGGTAGAAAGTGGAAAAAGTTGTTTATTTAACAGATAAAACACTCCCCAGCCCAACAAACGAAGGAACAACCCTGAACAACAAAAACCTCTCGCCGTTCCGCAGAGATGCCAGAAAGTCTCTCTCGTAGCTGTAGCTCGGTTTAGCTGCTGTCGGTTCCTCTGGTGGAAAGGCCAGGCCCAGGCCAGGCCCGGTGGCCAAGGGCTGAGCTCCTGGTGCCCTTTTGGGTGTTTAGTCCAGAGCAGGTAAAAAAAATAAAAAGGTTCAAGAAAAGGAAAAAACGCAGTTCGGAGAACTTCTCTGCCTTGGCTAGCAAAAAAACTAACAAAAAGCAAAGGAGAGCTCTCTTGTGCTGTCTACACCCTGCTAAAAGCACAGGCTGTGTGAGTCCGAAAAAAAAACTGCAGACCCTTATCTTTATGTTTTGAAAACAACTGCCTCAGGAATTCCAGTGTGTCTTCTTCACTCTCAGATCCAATTTTTAAAGGTACAACACTTATTTCTGAGCGAAACAGATGAATGGGGATACAATTTAGCATCAACCCAGGACACTGGCCTTGGAAGATGAGCTGTAGTGTACAGTTTCATGAAGCCTAAACTGAATTACAGGAAAATTCAATTAGAAGTAAGAAGTTTCAATGACTATAAATACCAAGATATATGAAGGAATTTGAAGTTCATTTTTACAAACTAGGAAAAATTATTTTTCAGAAGTAGTATATAAACTGAGTGTCCAGGGAAGTTGTAGCCATTAGAAGATGCTTAAAACAGTATATAGAAGACAAATGCCTTTACAGTGTAATTTGTGAGTTACTTCCCCAAGACTCCTCCTAATTTTATAGCCAGTGAAAAGTTCCACACTTCTGTTAAAAATGTTAGAAGCTGAAAATAGCTTGTTGAGGTTTTATCCTCAAGGTATCAAATTTAGCCACCAAATTTAGTGCTTTACATCTGAAATGAAATATATCCTGTGGGACATACTGAAAAAATAACACATAGGAGGAAAATTGAAACTAAGAAGTTAAAAGGATAACAGAAGAATACACAGACCAAATTTATCAGCAGTGAAAAGGAGAACCTTGATATTACAATTAGTAAAGTATTAGTCGTGTATGACATAGAGAAAAATTTAACTAAGTGTATATAGTCCATGAAAAAATGGTAGATGCATAAAGATCTCAATTCATTTAAATATTTTTGAGTAACAAAATTCATAGATGTTTCAATAGATTCTGTTATACTTTTGCCAAATATCCACCATGGGTGGCTGATTTACACAAAAGAGCTAAAGAGTTCTTGTATATCATTAATTTCTATTAACTTCAATCCAGCTTAAGCCATAAAATGATGCAGAGCACAAAAAGAGACCTGTGCAAAAACTGCTCAAGGACTAAGCTTGAGACAGGATATGGGGAAATAAGAATAAATCAAGGAAACAAAATGCAGACAAAACAAAAATCTGGTAGCTAGGATGGAGGAGAAGGAATGGAGCATGTCATATGAGGAGCAGCTCAGAGAGTCTGGGGTTATTTAGTCTGCAAAATGGAGGCTCAGGGAGGAACTTATCACTTTCTACAACTGCCTGAAAGGTGGTTGTAGTGAGAAAGTTGTCAGTCTCTTCTCCAAGATAACAAGTGATGGGATGGGCGAAGTTTGCCTGAAGTTGCACCAGAGGTTTGGTTTGGGTTCTAGTGGGAAAAAAAAAAAAAATCACAGGAAAGGATGTAAAGCATTGGAACAGATTGCTCAGGGAAATGGTGAAGTCATCCTCCCCAGAAGTGTTCCAAAAATGTGTGGACATGATAATTGAGGACATGGTTTAATGGTGAATGTGGTTGAATAGTGGCGGTGCTGACTTAACAGTTAGACTTGATGATCTTAGAGATAATTTTTAATCTTAATGATTCTATAAATAGTATCAACAAAAAAATAAAAATGTTATTTAAAAACTTCATGTGTAAAAGTGGTTTGCATAGTAACATGGAAATTAGGTGAGTGAAAGCATCAAGATGTCACTGGTAAACCCATTCAATGAGCATAAGAGCTAAAATTGCAGTGAGCCCTATATAGTATTGTTTTTTCCTACTGTTTTTATGCTCAGCTGAGTATGACTTTGGCAAACATGCCTTTGCATATTTTTAATACATTTAATTTGATTCTGTGTTTAATTTTACTGATGCAAAGCTTAAGAGCATTTGGAACCTGGCCTCTTTGCTATTCGACTGAAGAAAAAACAGATTATTTCTACTCATTCACTATGAGCTAGTAACAGAGTGAACAGTTGTTATTCATACTTCTGTAAAATATTGTTGCAAAAGATGATGTTAACATCAAGATGCCTTTGAAGAAAACTAATCCCAGGTGGTCTCCTGAATTTTCTTTGTTTCCTAAAGCAACTGCAATAGCTAATTTAGAGTGATAGTGAGATTACCCAAGATAGAGCTAAGCAAGTTGAAGCCTGAGTGAAAAAATCCATTTACTTATTTTTTTCAATACTGAAGTCATTACCAAAGAATGACAATGTGATCATTTATTTGATGATTTGATGATTTTCTCCTAGAAACTGCTTTCTTTGTTGCTAATATAAAAATATTTTATGAAATGCTTTCTCTGCCGTTACAATCTTACCTTTCTTTATTCTAACATTATGCAAATTAACATTAGAATGAATATCAGTTTGTACTCTGGCATATGTTTTAGGACTTGGGGATAAGTAGGACAAAGATGAACCAGAACCATGCATTAAGCTATTTTCTATAGTAGAAGGGAACACTTTTTTGGCACTCTACCATATTTAGCATGTTTGTTTCCCAGCAACACATGTATAGAATCAGACTTTTTGAATTTTCACTCATTTGATAATTTAAGCTATAATTTATTCAAATTTGAATGATAGTTTTAATGTCCTTTTTCATTATATTTCTGTCTTCCATCTTCCAACCAGAATAGGTGACTGTTTACCCTTAGAAAAGGCCCAGAATTCAGGGGCATTTTATATATTATTGAAAACCTTTACTATCTTTTATTTAAATCAATGTTTCTATAATAGGAAACATTGGCAAGGAAGCATGAAATGTAACTAGAGAAAGGAAAATCTGCCATAGTCCAAGGAGCTCAAGAAAAAACTATGACAAGATTCTGTTCCTCCCCTCCTTCTTTCCCTTCATTTCTCTTTCTTCTCCAGTAATAACTGTGAAAGCATAAAATGACCTTTCAGCCAGAGGCACTAATCAAGGATACATATGGGGCCAAAATCTGCATGTGAGGCTGAGGCACACTCAGTGCATAAAAACAATTGCTCAAATAAGAAGCAGATGCTTTTTGATGCTGTACAGAAATACAGAGTTCAGTGTTTACAGTTTAGGTGGAAATGTAATATTTTATTTTTTGTCCTTTAGATGAAACTGAGTTGTGTCGCTTGTTAAAATAACCAGAGATGAAGCTTCAGATTATCCCTCAAAAATGTTACCAAGTGGCTCCATTTTGGAAGAAAACAAGCAAGTATATATGTATTTCAGACGCTATTTAGCAAATATGTTGAGAAATCAAATTTAAAGGCTTCTTTGAAATGGATATTAGAAAGAACCAAGTTACTCTAGTTTCTTTTATGAAAATTATGAATATTCAATTATATGATTGAGATGATTAGCAATGTGTAGTAGTCATCTCACCTGACTTAGACTGTTTGAAGGAAAAGATCTGCTACTTTTATATCTTTTTCCTTCCCATAGTTGATGACAGCTGCAGAAACACAGAATCTGCTGAGTTGGAAGGGACCCACAAGGACCACTCAGTCCAGCTCCTGCCCTGCACAGCACCATCCCCAAGAGTCTCACCATGTGCCTGAGAGCCTTGTCCAAACCCTTCTTGAACTCTGTCAGGTTTGGTGCTGTGACCACTTTCCTGGGGAGCTGTTCCAATGCCCAATCACCTTTGAGGTGAAAGCCCTTTCTCTAATATCCAACCTAAAGCTTGTCTGACTCAGCTCCAGGCCATTGCCTCATCCTATTTTCCTAACTCTCAATCTGAACATTTATGCTGGCTTTGGCAGGGGGACAGTGGTATGGGGTTATATTTTGGATTTCTGCTGGAAGCAATGTTGATAATTCAAGAATGTTTCTGTTACTGATGAGCAGTGCTTAACAGCTTTTTAACTTTTTCTGCTTCTCATCCCATCCCGCCAGCAAGGATCCTGGGAGTGCTGAAGTATTTGGGAGGGAACAAGACTGGGACAGCTGATCCCAACAGACCCAAGGGACATTCCATACCATGTAGCATCATGCTCAGCCCATAAAGCTGTGGGAGGTAGGAGGAAGTGGGTTACAGCTGAAATCGTGTTTGTCTTCTCAAGTCATTTGTGATGGAGATGGTTGAGTACCTTCCTGCCTGCAGGAAGGGGTGAATACTTTTTGTTTTACTTTTTGTGTGTGTCTTTTGCTTTCCTTATTAGACTGACTTTATCCCAACCCACAAGTTTTCCCACTTTTACCTTCCAAATTCTTTCCCCCATCCCAACAGGAGGAAGTGAATGAGCAGCTGAGGAGTGTTTAGCTGTGGGCAGGGATTAAAACCCAGCAAAGTTAAACAAAAAACTAGGTAAAAGTGCTTATTTCTCTTCAGTGTGTAAGAAGGATCTTGCAAGACCATCTTAGACTATATACTAAAATCTTGGTTGCCTTAAGGCACACAAAATGTATGTCTTACCATATCAGATGGAAAATCAGAGAAACATCTCTCCTTTAAATAAAGTAGGGATAACTAACATTTTCTATCATCATTTATATGGTTTAGTTAATGTTTTACTTAGGAATACTTTGCTTCTTTCCACATTATTCCACTTGTTCTTTTTCCTCTCTAAAGATTTTTTCTACTTTCTATTTTATTTTCCTTCCCTTCCTCTTAGTTTTTATTCTCTGAAAGTGAGCAATTTCTTTGATTCCACTGTTCACAGAAACCAGCGAGGATACTATGCTTCTCCTAGTAAAGACATAACACATTGTAACTCATGTTACCTTTAGATGAGCATGGTCACTGTGACCTAATGTATATTAACCTGTACCTCATACGCCTGCCAAAATGTGTACCTAAATTGGAATTTTCTACATAACTTGATCTTCGTGATATGTTAGTCAAAGTAAACAACATTCATCAAATGCCATTGAAAATTACCTGCTGTTTTAGGGTTCTACATGTCCTATCTCTACCTGGCTCACAGGATTTATGGGTTTTGCATTTCTTTTGGTTAGCTTAGTTGGAGAGTTCAGCTCTACAATTTTCTGAACAAATGCTCTATCTATAAAGGGAATACAAGATGATTTTACCTCTGAGACACTACTGCGTGGTGGAGGAACCCGTGCTGCAAGAAGATCATGTAGGAAATTGAACAGCAGATCATATACATATTTTCATTTATCTTTCAGTCCTGAAAGAGTTTACTTACCTATTGGCATAGGTAAGTTGAGATAGACACAGAAATATTTTCAAGGTACTGGGTGAATAGAGTGACAAAAAATAGAGAAGCTCGTCTGTTATGGGTCTATCACGGCACTGGAAACCCCCCTACACTGTGTAGTTTAAACACAGGGAATATGGGAGCTCTTTGTAACCAGGGTATTGGGTGGTATATCAAGTGACATTATTATTATTATTATCATTATTAGAAAACTGTCACAGAAAATAACAAAATTTACAGAAAATTTTAAAGTCTTGATAATTGAGCTGTATTTCATCTTTTTATTCTGTTTTCACAGAACAAATGTTTAATTTTCTTTCTGCCTTTATTATTCACATATGAAGTGCTACATTTGTTCTCACAGAAACAAATAATCTCATCTGTTAGTCAAGATCCAGACTCATTCCAAAATATATTCTGGACTTCCTGTATAATCAATCTTAGTCTTAAATTAGTAGATAAATCAAGACTTGAAGGTAAAGCTATCTCCTCATTAAACTCAACTGTGAACTACTGAGATAAGAAATGCTCTTCCTTAAGAGTTTTACTACCTCATATCATGAGGAAGTCTTGGTCTTCTTAGATGTGAAATTATAAAATTAAGAAAGCTGAAATGAAAACTTTTTTTTTTTAATCTAGCAAACATCACTAATAAAATATAAATAGGTATACACTTATATAGACAAATGTATAGCATGAGTTTTTCATTCCATTTTGAAAAATGTCTCTCTAAAGTTACATTAGCAAGAAAGTAAAAATCATACTGATGGGTTAATCTGCTATATCTGCAGTGTACACAATTTCTAAACAGCTATACAGGCACTTAGAGTTTTTATTTTGAACATAATTATTCTCAAAGTACTGGGAACATTATTGTAGCAAAAAACAGGATGTTGTGCTGTATAAATACTAATGGGATGTCACATCAGCATCAAAAGTATCTGAGAGACATAAAAAGAAATCTGGTAGAAAAAAAGAACTTTTTAACAGTGCTTTGTGTATACCAATTACTCTATTCATTTGCCTTAAAATTCATAGTACTTAAATGAAAGATGGAAAGGAAAATAGAAAACACTTTGTTGTTCTATTTAACTCGTTCTTTTAAAATTGATGAATTCTGGTGGACAGAAAGTTGCTACATAGTTATAAAAAAAGCCTTGGATATATCCCTGAGCAGGACATTTTCAAGAGTAAGGATTTGGTCTTGAGAGTTTAACCTAACATATTTAAACCATCAAGAAAATCTTTAGCATGGGTATTGACTGTAAGCTACATTGTACATTACACATCAGAATAAAAAGGAAGATTAATCAGAAGCTTCAAAACATTTCCAGATTTCCTTAAGATGGGAAAATTTAAAATTATTTTTTATATTAGATTTATAGGTATTATATTGTTCAAAAATTTATTTCCCTCGTTAAAAAATATAAATTATAGTCTGTTACATCAATTAATGATTGTTTTCCAATTTATTTCCAAGCCTCATAATTAATAATTATGTTACACTGTAGTACCTATTCTCCTATATCTTTGTCTATTTGAGCTTTATTGATATCTTTATGAAGTAATTTCTGAATAAAACTGCAGCAGATAAGAGCATTTTCTAAGCTATGCATTAAAGTAAGGAAAGAAATTAAGGGGTCTTTTGTTGTTTTCCATCCCCAAAACCTAATATTAGAACTTAATGATCATGTTTTTACTTGATTTCCATGTTTTAAAACTGCATTCACCTTTTCTCTGGCTTCTACAATTTTCATCTCCCTTCCCTGTTCAAATGAATCCCTCTGAGAATATTCTGCCTCTTTCTTTTACCAGTCACAAGAAGATCCTCTAAGATTTATCAGAGACTACAGTATCAGAACTCTATAGAAATGTTATGAAGTATTATAGAGATATTCTAAAATGTACAAATTAATATAATATTCCTGTAAAAAAAATCTAAAACTAGCAAAGAAAAAAGAATGGAATAGAGTCTAGCATTTACATTATTTTGAATTTTGGTTAGATTTTTTTTTTTTATTCATTTATTTTCTTTTCTCTTAACCTAAGAGGCTTCTCAAGGCAGTACTTCTTCAGGATAAATTAGACTGAGATTGGGAAAAGGAAATTTTAAAGCTTCTGTTTAAAATATATATACTTACAGCTAAGGTTGTTAAGAATTCTTTTCAATGAATTCTTTAAAATAAACACAAACCTGTATTGTTTTTGCATTTAAAAGCATTTTAGTTTAATTTTTTTATTGTATAATGAATTTTGAAATTGTTGAAATATCTGCTTCTGTGTCTTAGATGAAACTTGATAATTTCTTAACCCAAAGAAAACTTCAATTTGAAATTCAAGCCATGACTTTTTTTTAGAGATACAAAAGACTTAGTGGCTGCTCATGTATATGTCCAATTTTCCAAATATTGATAAATGAGAGTCAGTTTTCACTAAAAGTTAAAGGATACCATGTGCAGCAAGCTAATCAGTGAATCTTCAGTACATTAACCACAATGTTAAATTCTTATATTGATACATTTGCTGTGGGATTCTTCTCGCATGAATGTGTGTCTGTAAGTCAAACAAGGACATTGTGCAGTTAGATAGTTAAATCCAATACAAGACTTATTTCAATACAAAATACCATTCTAAGATAAATCAACAAAAACTCTCCCTATTTCTTTAAATGGAATTTATTACACTACAGAAGTCCACAAGTGCCTTTGTTTAGGTAATGGTATCCCCTCCTCATTTCTGGGTACTGGCCCATTTCTATAGAAATAGTTATAACTGGTTTTGTACAATGACTACATTGTGTTCTTTCTCAAAGATTTCATATTCTTCCTGATCATTTGTTTACATGATGATCGTTGGTGTTATTTACTATTTAGAATAATATAGTTGACATTATTTGATATTTCCCTTGGATTGCTACAGTAAATCAATATTTTTCATGTTTAGTGTTTGTATTATAATATAACGAAGTATCCATTTTCTTTGCTTTTTTTTTTGTGTCAAATCTATATATATTTTTTTTTAGAGTAAATTCAATGCATAGCTACCATAAATGCTAAAAGAATGTGTAAAGATTTTAAAACTTTTATGCATAAAAAGCCTCCAAACATTAGATGTACAAATATATATAGTTGGAAAAAATTCTGAAATTTTAGCAGCCTTGGAATTAAAATCTTGATTGTTTTTGTAGTTTTTCTCTACTCAGAAATAAAACATTTCCATTGTTTCCATTCTTACAGGAAATGAGCAAAGATTTCTAGAAGGCAGATTTTGTTATGTATTTTAGATAGGTTGTCACAGAATGTTTAATTTAGTAAATCACTCCTTTTTTCTTTTTTTATTCTGTGTGTTTTTTGAACCGGTATTCCTCATGTAGTGAGCAATAAAACATAATGCGAGTCAACAATGTCTGATTATTAAAGAAATGCATGTTAACCTGCCAACATTTTCAGTATATTACTAACAATGTAGTCATAATTGTCACTCTGTAGTTCCTGCAATATATTACCAAAAGACTACATCTCTGCTTGAAACACTTGAGTTCATTATGTATGATTAATAGAGTGATTACAGCTCATACTTGAAGGCTGACATTTGAAATCTCATTGCTGTGTCATCTTTAAGGACAGAATTTATTCTCATAATTTCTCAATATATTTGCTATTCTATCTCTGAGTCATCGAACTATTCTGATTCCTCTCTGCCTTCCAGAGGTCCTCTGCAGTATTGCTTTTAATTCAACTCCTTCAGAGCATTCTGCACATTCATAATTATAAAGCAGAAATATGTGAGTTAACTGACTCCTTTTGGAACAGGAAATCTCATCTCAATAAAATCCACTTCTGAAAAGCTGCATGTGCTGTTTTTTCTCATGCAGATCATGAGAAGATCTTGTGTTCAATTATATCAGATGACTTACTGACATCCTCTGTAGCTTTTGAAAACACTTCCAATAAAACAATGAAATTAATCATTGCAATCCATAGACTAAATTTTGTTCTCTCTGTGTCTATTCTTATCAATATATGCTTCCTTACACAAAAATGCTTGATATAAACAAGGATGTCTATTTCTCGAAATACAATTGCATTTTTTACTTATTTAAACTTGTGTAAGATCATTCAGATATTCTTATTTTTGATTCACCAAAGCATTGGTGAAGAAAACTAATAATTTCTTAAAGTCTGCTTTCCCAAGATAACACAAATCTAATTTGCATTTGTAGAGTGTGTCCAATATCTGCCATTTACTTCTCCCTTTACTCCATTTTCCCTCAAGCATTTTTCAAATATAATTATCTGTACAGAGAATAAACGACCTCAGCGAGTAAAATCCTGTGATAGAAGCTCACTTCTGTATAACCGTTAAAGAATATTTCAGAGAGGGGAATAGGAGGTAAATAATAGTTTTCAAACCTCTGAAAAGCCTTTGTCAGCCACGGCACTTATCCCATGTGATGCTCTGGCCCTTCTGCACTCGGCCGTGAGCAGCGCTCGGCTGCATCAGCGGCTCCTGCTCGAGCACGCTGCACACGTCGTGCCACCCTCCTCTGCCTTGCCAGAGGGACATCAACCCTGGAGTGAAAGACCACAGTAACCTGATAAAACCTGATAAAAATGTCCTACCTTCACATGCTTCTGTTTAACAAAGGTAAAATAGAAGCACTTCAAAACTTCTTAAGCCAGAAGTGCCAAGAGTACAAGGTGCACCGATAGCTATGGCTTGGATCACAGAGGTTTTCATGCCCTGTTAGTGCAGGGTGGTATCTGGAAAATGGAAGTAAATGTAAAATTTGACCAAAACCCCCCCAAATTTTCTTCATATAGGGCAGACTGTGACACAGTAAATTGTTAAAAAAAAAAATCCATCCTGTCAGATAGACAAGATTAAAGTGTTCCAGGATTTGTTATGAGATGATTGTTACCTGACTGTAACCAGCTAAAAATTAACGTCTGTGTTTTGTCCTTTTATGGTAAATGAGAAAGGAAAAACACTCATGAGGAGAGCCATCCACTCATTTCATGCATATGTCTTTGGATGGAGCAAACCCATTGGAAAGTGATTCACTTCTCTTCATTGACTACAGAAGGATTTTACGTGATTGGTTTAGTGGGATTTTTTTACTGTGACTGTACTTAAACATTGATGAACAAGACAGAACCAAAGCCACCATGATTTCATCTTTATTCAACCTTGGCTCATACTGTCATGCAGCTTTGTACTTAAAGCTTATAAGGGCATAAGTTTTAGTGGCTTTTTATTTCCTTTCACAGTTTATTTCTCTATACCTTGGAAATTGTCAGTATTTCTTTTATTGGACATATAAATAGTTTCTAATTCAAATTACTTTTGAGCCTCTTTTTAAAGAATAAAACCCAGATTACCACTGAATTGGGATTAAAAAAAATGTTTTCCTTTGAAGAAAAAATTTGCTTAGCATGATTACTGGAATGAATTTGTGTGGATCCTGTCTACATTTCTCAATTCATAAAACCTTCTGGGACTGTGCTGCATGAAATGTTTTTCTAGAAATTTGAATCCATTTAACATACCTACAAATATCAGCCCAGAACCATAATATCTGGCAGAATTTATGTGCTGCTCTTTCTGGACACTGGAATCTCCAATTTCACCAGCAGGAGCTGGCCCAGGGCCTGCCATGACTTCCTCCTGCAATATCCATTTTCTCCAGTATAAACAGACCAGTGTGCTCAGCCCATGTCAAGACAATGCAGAGTTCTGTAACACAGGCATTATATCAGTTCATACAAGCTGTTTTCAAGTGTTCAGTTTAACCCTAAGTTAGATGCATTTTTATGCCTTTCATTTTCAGCTTGTGGAACAGTGAAGGACCCTTGTCATCTAGACCAACCTCTAGGACAGTAATGAGGATAAGCATTCCACAGCATAATTCTGTTTTGTACCAAAACTTATTTATCAGAGCAAAAAAAAAATAAAAATTCAGTTAAGATAAATGATCAACTTTAGATAAAGGATCAACTTTAATATTGGATAAGAAGAATCAATACTTAATTGTAAAAGGAGATTGGGAAACAATAAAGATGTTCAGAAAGTTTGCTTATGTTAACAGAAGAAAGATAATATTTTTTCCAATAGTGAGGGACAGGGGAAGATTTCACTCATCCAGGGTATTGTAGTTACTAAAGTACTTTACTATAGGGTCTTGATGAATATATTACACTTAAATAAATTTTATTCATATTCAAGTTCAAACAAAGTATGATATCCATTTTTCCATTTCTTATTAGGTCATCTTTATGATCTTGAGGAGTCTCAGCACTTAAAAGGCACTAAAAAAGGATTAACAAGATGCAGTTCTAGCACCTCTCATAATTTTTATAAAAACATTTTATGCTTTCATATGCAACTTTTTTAGCCTTAAGATTCCCTAAGAATCCTAACTTTCATTAAAAAGATCAAATTTTAGTGTAATATCTGAGTGAACTAATTCAAGAACATTCTGAAAATTGAAAAGCCAAAGTGTAAAAATTCCCACAAATGACCAAAAAAATGGTCAGGACTTCTAATTTATAGGCTGACCTAAGTAATAACTTTTGAAGTTTACAATGCTGACAAAGTCTTTTATTTTCCTTCTTTTTCCAGAGCTTTGTAGCTAGATTAGCTACAGTAGCTAGAAGTAGCTAGATTCATTTTCAAGTTGGGAGTCACTGTTTTAAACCTTATTTCACTTTCCTCTGTCTTTCATATATAGCAGTGATTCTTGCTCACATAATATTTTTCCATATATCATCTTCTTTCTGTCCTTTTCTGTATGATTTTCTTTCAATTATTTACTTCAAAATAATTATCTTCATAATTTAAGATTAATTTCTCTACCTTTATTTAACTGTTTCTATATACCAAGAAAGTGAGAAAAAGAAGAGGATTTTTTTTTTTTTCTTACTTCTACAAATTTGCCTGAAACATTTAAGGAAACAGAAGGTCCTGTTCCTATTACATTAGATTAATTTTATTTTTAATTTTTTTGCTTAACATTTTTAGAATGTCTATCAAACTGTGAAGAGCTGTCAGTGCAATCAACCCTTCAAGCTAGTCTTAAAAAGCTGTAAATTTTATGGAGCTTTACAGAGTATAACTGAAGTAGTTTAAATACTGGCAGTTCAAAGTTCTAAAAATGCTCTTTAAAATGGGAGGATTATTAATTATAATCACATTTTATTTGCAGGCATAATCTTCACATAGTGTACTTTATTAGTTTAGCATGTTAAGCCAGATTATAAAACCAAAGCAACATGGTTGGGGAAGATTACGCTCAGAATTTGAGTACTTCAGAATTTCAAAATTGCAGTTCTCCTGTCACCCAAATGTGTATCTGCTGTCATTTAATTTAGCATGGATGTATAGTACCAAGGCATAGGCAATATTTAAATTGATGCTATATAAAACTGATGATCTGGCAGCACACATCAGCCAATTTCTCTCTTCTATATATAGCCTATATGAAATATATAGCCTAAATGAAACAAGAATTTCTATTAATCCAGAATGACAGTCACACCTTTGGATTACTTTTCATGATGCAGCACAATAATGAACACTAATTATTCTGCTGTGCTTATATTCCCTATACCATTTTTTCTTTCCTTATGACAACTCATGGAAAACTCCACAGAAGAGAAGAAAAAGAGGTAGGAGAAGGCACTACACAACTCAGGACTGGTGAGCAGGGAGAGGATCCCATTGTTACAGCCAAGACTATGCCCAGTGAGGGAAGTGTTTGGGGGCAGCATGATGGGGGAGCCTCTCACACTTCCTCTGTGAATTCTGCATGACTAAGGTCCATCTCATGGGAAATGCAGACAGGATGGATGTAAAGTTCATCATATTCTACTTCACAGAGTTGCTGCTTGTGTGGCTAGCTATCAGCTTTTGATTAACGTTTGCAGAAAATGTTGAAAAACAAGCTGAAAATGAGTCAGAAGTATGTTATTGCAGCAAAGTCCAAAGAATTACTGGCTACATTCGAAAAAGAAAAGGAAATAATACATTTTAATTAATTCAGTAAAAGAACCAAAACAACTAAACTCCAAATTCATCTTTGAAACCCAGTACTACAGCTCTAATAACATTATTCACATAGGAAAAACAAGAGTACTGAGTGCTTTGAAATATAGTAAAGAGATGTAGAAAAGAGTGTCAGAGGCTTTCCAAGATATTTACAGAGTGCTTTTACATAACGAGGTGTTTCTTGCCTTTCAAGATTGCTCTTATTTTAGAGGACATGTAAACTTGTATGAAGGAGATGAAAAATACTTGAGGAAAACTTAAAATATTTCCTGCTGACATTCCAAATAAAGGGGTCATGTTATCTTTTTTCTTCTGAAAGACCTATTTTGAACAATACTTATTGTCTTTGATAATTGTTGGAAGAATGTCTGTGCAGCAATTCCATAAAAATAACAGGAAGTCATGGAATGATACAATCATTTTTAAACTTCTCAGCATCATTAGTCAGCAGAGCCTAACATTGTTAATGGACTTATTGTTAAGCAATATTTTCTTTTAACTAAAAACTAAATTCATTAAAAACTTGTGTAATTGTTTCTCTCAGTTGTGGAGTTTTCTCCTGAACAGGATTATCTAAGATACAGAAGTAATTATATTTAGCATCTGGTAAGACAAGACTAGGAGACAGTAGGAGCTTTTAGTCTTCCCATATACTCAATAGGGTTTGGATATTTCACTCTTTTTTCCTCAGCAGTGGAAGTTTAAAAAACACATGCTGATGAAGTACCCTAAAACTAATACTATGACTAAAGAAAGTAGAAGCCTTGTAGAGCAAAAGCAAGCCCTCTGCTCATCTATCTTGTGTCATTTCTTTTGCAGTAAATAATATTTCTATGTTTCTTCTCAAGATAATTCTGTAATATCTAATGGTGGGCTTAAAAATAATACATAAAACATATAAATGTTTTAAAAAGCACTAGCATTTCAATTCCACTGTGCCACCTTTTGGGAATTTTGAAAGCAATTTATCTTGGATGGGGACGAGTCAAATAAAATTAAGTATCTAATAAAAGAACAGTAAATCAAATAGATTTCCTCTCAGATATGTACAGAGAGAAATATATTTGTCACATGGCAAACAACAGCACTAAACAATTACATGGTTTTTATTTAGAGTAAGAGAAAGAAATATGACACCAAGTAGAGAGGTGTGGTTGACATGACTGAAGGATTGGAAGCCATCCAGAGGGACCTGGACAAGCTCAAGTGGCCCATGGCAACCCCATGAGGTTCAACAAGGCCAAGTGTAAGGTCCTGTATGTGGGTCAGAGTGGACCCTGATATTTAATACAAGCTGGGGAATGAACACATAGAGGGCAAGCCTGCCAAGAAGGACTTGGGGGTGTGGATGGATAAAACATGAGACATGACTTGGCAATGCAGGCTTGAAGCCCAAAAACCCAATTGTATCTTGGGCTGCATCAAAAGCAGGTGGGCAGCAGGTCAGGGGAGGTGGTTCTGCCCCTCACCTCCACTCTGGTGAGACCCCACCTGCAGTGCTGCATCCTCCTCTGGATCCCCAGCACAGGTAACATTTGGACCTGTCAGGAAAGGTACAGAGAGGGGCCAAGAAATGATCTGAGGGCTGGAGAATCTCTCCTATGAGGACAGGCTGAAACGGTCTGGAGAAAAGGAGGCTCCCAGAAGACTTTCTATCAGCCTTCCAGTACCTAAAGAGAGTTGTAAGAAAGATGGGGATAGATTTTTTAGTATGGCTTGTTGTGATAAGACAAAGGATATAAAAGAGTGTAGATTCAGACTAGATATAAATAAGGCTGGTTTTTTTTGTAAGCAGAGTTACCCAGAGGATTGGTAGATGTCCTGCTCAGTGTTTTGAGAGCCACAGGCTCACCGAGCCTGTCATAACATAGTTTAATCTGATTAAGTGTGTCTAAGTGGGAAGACATCACTCATCACTTCCTGTCATTGGAAAAACATACTGAACTTGGGGAAATTAATTGATTTTATTACCAGTGAAAATCAAAGCAGGATAATAAGTAAAACAATCTTAAAACCACCTTTCCTTCACCCCTTCCTTTTTCCGAGACTGTACCTCCCTCCCCTCAGCAGCACAGAGACAGACGGAATTGGGGTTATGGTCAGATTGTTTCTCCCACTGCTTCCTCCTCAGAAGAGAAGCCCTTCTCCTGCTTCAGCATGAGGTCCCTCCCATGGGATATAGTCCATGAATTTCTCCAGCATGGAACTTTCCCATTGGTTACAGTTCTCCAGCTTCAGTGTGGGTCCACTTCACAAGGTGCAATACTTCAGGAAAAAGGCTGCTGCAGCATGGGCCCCCAGTAAACCTGCTGCTGTGTGAATTCCTCTCTCCACAGGTCTGTAGATCCTTTCCAGGAGCCTGCTCCAGCACAAGCTTCCTGTGGGGTCCCAGCCTACTCCAGGCATTCACCTGCTCCAGTGTGAGGCTCCTCCATGTTCTTCAGGTGGATTTCTGCATCCCTGTGACCCTCCATGGGCTGCAGGTGGATCTCTGCATCCCTGTGACCCTCCATGGTCTCAGGGACACAGCTGTCCCACCATGGGCTGCACCAAGGGCTGCAGGGGGATCTCTGCTACAGCACCTGGAGCACCTCCTGCCCCTCCTTCCTCACTGACCTTGGGGATTGCAGGGCTGTTTCTCTCACATAGTCTCACTCCTTTCTTTGGCTGCAATTGCTTCTGGACAATAACAGGGTTTTTTTGGATGCTGAACACATTTTCACAGAGGCATTAGCACCCTCTCTGGTTGGCTCAACTTTGGCCAGCTGTGGGTCCATCTTGGATCTGGCTTGTGTTGGCTCTGTCAGACACAGCAGCTTCTCACAGCAATCACACCTATAACCCCCACATTACTAGAGCCTTGCTATGGAAAACAACGACAATCTTTTAAATCCCTTGTACTTGGAAAAAGATATGTTCTAAGGAAAGAAAAAATCTGTTTTAAGAGGAGATGTGGGATCTGAAGAAAAATATTAGATCATATGACAGAGGCTTCCTAAACATATTAAGAAAATTTTGTTAGGTAATTAAGAAGAAATCAATGCATATTGTGTTTGAAATTAGGCATTTCCTAGTTATGCTAGTAGTTAACATATTACAGTGCCAAAGACAAAGGAAGCAGAAAACTGCTTATTGGATATATAGGAAATGGTATGAGAAAATTAAAGTAAGATTTCTAGAAATAATTTTCTAGTCTAATCTTTCTAGATCTTACTTGTATCCCAAAGATTTTTGTCTAAAGAATGCACTGGATGAAATGTAGTACAATGGTGGCAGTATATATCTGATGGTTTCACTACCAATGATCCATTTCTCTGTAGACAGCAAAATTCACCTATACTTAGCTGCATTACATAGAATTCATTCTTTTTATTCGCTTATTTATTCAGAAAGTCAGCCTGATAGAAACAAAAGGTCACAATTCAAAGTACAATCAGGAAAATATTTTGAACTCAAGACCAGCCGATCAGTATGTATGATAAGGGAATGAGTTGGAGCAGTATAAAAAATATCGACATGGAGTCTGGAAATCCTATACAATGAAAGGAGTAATTTTAGTGGAACCCTGAGAATCCATACTAAAAACATAACTTTGCTGTCCCATTATATACTTATGGCCTTTTCTCATCTGTACAAGAGGAATTCACAATGCACAACCAAAACTATTTAGAAAAAGAGTATATCAGTTAACTATAATAATTGCTTTTTGTAAACACTGTGTGATTAAAAAAATATATTACACACCTCTTCCCAATCTGTGTGTCTTTCCTCGTGAAATAAAGAGCACTCTGAAAGGCCAATGGGAAAGAATAACAACTGGTAAAGACACAATTAATCACCCTTCTCTTCTGCCCTGCTTCTCTCATCCCCATTCATGCACACATATCCAAGCTATCCGTCCTTCTGTCTGGCTGAGCTGAAAGCATCGGTGGTGAGGAGTCCTCTGCTCTCAGTTTTGTCTTACTTTTCAAAAATAACCATCTCAAATATGGTTCTGGTTTAAGGGACTAAAATAAAAATAAGGTCATCTTAATGTGCTTCTTACAAGTGGCTTTTCTGAGATATTCTGAAAATGCATCTCAAGAACTGTTATTCCTCAGACTTTCTTATTTGCTGTATAATGGTAAAATCTTGTTACAAAGAGAGGTTTGTGATTTTCCACTATTTTTCAGTTGTGGGTTACAGCAAAATACCTGGAATGTCCAGAGAAATGTACTAAAAATAAGTGCATTTTGGAGTAATTGTCCCACCATCCTTTAGAATGCAGCAGTGGCAGCACATTGTACCTGTTAACTAAACTTGACTGACAGACAACTGAGAGGAACTGGGAATAAACCACAGGTAGGTCTGAAATGAAAATCAAATCAACAGTCCATGGTTTCTTATACCAGCTAGATAAATAAATACTTTGTAGTTTTACCTTAAAGCACTGTGTACTTAGGTAAGAAAATCACAAAGATTTTTCCCCCAAGGCTTATGAAAAATTCAAGAGAGCCAAGATATTGTTACTGTCACTTCTATCATCAAAAAAGCCAAATTTTTCTGGGTAAAAGAGGTTATTCGTTAAGACAACAACCATTTGGGAAGCTATTTTCCAACAATAAAACAAGAAAAACAAACAAAGAATTATAGAAACCAGAGAGGAAAATAAGTTAGGCTACTTTGCTAGTTACCCCCAAAATAACTTTTCTATTAACAAAAGCAAAAGTGAAAATAAGCCCTTAAATATTAATAACTGCAAAAAGTCAGCAAAGAACCTCATTTGGAAAAAGTATATTCAATAAATAAGCAACCTTGATATGAAGACATTGGATTTTTCTTAGTGTCAGATTCTGAAAATAAAAAAAATATAGAACAGAATGAAGAGCAGCTCAACTTTCAACTCACCAAACATTCACCCACAAACACCAATAATATCTCAGGGAAAAAAAAATATATTAGTCTCTTTTCAAATTGTTGATGTTGGTTTACTAGAATTTGTTTTAAAATTCTCTTAGTATAGGGTAATCATTTTATTCCTGCATTCAGTAAGGAGGATCTTACCAAAATAGAGTACGTTTTTTGTTGAACAAATTTTTAATGCCAACTTTCTTGAGAAACAGAACCTTTACAATAACTCTCAAAACAAGGTAAGCTTGCAGTCTGTTTGCAGCCAGTTTGAGGGAAGTGTTTGCTGAACTTCCTAATTCCTGAAAACAAAAATAGTATTTCATAAGACTATCTAGTTCACAATTAGCTTTATCCACAGATCAAACATTTTGGTTATTCTGTGGTTAGGGATCACCAGGCAGAACTGAAATGTCTTCAGCCATGAGTGATATCTTTGTTTAATCAGGACCAAAACTGATCTAGGCAGCTACAGCCAATATTCATGACAAATTTTAACACTAATTAACTTGTTAGACAAATTATGCAAAATACAATCGTTTCTAAAACACAGATTTCATTTTATTAAGACTAATTTCCGAGAAACTCCATTGTTTATTCCCAAGATCTGTGTCCAAATGCAACTGAGTTAAAAGTGTAGCAGGGAAAATTTCACCCTTCCTGTGAGACGTGGTTTCTCTGCTCAGTTCACATTACTTAGGAATTAGAGCCCTTTGTTAATGTTTGGAGTCATGGGGTAGGCTAAAATACAACAGTGACTAAGTTATGCATCATCCTATTTGTGCCACATCTGTTATACTGAGGAAACCAGGAATCATTGCCATAGCATGGAATAGCTGCAAGGCTCTGGTTGGGTTCTCATGCTCTATCATCACTCATTAAGATCAAATTCTTGGTTGTTGTGTGGCTTCCATATTCTGATCTCATAGCAGAAATGTCTCTAAACTTGGTTTGGCTTTGCAGAAATATAAATTCTGATCAGGAGTCTGAAGAACAGAGGGCAGGGTGAATGGCACTGTTAAAATCCTTATGGGAGAAGAAAAGCCTCATGTCTGGACACATCTTGCAGCACATAAAGACTGATTTGAGTAGCTCCATTTAGTTTTCAAGGGACTGATAAGCTAGAGCATCGTGACTCACTTTGTCTGTGATCTGGAATTCCCCTGTAATCAATCCAGAGGTTGCTTCGGCTCAGCTGAAGCAGATACTGTCAGTGAAAAGCAATGATTCTGTTTTCTAAGCTTGATCCAAACTCATGGGAGCTTTCACGACAGCTATCATCCTTCTTGCTAGATCAGGTCAATCTTGTGTGACACCATCACCATTCCACTGTCAGAAAGAAAAATAAGGAGGAAAAACATGCTATAAATAAATACAAGCTGCAGAAAACAGTGATGGAATATGAATTTCTAATAGAATTTATTTTGCTTGTTTATTTACAAAAACCTGTTATATAAAGCTACTTTTCTTTTTTCAATTATTTTTGCATGTGCTTCCTTTTCTCTTACAGAAAATTCCATAGGTTGAGAACTGAAAAATACTACTAATAGCTCAGAGTGCAGGCAGATTTGCCATAAAGCAGCCTACAGGTGGCCATATAAGAGCTCTGGCAGATCAGCAGTGTTACTCAAGTCTGTCATGGTGCACACAGCAAAGAAGCCAATCCAGAGAAATGCTCGTAATCCTGTGAGGTTTTGTGAGCATTTCACTGCAAGTTCTCAGTGTTAGAAATTCAGTTAAACACAGGACAAATATCCTGAAAGCTAAGCAATATTTACTCTAATGGGGAAAGTACATAGTTTTACCTTGCTGAGAAAAGCATTAACTCTTTTTAGGGTGAAATTAGTTTTCTGCCATGCTTCCCTAAATTATTCATTGTTTTAAAATGACTGTCAGTAACTTGATTTGCTGGTCCATTTGGGCAAAACAGATTTCTGGATGTAACACCCAGTACTGAAAAGAATTGGAAAGAACATTTATTTACATACTACCTGTCTGTATCTGATCAAAGACCTTTAAAAATAAGACCATGCCCATAAGATTAAATTTAGGCTGCTTGATGTCTGCTACTCTGTTGTAGTCTAACCATACAAGCCAGTAAGTTTATCACAGAAAACTTTCAGAAGAATTTTGTGACTTTACACACTTTTTACAAATGTTTAAACTTAAAATTCTAGCAGTCAAATGGGTGTTACTGCTCTGAATCATATTTCTCAATTATTGTTTCTCCTGATGGCCTTTAAGAAAATATTGAATAAACTTTTAAAAAAGAATATGTTGGAATATTGATGCACATGAAATATCTATTAGTGATAAACTGTAGAAGCAGAGAATTTGCTGACCCTTCTACTGGCAATGACTGAAGTTTGTTCTCTGGTAGAAAAAAAAAAAACCTCATATCAACGTTTGGGCAAGAAAAATTATATTTACTGTTTCCTAAATAAATTGTATAAATATTAGCTGTTCAGTGAGAAGGAAACACATTACTTCTTTCATGATCCAGACTAAAAAAAAAACCAAAAACAACTCTGATCAGCACTGTATTTTTTGAAGTGTATTAAGCAAGATTGGAAAACAGCCATGGGATTGAATCCTAGAGTCCTAACTGTGAATTACAAATTGTTTCAGAGCCCAAATTCAACATGGGCATGCTCAGACTGCTGAATTATATCAAAAGTTGGCCCATCAAAATCTGGCCAGGTCCAAGAACACACAGGATATGTGGAAACTGGGCAGCTTGGAAGTTAACAGAAAAGCAAAAACAGAGAGCTTTTAGACTGAAATATCTTAGATTCATTTTGATACCTAAGAAAAGAAAGCTTGAATAGAATTTGTTATAATTTATCAGTTTTGACCAAAACTCAAACATTTTGTTTTGCTGCTTTTTCTGAGTAAAAATTAATTAAGCCAAATTTGACCCATAAGAGGCAATAAACCTGAGTTTGGAATGTTAAATGAAAATTATTTCTTGAGAACATTTTTGAGGCTATTTCAATTTGAGATTTTACTCCAGAAGCTGATTCAACTACTGCAGTTTAAAGCTTAATATAAATTGCCAAATACAGAATAGTTATTGAATTCAAGATTACCATATTAAAAACAGACATTTTAGTTTTAATTTCTGTTAAGGAGATTTATTTTTTTAGCTTATTAAATAGTTTCTAGAAAATGTTATAGCTAATAGAAAACAAAATTGACAAGAAATTAAGTGAAGATGGCTACAACTATTGCTTTCCCTTAAAAGAGAACTGCTGCTCCTTTTCAGTTCTTTTGTTTTAAGTGGCTCTATATATATTTATCAAGTTCATACTAAAAAATAATTTAATGAATGCATGCAGGGATCAGAGGATCCTTTTCTGAACACTCAAAATTTCCTTCAATAAATATAGAATACTACACTAAACAGGAAAATTCATTTGTGTTTAGTGATTCCTCTTTATTTTCCTCTACTAAATGTTTGTCATCCAGGGATTGGCATTGTTTGATGCTAAATCAGGAAATAAGAAATAAGAAATAAATATAACTTTATTAATTTTATAAAGGGAAGAAACTGGCTTCCTAACTCTGAATTAAATTCAACCTGTACATACTTAGTAGAAAATAATTATGTTATCCTTGTTTTATTTAGTTTACTTTCCTCATAGGGATGGATAAAAGAAATGAATTTGGTGAATTAAATATTATTGTTACAATGAAAAAATAGCTATTATGGAATATTTAACTCAATTTACTAGAAACAGACTACATAACACATACCTCTGGAAATTTATACAGCAACATATTTTTTAGTGATTTCATTCATGGCTCAAGAACCTGCATATCAAGTGAATGAAAAATTTCTTTTTCTTGATATAAAATATAAAATTTATTAATAATAAACAGTTTTGGTCTGACTATAATGCAAATAAATAATTCTCAAAAAAGTATTATTTACAAAATTTACCCCTTAAAATGCCATCTATCCCATAGAAGAATAAACAACATTATAATTGTTATAGTTACTTTTTCCTATATATTTTTTTAGTTCTAATTAATTCATTAATTATATTTGAAATGTAACTAGACATTGATGCCATGTCATACAGAGAATTTATTTCATCTTAAATGTACATATTCCTACACCTGCAATAATACTATTTTTCTTACTTGCTTATTTAGAAGAACAGTCCAACTCTTTCACTTTCTAATTTAAGGAAGTGTCTCTACTTAACCAGTAAAAAGAAGCATGGATTAATCCAGTGAATTAATAAATAGGGGAACTCTGGCACCATCGAGGTCTTTTGATAGCTCAAATGAAACCCCAGAAAATTAAACAAATGGATAAAAGCAATGACTGGTACATATTTTTAATCATTCAAACATTGTTTTATTAAAGGTGTGATATAGATTCTGTTCAGTAAAACTACAGACCTTTAATAGCTTACCTGGATTTACAGCTTTAAAAGCAACTGCACATTAGTCAGCAACAATCTTTTCAAACACAAATTAGGAATAGCACTTTTTATTTTCAAAATGGTTTACTGGTTCATTCTAAAATAAACTCAAATATATTTTTGATAAGAATCTATTTTTTCAATCTATTATTTCCTCATTTATTTTCAGGTGAGAAATTTCAAATAGTATTACAAACAGTGTCAGCAAAAAGAATGAAAATACTTTGGCCAATGTAATATTCAGGAACTAATGGTGAGATATTTTACTTTCATGGTGTTTAGGAGTGTGATACAGGAAAAAATTAATCGAAGATAGATTTTTTGCCAAATGCTGCCCATGTTTCTGTACAGGACAGAATTCCTTTTAGACACTGCAGGATTTAAAAATGTGATTTTTCTACATACAGATATTGTTTGAGACAAAGTAATTCTACTACCTATGTAGCCTCCTGGTTGGATAGATATGTTTTAATAATGAGAATTATTTTCTCTCAGAATTGATCATCTTATTGCATGACACTACTCTGTTGTAAACCCACACCCACAATTTCTTTGTAATAATTTATTTCAAATGTAATTTATTTCAAAATAAAATAGGAATTTTATTCAGAGCATTCTATTCTATTTCTCTCACAAGCTTAACTTAAAATAATTGGACTTTTGCACGGATTAAGTTGGATTTTCAGGGATGATCACAGCCTCAGATTCCTGTTGATTATCTCTCAGACACATTCACAGAATGTGTTAAGCTGTATCTCATAATGTTGGTTACTGCTCAAGAGCACTCACTACAGAGTTTTATCCTAAGAAAAACTGATTGAAGTTGGAAAGAAGTCAGTACATGACAGTCTGATGAGCAGAAAGACGTGTTGTTCAAGCTCTATGGTGTCCATTAATGGCACCTTGAACCATTATTTGTTGGTAAAGACAAAAGACAAAGTACAGCACTACTGAAATGATACAGCTATTATTTGATCCAAATAAAGTCATGAGGTTGAATTAATTCTTTGCAAGAAATTAAAGCCATATAGATAGCCTGCCTGCAAAATAAATTTACATATAATAAAGTCATGAACAACCTGATCTAGCTTCAAATTTGGATCTGAATTCAAAGCTAATCCTTCTTTCACCAGCATATTGAATTTCAGAACCTCCAGACATCCCTTTCAGCCTACCTTATTTTTTTATTTTATGAACTCAGAAAGTAAAATTATATAAACTGTGGGAAACATGGGAACATATATATATATATATATATATATGTTCATACAGATACTTTGAAAACTCAAGGACAGGAAAAATAATGAAGGAGGAAAGAAAAGACGAATCAAAGAATTATGTCTGCACTCATGTCCTGTGATTTTCCAGAAGGTTAAACTGTGTTGTGCTGTGTTTTGCTGGTGCAGACCTGCACTGCAGGGTGCAGTGAGAGCAAACTAAACATACTCCTAAGATATCTATTTAGCATCCTTTTGCTTCCTGTGGAAATTCTGAAGCTCATAGCACCAGAGTGCCTCCTGTAAAATCTGATGATACAAAAAAAGCCATTCCAAACCCTCTGAACTCCATTTTCTTTGCCTGTCAAGCAAAAATTTCCCCATGTTGAGAGCCATTTCTAACTGCTGTGATAAAGATACACCACAGAAATATTGGTGAAGGCTTCTATTCTGAAACTGGTTTATATCTGCTTAAGAAACATTTTAGCCTGACAGAAACCATGAAGATATTCAGCTTGGACAGGTGATCGTACTGTAAAAAAAGTCACAATACAAATTGTTTCAGTCACAAAAACTCTGTCAGGCTGCAAATGATAGGTCAGGAAGTACAAAGTGTCCATCCAGGACACAAGTGAGCAAAGAACACGAGTTCTCCAATGCTTCATTTCTTCATTTCAAATATCAATATCCATTGTGTTGATAGTCACTTCACCTTTACATTTACTCCCTCTTTGTGTCAGTGGGATTACTGACACAGTGATGAACTGTCCAAGCACTGCCTAGCCCTCTCCAGGGCACAAGAAAAAAAAATTTTCTTTGTGATTGAATAATGACCAAGTATAATTTCATTCCTTTGAACTACATCCCCCTGTGCAATGAACACTACCCCAAAGAAATACTGACAGAAGGAAAAGTTAAGTTCCCTTCTCAACAGGGATGATTTTGATTATTAACTTCTTCCCTCCCTGGAGCTACTTTGCCTCTGGCAATTCTTGTGGTCTCAGTCTCTCTATGTTTTCTTCCCCTATTCCCTCCCTACATTCATTATTGCTGTTTCTTTGAGATTCCGTAAAGTCCTAGAGGGTCACAGAACACGTGAATGAAACTTAAAGTCTTTTCAATTAATTTTCTCAACCCATTTTCCTAGTTCTGCTTTCAAAACATTCACTAGAACACATTTTGATGAGCGGATCCCAAGATAACCAAGATTAGTCTGATATATTTCACAATTCTTCCCTCAGTTTTAAATTTCAAGTTGTATGTATACAGCATTTTTTAAAGGTTGAAGACATTTGAACAGTAAAATTATTAATGACTAATCATGATGCATTAATCACATGTCAATTTGTTATTTAATTGAAGAGCTGAAAGAAATTGAGAGTACAAGAGTTTGAAGTGTCTTATTTATGAGTGCGTCTTTTAGCAATTTATACTTAACCTGGTTTATGTTGGGTGCCAATACTAATATGTTAATATATGAGCACTGTCAGGCTAACTGAAATAAGTTTTAGCTGAGGAAAATAATAGGAAGTCGTTAATTATAAGGGTTAAGTAGTATACTGAGCATTGTCTGTGTATATAGCCAGTGCTGTCACCATTAAGTGCAAAGGCTTTGATAGTAGAACTCCTTAATAAAACATTCACATTTCAAATATGCAAAGGGATTTCAGAACACTCTTCATTTTGTCTCAAACAGTCCTGATATATATCCAGAACATTGCCAGCAGGTCAAGGGAGGTGATCCTTCTGTGCTCAGCGCTGGTGAGACACAACTGGAGTGCTTTGTACAGTGCTGAGTTCTCCAGTGAGAAACAGACACGGATGTATTGCAGTGTTCACTAAGGCAGTGGAGCATCTGGACTCTATGAGGAAATTCAGGGAGCTGAGACTGTTCAGCCTAGAGGAAAGAAGGCTCAAGGAATCAATATTTATAAGTGCCTGATGGGGGCTAAAGGAAGAAGATGGAGCCAGATAACAAGACTTTCTCAGTGGGCCCCAATGACAAGAAGTGAGGAAATGAGCACAAGCCTAAATACACAAAATTCCAGTTAACAATAACTTATATGTCTTTTTTTTCCTTTTCACTGTGAAAGTTGTTAAACCCTGGAATGAGGCTGTCTAGAGCTGTGGAATATTGCCAGCTGAAGATATTCAAAACTGGACAGGACGTGTACCCAAAGAACCTACCCTAGGTAACTCAGTTTTGAGCAAGGGCATGGACAAGGCTCTCTCTAGAGGTCTCCATCATTCTCTGTTTCTACGTCTCTAGAAACAATACCCTTTGCAGTGGAAACACTCAGTGACAGGATCAGATCCCGAAAAGAGCTATCTATGACATTGTAAATACAGAAATACACATGATTTAGCTGTAATGGATGCAAAAAAATCATTCTCTCACCTGGATTAGCTCACAGATAGCTGTAAATCCTCTCTGAAATCTTCTCCCTGGTATAATATTAAAAGTACAGCTTTGCCCATGGTTATTAGATGGAAAAAGAAAATCAAGGATCAAGTAAACCAGAAAATATTTTTTTTTTGTAGTATGCGATGGAATGTATGGGTATGTAGTTCAGTGTCCTGTAAATCTGTTTCTGTGAACTGGAACTCACTGCTTGGTATTTAATATCTAATATTTGCCTTATTGTTTTACATAGGTTTAGGTAGAATTTTCTCTGCTGTATCAGTATATCATAAGAAAAATTTCACGGATGGGAATGGTAGAAGCTTTGTTATTTGGCAGTAATATGAAGAGTTTGGACTTCATTGCAGGAATTCTGTATTGACAGAATTAAATATATTACGAGTTTGCAGCAAAGAGGGAGATGTTTCTACAGGAGGAGCCATTTCAGGCTCCTCGTGCAGCTTGCCAAGGGAATGTGAGCTGCAGGCGTTAATCATGGAGGAGCTCTCGGACACCTTGAACACTGGCCTGGTTACTGTGAATGAGCATCACCTTCAAAGGAGCAGAGTGCCACACGAGGTGTCTTTGCCTGAAGTTTCTGGTCACTGAAACAAAAGAGAAACAAAAGTTTGTTTCTACTGAATGACAGGTCAGGCAGCAACTACAGAATTTTTCAGATGGGACCACACACACAAAACCCCATAACTAAATGTTTGGACCTTTTTAAATCTGAAACTTATCCTGGCACCCAAGGCTTAACTTTCCTGTTTCTTTCTTGGGAAACAGAACTGTGAAAATATTTTTCAATACTTGGATACTAATTCTGCCAGCTGTGAAAATGTAGAGTAGGAAAATTATGTTCTATATGGCCATTGGCCTGATTTCAAATAACCCTGCATACTTTAAAGATAGTTTTCAGAGAATATGATTCCTGGATTCACTTATACTTACATAAAAGAATCTGATGAGACACAGAAAACTTTAGTGAATGAGTATTGAAAGGTTTTTTAAGCTTTCCTGCTATTTTACTCTTTATCACCTGCCAAGGTAAGTTGTCATGATAAAATAGGGAGTACTGTGAACATTTCTGAATAATATGGATTTTTCATGTCTCTCTGGTCTAGAGCACAATTCTTCACATAATTTTTGTATTATAAACTTTCCAGTTACAATATTTTGTTAGTATTGCAACAGAAAATACAAAATGTACATATGTGATTGACATCACACATCAATACAAAATTTAGCATGTAAACAATTTAAATTGATTCTTATAACTAAATGTGAAATATTTATGAAGAGCATAACCCTTTTCTGTCAATTTCAGTGACATTTGTATCTGTCTTTTCTGTCTTCATTCTGACTCTGATATATTTATCTACAATAAACCTCTTAATTTTCTTCCTAATATTAAAACTGATGCTTTTAAAACTTAACTTCTGTATGGAAGATAAATTAATTTCTGTTGATGAGAGAGAAACAGCTGAATATGTTTGTTTTTTTTTTAGTTTCACAACTGGCATTAGATGTAGCCATTTTGGATAATGTTTAGTGGTAAACAAAATGTCATTAATATACTTTTCTTATATACTGTCTCTGGTTTCATAAGATTTTAATATCATTCTTTATTTTCTGCCTCATTTATACATGAAACTAATAATCATATTTTGTATATATTTTGTCTGCTGGTTATATATATAAGTGGCAAAATATTTAATTAAAAGTAAGATTCAACTATCGTAATTATCATTGAGAATTCATAGAGCTAAAATATAATGAAGGGAAAGAATTTTAACCTCTTGTCACATTTCACTGAAAATATGTTTGGTAGGACCTCATCTCTGTCACATCCCTTATTGATAAGAGATGTGAAAGTGGCATCTTGTTAAAATTAGAGTTTTAAAATTCTTCTCCTTCCCTTCAATTCACTGAAGTATCCAGTGGGAAATAATAATTGTAAGAGTTTATAACTTGATACTTCAAACCTATTCTAGTGTTATGGCAAATGTTATATCCCCTGATTTTTACTTCCATTGAAATAATTAGTCTCTCATAATAGAAATGGATAATTTCACTACTTGTACTATAATGTGCACTTCTGGATTCAGATCAGTTCCTAGGTGGTGTGACTTTGCTCTTCAACATCTCCTATAGAGTTTTCTTTGATATATATTTTTTTCAGGTTATTAAACTTTCTCCTTAGATTCACCATTTAACTATAACAGCCTCTATCTTTGGGTTTTTTACCCATTTCAGGATTTATGATACATGTGGAGGATTTCTCAGGTACACATTTTCACTGGAGTGGGTCCTCCAACTAATATCTCATTGAAAAATTCATTTTCCTGCTGTTGTAGAAATAGTGCAATTGTACACATATGCATATATGGCAAGTACAGGGAGAAATTAATTTCTTTGGTATTATTCTGGGTTTTTATTTTGTCTAAGAAAAAGAAACAATTTATCTACACAAACAAGCACACACTTGTGAGTAACAGCACTCAGAAGAAAAATCTTTGCGAAGGAATAGCTCATAAAAACATGCACATATGCACGACATATAAAGTATAGATAAAAGGATATGTACTCTTTTTTTTTGTCCCTAAAGCAATGAAACTGCCACAAAATTAGTATTCTGGAGATATGAAGGGGAAAGAAATATCAAGTGTCTGACAGAGATAGTCCATCAAGTTGTTGCTGTTTAAAATCAGGGCATCTGTACTGTTTATGCCTCCCTCCCAGTCAGCATCTGTTACCTGTTAGCTTCCAGTTCAACAATCTTCAGGCTATCCTAAGAGCCAATTCTTTCAAAATGCTCTGAGATTTTTCTGCAACTCACACACTTACCTTTTCTAGCACAAGCAGACTTCAAATCTTGAAAAATAAATGTGCAAATTTATATCTTATATTGTCTACAGCAAGGTGAAATATTTATTTTTCAAGTCTTATTTTTCACATTAAAAAAAATTCAGTGCAATTTTTCCATCAGTGAATGTTTCCTAAAAAACGTACTTTTAATAATGAAGAGTATGTTTGTTAGTACTTTTTTTTAATGCATTTTTTACATAAAAATCTTTTTTCCCTTCTTGCATGCACCAGGAAGGAATAACTTACAATAAGCATTAGCAGTTCCATTTTATAGGGTTTTAATTATCAGTTATTTACTCAAAGCAAATTAAAAATAAAATTTTCACTTAACCATCATTCCTTGTACCAAGAATAATGATCTCAAATGTCCCACTCTACTTCTGTTCTCCAGTTTTCCCACCTCCAGGAAATTTTGAAGAAAGACTGCATTCTTGTAACATTTATATATCCATGGTCATGGTCAAGGTACTCAGAATCTTTCTTTAGACTCTGTGCAGGCTCAGTTTTATACCACATCATTCTTGGTTCATAGTTGTGCTAAATTTATAATATCTAAATAAGCCTACAGAAAATTTCTCAGTTGCGTTGCTCTCCAAAAATGAAGGACACACAGCTTTTCTCCAATTCTGCACATTAAACATTGAAGTTTTTCCATAATCTCTTTTTTAAAAATTTCTCTGGTACCCAAATTTGAGCTGTTCCTCTTTTTCAGTACAATTTTTGTGACATCTCATTTTTTCCTTTTTTTGTTATTAAGAAACTGATAAGCAAGACAAGATATCACAGAACATTTTAATCAGCTAATTAGCTAACCTTTCTTCACGACTTTTAGACAGTCATTTGTACTAAAATATAAATATCAAATACAAGCCAGCAAAAAGTGCATTCTATTCTGCAGAAAGTTGTAAGAGTTTCTTCAAGTGCCCAGAAACACAATGAAAGTCAGGCAGAGGCTAAAATAAACTTGTAGCTAAAAGAAAGATTAACTTGCTAGTATTTCTATGGATTCATAAGCATGATGAAACTGAGTACATATTTAAACTAGAACAAGTCAAAAAGTCATAAAAGTTGAAAGTGATTGGGTAAAAAGGACATACTAAATAAAAACTAAATCCATTAGATTTTAGCTCTTACTCCTCTCTAGCCAGCCAGTATATTAAGTGGTTTTCCTGGTTTTTAAAAGCAAACAATTTGGAAAAATAATCTTAAAATAAAAAAAATCAATATTGTTTAATCTATGTTTATAAAGTGAGAGAAATTAAACTTAAAATATACTGAGAGTCAATTGAGAAATTTAGTTAAAGTTCCTAAAATTAAAGATAATATTTTGGTTGCCTTATTGCTGAGCTGAAAGTTTGGCTGAGAAGGATGTAGAATCTCCATTGGTATAAAATTTTAAGAACAGCTCTTTACAAGCTACCCCTCTCTTGAAATAGAGGATCGGACTAGAAGTTTCTTCCAACCTTAACTTTTTATGACAAAGATTATACTTCACCAGGCAGCTCGATGAAACTTATGTTAGCAACTGCTACAATGGAAAGGAATTAATTTCACATTTCAGTTTCTGTACAAGTGCTTAGGTACAGAGAGCAAAGAAATGAGAGAAAGTCAGAAATTCAAGCAGATAGGTCAAAAGATAATAAGCCAAAGGAAGATAAAAAAATCGTACTTCTATCAGGGAAAGTTAGCATTTCATTAAATGTTTCATTCCATTGCTTTTTTTATTATTCCAGGTGTGTAAAAAATGCTATTATCTGCTATTGCACTGAACTAGTGTGGTCACAATTAAAATTATGTGACACTAAAAAGATGACTAATTATATGAATTTTGTGAATGTTAACATTTTGATGACTGCTGTCTAAAATTTTGGACTTTCTGGTCACTCCTTTTTTCTCCATAATAATTTTGGTTGCTATTCTTCAAACTCACTCCAGTATATCCAACTTTCTGATAAATTACTTCCAGAATGTAACACAGTGTTCTAGCTAGAGCTGCACTCCTGCCACATCATTAATTACTAATGTGATAAACATTGATATTGATGGATGAGATACTAAAAAATAGATTAATTTTTAACTGAATCAACACTAAAATTTTGGTTTCTGATATTCATCCTACATTTTGTGAGTTGTAATCTGAAAGAAGATTAAAATATGGGCTTATTTAAAAAGATATGAAAAAGAATTTATGTTATGAAAATATTCTGTGATTTCAAAAGTCAGATTTCTTCTGTGTCAGTAAAAGCAGGGTGCTAAAATCCAGAGAAAAGAGCCCTAAATCAGGGCCTTCTCTTTATGATAATGCTGAATAATGTGAGATCTGAATTGTTATTCTGCTTGAGTCAGTGTTGTGGTTTAATGACAGATGTATCCTAAGGAAGGCAGGAGCCTCCCTTGGAATGAAGGATGTAAACTAACCCCCTACCTCCAAATTATTAAAATTTTAGATTTAAGGGGGCTCTCAGGCGAAGATGTGGGAATAGGAATAACAGTTCTTTATTAGGAGAACTAAAATAAAACAAGTAGTATTACAAAAAAAACAAACCCACTGACAGAGTCAGAATACAACCTGACACTGTGTGGGTCAGCGTGTTGGTAGCAGTCCCATTAAATGGTGTCTGCAGCCCTCCTGGAGTGGCAGATGTGGCTCTGTTGAAGCTGTGATCCTGTAGAAAAGGTGCAGCCCTCCACTGAAGGTCCAGTGGAGAGAGATGGGCCTGGTCTTTCTCTGGGAATCCAGTGGAAAGGCTGCTTTAGTGTCCCAAATCTCAGATTTTTATCCAGGTAGAGAGGCTTGGCTCCTCCCCGTGATTCGAGCATTTCCCAATGGGATGATGGAACTTTATCAGTGGACTCACTGGCCCATTAGCAGAAGACCTATCCCTGGAGGGAGGATGGGTTGTGGAAGGGATAAAGAAACTGCTCTTGCTGGTTTCTTATCAGCTGACCCATTGACAGAAGATTACACCATCCCACACCCCAGTTCCAACAGATGGGGATGGTATACACACTTTTTTTTTTGTTACATTTTGCACTGCAACCCATGACTGTCAGGTTCAATCAGGTTTCTCACCTCCCCCAAAACAGCTCTAACAGCCAAATTGTACAAGATGCAATCCCTGCTATTCTGACCTTGCCTGAGCAGTCACCTAAATTGTGATTATTTTTCTTTGATCTTCTCACAGAGAGTGAATGAGTAATTTATACAGTCAAATGACTGCAAATTTTTCAAATCACCATCAATTAAATATCTCACTTAACTCTTATGAAACCACATCTAGTTAATCTTTGCTGTCCAAGATACAAACTTCAATAGTTTATCTGTAGCCAATTGTTTACTTTTAGCCTCATGGATCAGATTTAGAGAATATTAAGTGTGAAATATGAAGGACCCAGTTCATTCCTGTGAAGTAGAAGATGAAAAAGTCACAGAGCTCTAATCCTTCACCTCGTCTCTAAAGATCAGAGAGAACACTGGCTGTGCTCATCCTGAGGGCCCTCTGGGGCAGCTCTCTCCCATGCACTGGATATCTAATTCTGTAGCCCCCATCCCAGCTTCACCCTGCCTTCGTATGTCCCAATCAACAGTATGGTTGTTGGTTTAACAAAACGTCACTGTCTTGCATAGAATCTCTGCAAAACGTGGCAGGTATCAGCTTGAGTTTGACTGACTTTAATTAATGGTGTGAAACTCCAGGTAGATATGCACTAACTGAGCGTGCTTTGACCCTGCTCTGTCTGTAGCTTAAAGTGTAAACAGAGTTGAAATTTGATTAACACAACAAATCTTTCAGAAAAACAAAACAGAACAGACCAAAAAAATTAAACAGAAACCTACATCAGGGACTGGAAGACAGAACAATTATCAAAGTACCTTTCACAGATATGAGGTCCCCTATGACTTTTTTCCTTTAAAAAGGGTACAAACGTTTTGATTATAACACTGAGAACTTATTTTTTCATATTAAATGTAGGTATTTTGCTGAGATATATAAATTTAGATGTGTAATTAGCTGCTGTATACTTTTTCTAGTATCCATGAAAAGAGAACAGAAATCTTCCAGACTGATTTCATATACCACTGTCTCTGGTTAACCGGGTATTTCTGATCTTCCACATGAAGATAAGGAGAAAATACACCATGATTAACACTGAATACCTTAACTGAGAAACATAACTGAAGGAAATCGAGGGGGGTCAATACTCAAGTCTGCAGTCAGCATAACTTTATTGAACACTCATATTTCAAGGCTCTCAGAGCACCTGCACACACTTTTGGACACAGTTGAATTAATCTCTGTACCTTCATTTACTATTTACCAAAAGAAGAGAGGTACTGAATAGCTCATAACTAACTGAGCAGTAAGAGAAAAGTTAAGAATAACCAAAGGAAAGCCTACTAATAGGTTACTGGTCAGAGAATTTAGCATATAACCATTTAACCAAAGGTCTAATTATATATGCCAAAGCTGTATATACACCTGTATTGTAGTTTCTCAGGAGATGACTCAGGTAGTTGGTATTTTGTTACATGTTCTAATCATTTGCTTGATTTAAAAAAAAATACATAAAACCTAACAGAACCTGTTCTGTTCAGTAAACTTAAATTAACCTTTAAAACATATATAATCTTGAGATAAATTAGAAATAATAAGTGAAGAGATACAATATTTATAAATGAAAGAATCTTGGAACTCTCCCCAGTCAATATGACAGCAGGTATAAGCAAAGTTTCAAATTTAATTTAGTAGCCAGATGAAAAATCTGAACAAAGTATTTCTTTTTCTTTTAGCTGGTTCCTTTTTTTTACCAGTACACAGAAAGAAATAAACTTAAATACAATAATTCCCTAATTTAAAGCAAAAATATATCAATGAAAGAAAACAGGGAAGGACTTTGAGATGTTGTACAGCAAAAATTATGGGGAAAGAAGAAAAGATGACTCTTTAAACCCTCTTTAGCAAACCTGTCATTATAGCCTGCATTGGCAAAATCTCTTTTGCTTTTTACAGATTGGTGTATGAATAACAAATTCCGGTGTCAGATGCTGTACTCAGTTCTCTGTTTCTTAAAGATACAAATCTATTATTGTTCTTATCAAGGCTGGTGGAAATTTAGGAATGCACAATGGACTAGATTAAGGTTGTTCTCTATTCCAGACACTTCTGGATATGCAATCTAAGATTTTGGCATTTTCTGCCTTTTGCATAATTGATTTTACAATCTTAATGACATTCCTTTAATGCTTATCTTCAGTGAGATGGAAAATCTGCTCAAAATTAATTTAGAGTACATCTCAGAGAACCTGGCAGATGGAGGGACCTTACCATCAGCCTCTAGGACAAAATTAATGTTATCAAAATGAAAATGTCTTCTCTAACTCTGCATGTCCTAAGAGGTCTCCTGTTTATCATTCATCTGTATTACTCTGGGAAAATTAACTTGATTTTAAATATTTCTCTTGCAAACAGATGAGAAAAAAAATAATTTGTGAACATGTTCAGTGTTTCTCTGATCTGAAAACTTCTGTCTGCCTATTTTGCAGCTCTTTCAAAAAAACTCCCTTTTTTTCTATGGAAAGCAAACTTTATAATCCAAGCACTGCCTAACTTCCACTGCAGGAATGAGGTTTTGCCCCCTATTCATGAAGTGGTTTGGGTTTGCCTACTGCAACTTAAACTACTTGATGCCTCCTGCAACTCCTCTTAGGAAAGAACATACACCACTTTGGCATAAACTGATATATAATCTCTTCTTGGAAGCTAACTCTAAAAACTGGAAAAAATTAGTCCAGTGTACTGGAAAATCAGATAAGAAGATAGATTTTGTCTTTCAGGTAATTTTGGAGACTGCATTTCAGCCATTGTAATATTAACATCCATCAATATGTATAGGCTCCACAGATATATTTATAATCTAACCCATTGAACCTGAAGAACAAATATATCCTTAAGGACTTGAGATTTTTTGTTTGTTTATTTTGTTCTGTTTTGTTTTGTTTTAATTCAGGGCAGAGAATAACAACAAACAATATTGCTTTTGATGTGAAAATGGTGTATCAGGTTCAAGCAGGCAGCTGCAAGCAGCCGGGTGCCAGTCCTCAGACTGATCTGTGCACAATATCAAAACCTCGCCTGTGGGAAAATGTAGTGAAAGACATTAAAAACTTTATTATTGGTTATGATTAAGAATGGTTTAAGCACTTGTCCCACACATACTCTGCCAGCACAGACATATTGGAGTTGTGGATTACCGAGATGTTTTGGCACTGTACCAGACTTCAACTGTCTTGGCTAAAATAAGGTAAAAGATAAATCTGATGATGGTAAGTAAATGAATATGATAATACTTCCTAGAACTATGTTTTGGGATATATCCCAGCCTTTTGGAAGGTCTCTATATTGTGGAAAGACAGATTCTCTAAAGCAATTCTTGTAGCCAAAGAACATATATTGCTTGAGATAGAAAATAGATTCTCTCCAGGGACAGAAACTTGGCACATTAACTTGGTGGAACTAGAAGCTAAGAAATGAGCGCAGTTTCAAATAATAGGGACCTTGGGAAAAATCTAAAAAGCTTTCATCCAACTTTTTACAACCTTTGATTAATCCTTAGAAATTGAATACTGAGATATCTTTCCACTGTCTCAATCTCTCCAATGTTTCTCCCATCCATGTAGATATCCTGTCTCCTTGCCCAAAAAATCCTCCAGTCCCCTACTTCTTGTTTGGCAAGTCCCTTGTTTTTTTCTAGTTCATTGGACTGTTTTTCTGCTGCTACAGCCTGTAATCTCTGTCTTATATACAAATAAGTGCTTCCTAGTCTCAGCTTTTTGTTGCTAATATTTTGTAGAGTCAATATATTGCATATGCACCTGAAGGACAGGATCCCATCCAGGGGGACCTGGACAAGCTCGAGAAGTGGCCCATGGGGATCTCATAAGTTTTAGTAAAATCAAGTGCAAGGTGCTGCACCCGGGTTTGCACCAACACCAGGCATCAATCCAGGCTGGAGGACGAACAGATTGAGAGCAGTCATGCTGAGGACTTGGGGTTGCTGCTGGGTAGGAGATTGGACACGAATGGCAATGTGCACTCACAGCCCAGAAAGCCAAACATACCCTGGGCTGCATCAAAAGCAGTGTGGGCAGCGGGTCAAGGGAGGCGATTCTCCCCCTCTACTCCTTTCTGATGAGATCCCACCCATAGCATCCAGCTCTAGTGTCCCCAGCCCAAGAAAACCATGGACCTGCTTGATTGCAGAGGAAGCCATCAACATGATTAGAAGGATGGAGCACCACTCAAATGAGAAAAGGCTGAGAGAATCAGGCTTATTCATCCCAGAGAAGAGAAGGCTTTGGGGTGACTTAATTGAGGCCTTCCAGACCTGAAGGAAGCCTACGAAAAAGACAGAGAGGGACTGTTTACAAGACTATGTAATGACACAATAAGGGGGGGGTGGTTTCACTCTAAAAGAGAATAGTCTTAGATTAGACATTAGGAGGAAATTCTGTACTGTGAAAATGTTGAGGTGGTGGAACAGGTTGCTCAGAGAAGCTGTGGATGCCCCATCTGGGGAGATGTTCCAGACCAAGCTGGATGGAGCTCTGAGAAACCTTGTCTAGTGGAAGATGGCCCTGCCCATGGCAGGAGTCTGGAACTAGATAACCATTAATGTCCCTTTCAGCCCAAACCATTCTATGATTCTATATGTGTTTCTAAGTTTTATTGAGTGCAAGGGTAGGTCTGAAAAGGCTGTTTGCAGACAAGATCTGGAAATTTTACTGGTGAATGCTCACCAGTTTCTGCTGGGTCTTAAAAGCCCATAATTCAATACTCTTTCTGCTTCCTCTACAGTGGAGAACAAAAAATGTCTGTTATCACCAGTTGTGGTATGCATTAAGTGATACCTCAAACTGAGTTTTATGTGCTCCACTTAAAATTTATATGTGTTTTAATTGCAATAGTAAATTAATATTATTCCTCCATTTTTAAAAGCATGTAGGAACTATTCAGGAGACAAGTTCCAATAGATGGAACATCCTGATTTTCAAGTAACGTAACACGTTTTGGGTAAGAAAGTTTTGGTTGTAGAACCAGAATGGCTGCCTGCAGTAATATTGTCAAGTTGGCATTGGATGCATCTGAGCTAGCAGTGGCAGAGCTGTTTTGCATGGACGTGAATATTTATCTGGATTCATCATAAACTCTGACCACTCCAGCAGTCTGTGGCTCCACAGCTTGCCAGGGAGGAAGAAGCAAAGCCTATACTGACAATGCTAACTCAAATGCCTGGATCAATTTTAATTTGATCTGTATTACATGTGATAGTGTGTCTTTTAGTGATGTCCTGGATCTAAAAGGAAGAACAAATCTGTTCCAAATTATGATACAGTGATTTGAAATTCTTGAAATATTTTCATCTGGAATTTTTTTCTGTTGTTTTTACTTCCAGCTAAAATAATATATATTATTTCATGTTTCAGAGAAAAAAGGACTGGCAAAGAGGAGAGAGAAAACCCTGCAAAGTGATTGCATGTGCAGATTTCACTTTCTCAGAGCTGGTGATAGAAACATGGCTATATAAGAATTATTGAGTCATTAGTGCAGTTAATTTAGACAAGGATTTAAAAAAAAACCTTTCTTTTGCCACAAATTATGATATAAATTTAATGTTTGTAATGGTATAAAAATAATGGTACAAATATGGTATAAAGGTAACATTTAACTACACTGATGGATACTTTAAGAAGTTTTTAATGAGTTTTACCTTACACTGAAGTTATCTAGACCAATATTTCACTCTTTTACTAAAGTACCCTTTTTTTGAAGGACTAGAGAGAGAGAGTATTGTCATGGTGGCTTTGCTAATGGAAGGTAATGATCATAGGCCAGGTGAATGTTCAAAGCTGTGTGACACAATGTTATGACGTGCCCTGGAGGTGAGGTAACTAATGTTTGGTTAATTGGAACAGATTAATCTTGGAACAGATTAGAGTGAAACAACACAGAATGATTGGTGTTTACAAATATATA
>VZTB01017778.1:763312-922852 GCA_013397245.1 Thryothorus ludovicianus | reverse complement strand
CAGCCACTGCCCCCAGCCTGTGGGTTGTTGTGATCGAAGTGCAGGACCCAGCACTCGGCCTTCATGAACATCATAAAATTGGCCCCGGCCCTTTGATCCAGCATGTCCAGATCCCTGTGCAGAGCCTTTCTTCCCCCCAGCAGATCAACACACCTGCCAAACTTGGTGTTGTCCACAAGCTGACTGAGAGTGCACTCAATCCCTTGGCCCAGGTTACCAATAAAGATGTTAAAGATACTGGCCAAAATACTAAGCCTTGAGAAACTTGTGACCAATCTTAGGTGGAAGTAACTCCAGTCCCCATCCCTCTCTGGGCCCAGCCATCCAGATGTTTATAAATCAGAGAAGAAACTGTAAAGTTTCTCTGGGAAAATGTTATGCAAGATAGTACTGAAAGCTTTACTAAAGTCCTGAAAGACTACATCTACAGCCTTTCCCTCATCCACTAGGCAGGTTATCTGGTCAAAAAAGGAGACCAGGCAAGTGAAGCAGGACCCACATTTCACAAACCCTTGCTGCCTGGGCCTGATGCTCTGGTTGTCCTGTATATGTTGCATTATGGCATCTAAGAGGATTTGCTCCACAATATTCCCTGGGAATATTCCCTGGGACAGTGAGAAAGCTGAGGGAGCAGGATGCAGATTTGACATACTGAGTCTTCTCGGAAGAAATTTTATTTCGTAGCAACATCTCTTCCCCACTGCCCCTTGACTCATTGCATGGTACATATGCCTAGGTTTGCTGACAGGGCCCTTCCCAATTGTCGTTTTGTGCTACAGTCCTTCCCAGGGAATTGCAGCTTTTGCAGAAAAATACAAATGGACTGTCAACAGTGACACACTAAAGTCTCCTTCCTCATTGAAAAGAGGGCAAATTCTCCCCTAGGCTAAAGTGGAATGTAGGATCAGCTTCTACAAGGTGGATGGGCGAATCCAAAATTCAAGTGCCTAGAGAACCAGCTGGTAAGGACACACTAAATTCTGTAAATACATTTTTCTGTGTAGAATCACAGACTTAAGCACCATATTTAAAAACCTGTTGGTAACTCCCCAGGGAAAAAAGATCATGCATAGAACAAATTCCCTGATGGATGCAGTAATTCATCCATGAAAGTGAGGACAGGGAATTTTCAGCCAGAATAGGGACACTGTGGGTGATTTCTGCCATGTTACAGAGCCAAATCCATAATGCCAGAAAACCTCACTGAGGGTCTATCATCCCACAGTTTCCCACACCTTTCCCCCAGGATTTTTGCACCAGGCTAAAAAGTCATGGGATTTTGAGCAATGAGAAAAATCAAGTTCTTTCTGAAATGCCTTCATAATAATGAGCATTGTCTCAGTAAACTGCAATCACATCTTGCATATTCCCAAGAAAATGCCTTCATTGAAAAGAGATGCATTTCAGGGAAATACCAGTCTTGTTTCAGGTTGCCCCTTTGTGTGTTCTGTAAATCTTCAAAGTGGTTGTGACTATAATTCATCTGGGCCGTGGGCAGAAGGAGACATTTCTCCCAAGAGGGGCACAGACTACATGTGTGTGTGGTCCAAGGGAAAGCAGCTTTAATCAGGCGCTCAGAGTAATAGGCATTGTACTGTGACTAAATTTACTGTGCTTTCTGGCAGACTCTTTCTGAGGGGAGAAGTGGTGCATTTTAAGCTCTAATCTTTGTTTTGTCTGTAGATTTTCACTCTTTCTATACTAACTTGATACTAAGGGCCTGATCTTCACAAAATGGGGCCCAAAGTCAGCATCTACTTTTGCAGACTCAAGTACCAAGCACATGTGCGTCTCAGTGCAAAGCAGAAGTGACTCACAAAGAGCTCTGGACACGTGGCTCTGCAAAGTCCCTTTTTGCTTTCATGTACACTAAAGATTTTACACAACTGTAGTTACATTTCTGAGAATAAGATGCTGGCTGTTAGTTCAGAGATACATTTTATTCTCATCTCATTGCCAAAGGTAACTGAAGTACTGAAATACAAGCACGGTGCCAACTGTGCGGTTAAATTGAAGTCACCAGCTCAGCTTTTCTGCAGATTTAATTGGCAAGACTGCAGTCTTTTCTGATCCTTTCAGATTTGGTCATCCTCTTTGTACAAAATTAAGAGAATTAAGGCCAAATCCAAGCATAAAATAACACCATAAGACCCTCATTGTCCTCATGAAATGGACAAACATGACATGTTTTCCTTCAGTTTGATTTACACCATCAGCATTTGGAAGCACAGTCATTGTTTAGCCAAACCTGCCAAATGTTTTTTATTTAATTACACAATGCAACCACAGAGTCTCCTAGGAAAAGATCTCTTGTTTATTTATTTACTTAAGTTGACGAGATATTACCAAATTACTAGACATAATTCTCAGGAAAAAAAAATACTGAGGGAACAGTATTTATAAACAAGCAAGAAAAAAACCTGTTGTATGGGTTGTGGGTTTTTTTTAAATGACAGCAAGAAAGAAGGAAGTGCAGAAAACAGGACTGAGACTTTAGTATTTTATTCACCGTAAGTAGGAAAATCTATGGAAGAATAGGGATATATCACTGTAGTGGAGTTGTGTGTCATTTTATGGTGCAGACAGCAAGCAAGGGGTGTGTAACATGCTTCCTTAGTCTTTCTTCTCTCCATCTGTCCTGCCCTGCTCACTGTCTGTCACAGCCAGTCCATCCTGTCAATTTGGAGTTTGGTTTTATTTGGTTCTCTATAGAAGGTGTCTTACTGTCACAAGATGTAACTAAAGTGATAAGTTTAGATTCTTTCAAAGGGAGATTGTACTTTTATGAATAAAAATGTCATCTGAAATTGCATTACCTTGAGTCATAAGTAAATCCTTTAGGGCATAAACTGATCACCAACAGGCTTGACAAAAGAATGTCTTCAGGCAGTGTATTATTGCTAGTGATGAGTGATAAGTTATGTTATTTCTATACAGAAGTACTGACTTGCAGTCAAAATGGCCTTTTAATTTATTAGAACACGACAAGGAAGAAAAAACTGTTATGTCTTTCCAAGAAAGACAGGCTCTTGTACACAATGCGACTACTCAGTGTTAACAAGGCAGTGGGCTCAATGCTGGAGTCACTTTTCAGACAACGGACAGTTTTCAGATTTAAAGGAACATTATAAAGTAACCTTAAACTTATCATTAGAGAAAGAAAACCTGCTGATCAGAAGAATTAACTCTTTTCTCCTTCAAAAATATTCCCTTCAAATGTTCTGGCTCATACCCTCTAAAGGTTTGAGATGTATCTGCTTTTGCTTCCCATTGCTTTTCTGGTGAGAAAGGCAGCTTGAACCTATTAATTCCTTCACTCATACTTTGTTTTTAACAGGTCTTGAGAACTTTGGGATGAGCAGTTCCACTGCTCACCATCACATATCCTCTTGTCAAACAAAACATCTTCTCAGGAGTCTGAGAGTGCTTGTCTCCCCTTGAAACTCCTAGCAAGAGAAAAAATTGACTCACCCACTGGTAACCAGAGGCTTCTGAATGCCCACAACCACTCTGTGACAGCTGGGTAACAAAAGAAAACCTGTATTTTCATAGCAAAACATGGTGGGCCTTCATACAGTGTGGCTTCTATCCCAGAGGATGGGCTGCTGGACATCTCCAGGGAAAGGTTAGTCAGGTTTCAGTGGCTGAAGTGGAGGTGGTGGTGGTGTAGAGGGATCTTGTGCCCTCAGCCCCCAGGAGCTCTCCTTGCTTGCTGTGGTGACAAAACACATAGGTGTGTCCTCCAGCAGCAAAAAAGGGGCAAAGAACTGGGGGGTGGCAGAGCAGTTTTTGAGGAGATCCCAAGAGAGCACCATGTGTGGGGTAAGCTCAAAGCCTTGAGGCAGAGCTCACCAGACCCCTAAACACAGACTCATGCATTCAAACTTCCCTGATTCTGCTCCTTCGTGTGCAATTTCCTGAAAAAGGGTGTATCATCCAAAGTGTTTTTAAATAGCTTATACATACCTCATCGTTATTTTAATTTTAAAATGTTCTACAGAACTAATTATTTTTAATGTGGCTTAAAAAAAAAAAAAGGTGTGGTAGAATAATATTTTTAACTCTAGCAACTGAAATTCAGAACTCTTAAAAAATTACCAACAGTCTTTCGAATTGCAGTTCAGAGAGTTTTTTCCTTTTATGACACTCACTCCCTTCTTTATATAATATTTAACCCATGGTGTTGTAAAGGTTATAGGAGCTGCATACTTTGTAAGGTTTATTCCTCATCCCACTGTTATGACACACAAATAAGTGACCGAGTAAGTAAGTAAAGCTAAATAAATGAGGTTGGAGAAACACAAGCCAAAGTGAAGTATAGCTTATTCTTAATCCTGACTCTTTTGGGGCACTTCTTTGTGAGAATCCTGAAGTAGCTGAAGATCCCTTCAAAGAAAAGCTAGTTATAGAAAATTTATCCCCGGCGCTCATGTGATCAGGTAATGTACTCGATTCACACAAACAGGTAATCCACAGGGTCGCACTCTAGACAGTTAAGTGGCTTTAACATAAACTCCTATTGCAGAGGGCTGGAAAGCAGATAAAAGCTTCATTTGTCTTCTGAACCCTCGACGAAAATCTGCACATTATACAGTGCAGAGCTGTGTGAAGGCTCCTGGTGCCTTTTGAAGTGGGAGGCAGTGTGCTTTCGGCAGGGAGCCGACGACTGGCACGCTGCTGACTGGCCTTGCCCACTCCCCATGGCAGATCAGATCCCAGGCAGGGGCCTTGCTCCACCGCCTGGCATCAGCCGGCCCAAAGGCATCCCCACGGCAGGACACGTCCCTTGGTTCACAGATAGGGAGGGCAACAAAGGTTTGCTTATGGCTCCCGTGAAAAATAGTGTTTTTGTGCAAGGATATTTATCATCCGCTCATGTCATCGTTCCTGGGTTGCTGGTGACAGTTGTGGCAAGGACAGCGAACAGTCTTTTATCTGTGAATGTTAACATTTCTTTGAAGACTAAGCATGAAATATATTACAACAAGTTTACTGATAGAAGAGCTGGAATGACTTCATAAGAGTAGAGGATCACAGAAACAGACGCATAACTGTTTGTGACCTCTGTTTAGAAAATAAAGCAATGTTCAAAAGAACAAAACTAAACAAATTTTGCATTTGTTTCAGAGGTCTGAAGCTGGGACCCAATTGGAAAAGGCAGCAGGAGCCAGGAGCCTTCCCACTGACTTCAATAAGCTTTTCATCCAGCCACCACTTGGTCTTAAGTTATTTGTGATTCAAAATTCTTTCCTTCTTTATTAATAATGCAGACAGGTTTTGGTGAAGCTATAATGTTCATTATAACCTGAGACATGAGCTTCTAAAAGGGATGCAGGTACCCAGAGCCACTTTCCTGGGAGCAGGGAGAGCTGTGTTTTTTCCCAGGTGGTTGTGTTGTAAAGTGGTGGGATACCGGCAGTCTCTGCATCTACCCAGCCTTCCTAGAGCTTTGCATGCTCTCGTGGTTCAGGAGAAATTTTATTTCAAATCTTGATTTTTTTCAGGACTTGTTGATACTTGCTGTTTTCTTTTCATGCCATTTGTTCTAGGTTTTGGTATATCTTTTAAGTACTGGGCCATAAACCATATTTTGAGTAACAAATGCCCATGACATCTAACCAACCCAAATCTGGAAATGTTATTTTAATCTCTAAATATTAGCGTTTAAAAATATGTTTCCTTTCTACTAAGAGTACTTGTTAAAGTTTCGGGCAATCTGTGCTGTTGCTGGTACTATTAAAATATCGAAAGTATGTTTCTGAATGAAATTAAATCATTACTTTGCAATTCCAAGCTGCTGGAAGCAAAAATCTGTGTGGGCTGCATGCCACTGAGATATGCTACACCAGTTCTGCAGTCTTCAAACCCCCCATAGTTTTTCATGTTTTCTGGTATGGGCAGCCCACCCAGCATAAAAAGGCATGCAAACGATTTTAACAGAAAAGTATTGTGTTGACTAAGGTTTCCAGTGCTAAACTATCCAGAAAGATTTAGACAAACTTTTTCCCTATGGTAAAATGCATATGTGAGTTTAAAGATGAAGAGAAATGAAATGTGTTATTTATAGTCTGAAATATCTATAATATTACACACATGTGTATTTCACTTAATCCCTGTTTTGATAAATGCCCACACTGCTAAACACCTAATGTACAACAGGATGTGGTTCCCACTTAAATTAGCAGATGCTATCACTCCTGATTGTTAATGATGGACCTGTTTGCCAATAAAAACAATTGATGGATCAGCATGTGTGAGCTACTGAACCTCAGCAAAAGTCCAAACTAATAAGAAAGAGACAGAAAAATGCTTCAGGTCACAGTCAGCAGATGGGAAATGGCCAGATGTCTGTCTGGGGCAGGGAAAGTGCAGCATGTGCTTAAGTATATAGCTGGGTTTTCATGTGGCAGCAACCACTGGGAAGTTCAAATACTTGGACTAACCAAAGCAATGGTTTTTAAGTTTACTTTTGCATTCGAGGGACAAAAATAAACTAAAAGGACAGTTGCTTCTCTAAATCTGAAAATTCAGCTATCAGAGATAGCTGATACAGGCACAAAAATGCCTATTAAGTGCAATTAAGAACTCAAGAAATAAACTCAGGATTTTGAAAGCAGATGAAAGCTACATTAGGTGATTTTGGCAACATAAGATGCCATCTGTGAGCAGCTGAAAATAAATTTGCATTTTAACTTTCTTTTATAATTCTATTAAGAAAGAATATGCTATAAAATATAACATACCTAAAAAACAGTTTTTGCAAAACCGTGCAACACACAAATGAACAGAGAATATTAGCTAAAAAATTATTGAATTGTGTAATTTCTAGAAAAGAACCATGTTTACATATTAAAACCTAAGCTAGCCAATTTCCTAAGCATGCAGGCAGTAAAAGTATGATTGGAAATGTCACAATTTCTTTTTAATCACAAGCTACTGCAAGACTGTACAGATCACATATCTCTGAGTAAAATAAATAAACCCTCCTTATTTTTCACTGAAGAGACTTTCACTCCTGCCCAGATTAAGCAGCCTGGTAAAACTGTCTCTGAGAGAATTATTCATCAGCCAAAAGATATGCAGGTGCTTAAATGTCTGACTGGACTGGGGCCTATAAGGCAAAATTAATTATAAGAAGAATTGCAATTTACTTGTGGATTGAAGCAATGTGAACATTTCATTTAACTACCCTATAAATGGAATTTTCCTGTGTGTAGTTCACAGCAAGAATATTTTTCCACAGGGAAAAAATCCAGACCTCACCAGAGTCAATGACCATCTTTCCACTCACTTTGGTGGGTTCTGGATCAGTCCCCAGCTGTGATCTGGGTATGTCTGCCTGGCAGTGCCAGTCCCATGCTTGGCCCTAGGCCAGGGCTTTCTCAGCTGAAGGGTTATGTTGAAGGACCTACAGCACTCAAAAAGGAAGTTGCCATGAAGAAAATAGCTGTGTTTTTTGATGTCAGGAAAAAATAAAGGAATATTTATTTTGAGGAGCTCATTAAGCTCCTTAGGACAATTGGGTGCATAAAAACCCCAGCAAGGGCAAGATGCAGGAGGAGACACTTTTGCCAAAGCCTTGATTTCTACTGTTGTACCCAGAAAATGGGCTCTGACATATCCATATAGCAGTGGCAGGAAACTGACAATAAGAAGCGGTGGCAGTAGTGGAAGGCAAGAAGAAGGAGGAAAATGGGAGATACCTGTCTGCAAATGTCTTCCTTGGCTGGTACAAACAACACTGGATGCAGTATGACGTGGATACACCCTCACTGTGGGCAGAATGTTGTCAGACAAAAATCCTTTTCTGTGTGTTTTCTCCTGCCTACACACCCTCTTTACTCAGGTAAATCCTTTTAATTCAGAATCTATAGCTAATACAGTTCTAGGACAGCAGCCTGCATATTGACTTTCAAAAATTTTCAAAAAAACCCACCCCGTGAATCCTATGGTGCGTGTGCTTTGTGTCATGCACAATATTCCATCTAAAACATACACTGCTCACTCATTAAAACGTCGGAAAGAAAGGTAGGGGTTATTCAAGTACAAGAGAGCTCCTGTTCAATGGTTTGAATGAACAACAATAGAAATCTGCACCTGCACAAGTTTCTGCCAAAACTGATCTCACACAACTGTTGATCTTGATTAAATTCATTAGGCTGGGAGAGATGTATTTCTATACGTCTTATTGTGCGTGTTTTATGGGTTATGCTCCTGGGTGGAATATAAGGTGGTTTTTGTTCAGGAGACAGTAGGAAAATCATGCTGGGACCCAGGCCTGCTTTAGAATTCAACATATTCAGCAAAAACTTTGGCCAGGACTTATTTTGGACTTCAGTAAAATTCTATTATAGGAGTTTCCATAGGTTTAAAGGAACTGTCTGAGAGTTTGTATATATTACAAATCCTATTTTGTACAGATTTTGCCTGCAGTAGCAAACCAGCAACATTTTTCAACGATTCTGGCTTAAGTTATAAAGCTCTATCCTGGAGCGATGAAATTAGAAAAATATTTTACAAAACCAGAGCACAGGTCACATATTTGTAATATCTTTCTTTAGCGTTAGCCTTCTTTGAAAGAAGTTTTATGTCACAGCTGCACAGCACACACTGAGTAGTTGCATCTGAAATATGGAAAATAAATCAGAGGTTTGTCTACACATTTGATAACACAAGGAAAAACAGCAGGCTTTCCTTGCTGATACTTATACCTCTCTTCTACCTATGTTGTGGAGATGTATCTTTGTATATGTATATACAGACATACAGAAACATACAAATCTAATTTCTGCATTTTCACTTTCCTTTGATTTACTGTTGCGCAAACAAAAGGCTTGAGAACTGATTACAATCTTACCAAGTTAATCAGGCTGTTTATGTCAGTAATTAATCAATGTTGCCTGTAAAGGCTCACAACCTGCCCCAAGGTACATAATTTGCCCTTGTCTTTCACTTTGCATCATCATTTGCATCATTACAAAGGGAGTGCAGACACATGTGCTGCTGTATTCTCTGTTCACCCTTGGCTCATTTTGAGCAGAAGTGTTATAACAAGTGAAATCTATGGTCAGTAGAAGCATGAAACTGGAATAGTATAGCAAGACTAAGACACTTGGCATTGTCTGATGTGAAACAGGAGAGTGATTTTGCCCATCCCCTGGTGAGCAGGGTCCCCATGTCACTGAGTTGCCCTGGGAGTTCATGTCAGCAGGAGCTTCCCCGCTGCTCACCCGGCTGTGCCCTGGCAGAGGCAGGAGTCTGCTGCGGCACAGCTTGGGGGGAGCTCTGACATGTTGGAACCATGTTGAAGTGCATCTATGGAAAAACAAAGCAGCTCTCCTGGGCTGATGTTCTGGCACTGAGATCCACGGACATGTTTTGCAAATGTGTGTGCCTAAGTGTGCCTGTGTTTGTGTACACATGGGTGTAGGCTTACGGAGCTAGAAACAAGATGTCACAACAGTGGATTAACAGAGTACATTGCTGAATGTATAACTTAGTCCTGCTGAGCTTAGAGCAAATTGTTTTAATAGGAATCATTTTAATGTAAGGCAACCCTTCTCTGAGACAGAACATGGGTACAATTTGAGAATAAGCAATGATATTGTTCAACATTCTGTACTAAGGCAGTACCCTCCCTGCTATAACAATATCTTTTAATGCTGGATTTATATGCCTAGTCAAACTAAAATTTGGGCAGAGTTGGTCAAGTGGAAAGAGATAAGGTCTAGCAGTGTATCTAGAGCCTTTTCTAAAGCAGGTTATTCTGTAATTTCTGAATTGAATAATTGTACATACAGATAAAATTTTCTTTACTAAATTCTGCTGTTCTTAGCTAAAGATGGGATAAATATCCCCGAGATGGGACTTGCATCTCATCACTTAATACAGAGGATTACAAAACTGAGGCATGCAAGGTGCTCAACCTTCAGACAACGAAAGCAAGGGTGAGATAACTCCTATATTGTTATGCAACTAATTATGTCACCTGGAGTGACTTGACGAGGCATTCAAGAAAGGCTTCACACTAAATCTTAATGTACTCACTGTGAAATGTGAGGAGACTGTGGACAAGCAAAGTGAACTGGCATTATTTTGGGATCCTTCCAGCTACATGATGAGGACCTTTCCCTGGGGACAACTGGCCTGAGAAGGGTGCATAGGACTGTGCACAGCACTCTTGGTCAGAGGAATCAGAGGTAGCTTGGAGCTTCCCAAGGGGCAATGGACATGATCTCATTTTACTCAGAGGCAAAGCTTCCACTGACTCCAGTGGTGCAGTTTCATCCCTGTGCAAAAGACAATCCAGCAGTGACACTCACACTGCAGTTATGATGTGGGTATGGAAAATCAACATATTCTCAAAGCAATTTCCACAGTCTTAGTGTATGGTCCATGTACTGAGCCCTTATTTGGGTCAACGAGAGCTTCTCATGCAGAACAAGCAAAGAAAACATGCACAGTCTGTGCCTGAGAGTGGGCAGATGCCTGCAATAGCTAAATATTTTAAAGGGAGAAACATACTTGAACAAAGGAGCTAAGTGCATAAGCCTAGGAAAGTTTTATTGAGGGCATTAATTTACACAAGCTGTATGATTGTGTTCTCGTGAAATCTGCCATGCATAATTACTAAAGATGTTAATAAATAGTCAGCAAATCAGAACAGCTGGTTATGATGATACCCAGGTTTTCTAAGAAACGACAGGCTTTAACCTCATCACCATTAATACTGTGAAACATACTCTGGCCAGTGCATGTGATGGGATATCCTAAATAGATGAATATCCATTGCACTCCCTGTCCTGGATAGTGCAAAAAGGCCCAGGGTTGGCATTTTCTTTGATGTGGACTTTCCAACATAATTGCCTTTAGTTGAAAAAATAAAACCCAAAGCAAATCTCTATAAATGATGCAAAGGGAGGAAGGGCTTACGTTTTCCTTTGAAGTCACATGAGATGCTCAGATACAGAGATTGATGCTGCTTGAGAATGTGGCCAGTATGTAGCTGCAGTCAGTTTTCACCACTTAGATAAGGGTGATCTGTTGAGCCTATATTAAAACCACAGTTAGGTACAAAGAAATTATCTTTTTTTCTGTATATGATATCAAAACCTTTTTATATCTTATTTACCTAAAAGTTATCTCTCTTCACCTTTTCTCTGTTTCAACTAACATTGAGGAAGTCGGTCCAGCAAACTGTGTGTATTGCAAAGACCAGCCTACACACTCTGTGCATTTCTTGTTTTGTTAATTACTGATATATTTGTTCTGAATTTCCTCCCATCCAATAACATTTCTGCAGGGCTCTCTGTGTCCATTCTTGGCATGCTAATGAAGTGTAGCTACTCATGTGCTGCTCAGGAAATTGTGCTTGTCGATATATGTTGTACGTCAGAAACCTGCTAGTTTGGAGCAGAACCAAAACTGGGGATAAGGTATCATTACGGCTGGCTGGAAGGTTGGCACCCGGTGAGGACTTAAATTTCCTCAGCAAATAAGGACTGACATTAAATCCAGGGGCTAAAATTCACATAAGCATCATACAGAGCTCTCCCTCTGACAGACTGTCATTCCCAATAGCTGCATTCCATGCTCAGCCCACACTGCTCTGCACTTCCCCTAACACTATTGCTGCTATGCTGTTAATTTCCTCTACACTCTAATTTCCTAAAGACAGGTCTGATGAACTGTCTATTAAGGATTTATTTCTCTCTATTAGCTCACACATAATCATTAGCTCTGATATTAGCTCCATACCATATATAAGACAAATCCCACCCTCTTAGACCAACAGATAATTATGTTGACAAGGCAAAACACACCCAACAGGACCATTTATTGTGACCATTGCAGATCTGGGTGAGAGACTGAGCTGCTTCAGCCAGCTGGAAGTGTGGTGCTGGGTGTCCCAAAAGCAGGAGAAAGCCCTACTCACGGTGTACTGCCCACCCTGGCAAGCCCTCCCTGCTGTCCTCTCTAACCATTCAGCCCTGAGGCCACTAAGGACATCACCAGGAAGTCCACAACTTCTGCTCTCCCCAGTGTAACCCATTCTGAAACCTTTCTTATCTTCCATGCTGTAGCTGCTCTGTAAGGTTCCCTCACATCTGTGAGGTGTGTGACAGCCCAGCCTGCTTCTCCCCTTGGGACAGAGCCCATTGCTCCAGACCCCTTGCAGATGCTTCCCTCACCTCCTTCCTCTCTCGGACATCACCTTCAACAGAGGCTTTGTCATGGTCAGAACTGAGGTGATGATTTTGGTGGCAGCTGCCTCTCCAAGGCATGAAATGCCCCAGCCCTGTCACGCATGCCACTCACTGTCCCACCCTGTCACCTGTAGTCCTGGTCTCTGGACCGGACCCATGGCTGCAGTTGCCCGTCCCACAGCTGGACTTTGTGAGAAGCACCAAAATCCTCTGGAACAAAACCCAGTCTGCAAACCTCAGACATGATGGATTGCAGCAATTGACTGTGAGAGTATCCAGCCTCCTTCATCACCGACAGCAGCAGCAGGTTTGGAGGTAACAGCAGGCTCCTGTGATAAAGGTCCCTTCCAAATGTCAGCCTGTCACATCCTGGTGGGAGAAGGACTAAAAGTATCTCAAGGGAAGGAAAGTGTCTGTTGGCACATTGTATACCTCAGGATGCTTATAATAAGGTGCTTCTTTTAGAGTGTGGCATTTTAATTTTTGTGTTTATATATAAATCCTGAAAGGTAAGCTCCTGCATTGTAGTGTTTGGCCTTAAAAGTACAATTTTCTTTTTTCCTGTAGAAGCTCATCTTGTACCCAATGACACACTGTAAAAGCTACAGGAGCAGTTCTTTTTTGAAATAGAATTTCACAATTTTGTCTGGATGATAATCAGAATTATGAGTCTCTTCAATTTAGAGTTAGACAGATTAAGTGACAAATAAAAACATGTATCCATCTGTTCTGCTGATTGGCATTTTCCCTTTATTGTCTCAGTTCCCTAATATTTTCAATACTCAGACTATGAATATTCTAAATTTGCTCTTCAATAAATTGCAGCATATCATGGCATTCCAGAACCGCAGATGCAGTCACCTGTAAACAGTTAATCAAAAGTAAAATCCTGATTTCACATAAATATTTTCTGCAAAAATAAAACATATTTTGCATGCTCTGTTTTGTCTCACTTTTTCAGTTCTTGAGGGCTCCAAAATTTTTTCGGATGTCAGAGCTTGCATTACATTTTTCATTTTAAAATCTGGAGAGAAATTATGACAAATGAAATACATTTATGACCATCTTCCCACCTGCAATGTTGCTTAAAACTTTCCAAATGTTGAAAAACAGGACAGGCAGTGTCTTTTTTTCTTCTTAAATCTGTGCTGACTGCTGAGAATTTTATCAAGGATGGATGTGAAGAATGATTGGACTGAAAAACTTCATGGTTTCCACTCATGGACTGTAAAGAAATAAAGTAAAGGGGCTCATTATTTCTCTTCCCACATCCATCATAGTGATTACTGCACTCTGAAAATCAGACAGCCAGGCCAAAGTACAAAGATTCTTTTTTTTTTAACTACTCCCCACATTACATGTGATTTTTACACCATCCCAGAACAGGACTAAACAGAACCAACACAAATAAATTGTTCATTAAAAAGACTATGAGATCAAATTTACTGTGAAATCAGTAATTATTTTTTTATTATACAAAGCAGTGAGCAGACAGAATATCAAATGACATAGAAAGCAATGTGGAACCCCATGTGAAGCTCAGAATAAACTACTAAAGGGAAGCAATTAGATTTAAAAACAAAAAAACAAAATGAAGCAGAGAACTTCTAATGAAAAGACAATGAAAAGAGAAAAACAAACCAGGATTTGATCTGGACTCAGTAGAGACAATTTTTAGTGGAACTAGAATAATTTTGCACTTTTCTTTGAATTAACAAGTTCAAATTATTAATTTTTAAAATGTCAGTGTTTTGTGGCCACTTCTATCCCTGCGTCCTTATCTCCAGATGTGAAAACACTCCCACCTACTATGTGTGTGCTTTCCTACTTCATCCCCCATGGGGCAGGTTCTCCTGCACTATCTTAAAGCAAATATTAGTTAGGTTTATGAGGCTGCTTATTTCACAGTAACTTGTGAATGATTAGTCAATGAAAAATCACTGCCTAGAGAAAGCAGATGACTGTTGAATGAGCTGAAAAACTCAGGCTGGGGAAGTCTAATACACCTAGAAGCTAAGAAAGTAATGATCAAACCCCAGTGTTCTGCATAGTCTTGTAACTTTGCCCATGTTCTGCCTCTCAGACACACTGCCATGCTTTTATGGGAGAACAAGAGCATACCGACTTTTGTCACTAAGATGTGAATTCCAGTATTTTCTGCCTTGCATTAGATAAATTTAGGTATCCTAATTCCCTGTCTTCTCTGGTGAACCCATGTTACTTAAAACACCAGCGCTGTACACTTAGTTCTCTCATAAATCTTCTAGTGACAGAAATAGTTGTATCACAATCTGAACAATTAAAGTTTGTTCTAAATTTGAAAAATGTCTTAGAATGCACTTACTGATATTATATTAAAAATGCAGAGCTACTTGTAAAAAAACATGAAGGCATGAAAGATCAGCATGTAAATGGTGCTTCAGTTTTAAAATACATTTTTAAAGAATACCATGCCTCATGAGCTAGGATAGTGCCAGGTGAAAGCAGATCAGAAGCAGCGCTGCAGAAACTTCTGTACTTACCAACAATCTGACAGCTACTGTTGCTGCCATGAGACCATTGATAAGCAAAACTTTGAAAAAGCTAATGAGTCAGCTCTACTTTCTGCTTATGATGATTATACAACACTCCTCATTTTGAGTCTGTTGCATGACATGCTTTACATACTAATTTGTTCCTTATTACAAAGTGGTGTTTCCAATATAACTTTTCCCTTGATATAGACACCAAGGAACACAGCAGCTAAGATTAACTTTTACAAACACAAGTACTGCAGCACTGCCATTGTAGAAACACTTTTTCTTTTTTTATTATGGAGAAGAGAAAGAAAAGTATAGTTCACTCATCTGTCTGGTGGTTTTTCTTGGGGCAATCAATTGTATTCTGAGTAAGGGGTTGAATGCTTTAAATATTTTTCACAAGATAGATTAATCTGTCTTCTGCACTAAGAATCTCTACTGCCATGGAGGTAAGGATATAGGCTGGATGTATCTCGGAATGCAGAGGCAAGTTTTCTCTGTGGAGTGGAGTTTATCTCCAAGAAAAGTGACACAAGTAAGACCATGGTTGGGGTGTCTGTCTACATCTTGTGCTCTTCTTCTCATTCCAAAGTACAACGGGACAAGGGAAATCCAAGGACTGCTGGGCTCATGGATTAGCAGCAGGGTAACCTTATAACACCACAGTTCCCCTGGGGTCTTGTCCATCTGCCCTAGAGCCAGGGATTTTCTGGTTTAACTATGTGTGCGATGGTCATGGACAGAAGCTCCAAGAAGAAATCAATCTCTACCATGCCACACACAGACAAGAAGACATGGTTTCCTACCCTGCAGCTTTCCATCAAAATATGACTATCTGCTCTGGCAGGCCATGAGTTACTCTTTTAAAATCACTTGTGCCTTTGGCAGAGCTTTGCTCTCTGGGATCCTTCTACTGAAGATGTGTCTGTCGAAGAAATTGAGGTAGACTAAGATTTTAGATTGAAATTATCCTTCTAGAAAGAGAAGTGTAAATTACTCCTTTGCCATGTGGTGGAGCTGGTAGACAGCAGTTCCTAAATTTCATTTTTTCTCTGTAGATGTTGTTGCTATGTTTGGAATCTTTCTTTTTTAGCAGTTTTCACAACTATGTTTAGTCTGGTAAACTACCTATAAAACTTAATCTTTGCTTTTGTATTTATATCATGAGCCTCAACATTACAGAAAACCCCAAAGTTTGATTTTTGGAGCCGGAACTGCCAAGTCTGACAGCAACTTTCCACACCAAAGCATCATGACAACTCATCTATTATTCCATGAAGGGCAGTGTTTCTGAAGAGATCTGTGGATCTCATTTTTCAGCTTCTAGACAGCAGAGGAACTTCTAGACCACTGCTGAAGATGGTCAACTAGAGTAAAGCGCACAACATAGATAGAGCTGAAATCACATTCCAGCAATAAAATATACTACAATATTTTTTGTCTCAGGAAATTTTCTCATTTTCAGTATGAGAATATTTCATGGATATTGAGAGAATCTAGAATGGATCAGCTGAATGTGGTGTTCTTAAACTAGATAGTACCTCAGTGATGGGCTGATGTGGAAACAAGTTCTGAGTTTCCTCATTTCAGTTTGACTTTGCAAGGTTCAGACCCAGGTGCTTACAGTGATTTAGAACCCAGACTCCCCCTGAATCTTCATAGGGCTTTGGAAAGTCCTTATAGGTTTTTGTCTGCAACTTTTCATATAAATCTTTCCAAATGCATAAGAAGTACATCACAGAGAAGAAGGTTTTGTGATTAAAATAGCCCATTATAATACAGAATTACTAATTATATTCCCTGCATTCCTATTAACCATCTGTGTTGCCTAAAGCAAGTTGTGCAAATTTGCTATGCCTCAGTTTACTCCTCTGTAACACCAGCTTTGTATTTGTCTCTTATAGCACTACATATGTAAAAATTCATTTTGAATTCCCAGATAAAAAATACTTTGAAAGTATAGGGTAGTATGATTATTACTACTTTCAGTCTTCACCTTATATTATTTTCTAGACTATTTATTATTTTACACTTCTCTCACCTCAATACAGTAGTCAACTGTTTCATTCCTGAGAAACTGCATTTTAGGGTATTTCATAGAGGTGTTGGTAGCATATGGTCAAATTCCAGTATGACCATTTTGCCAACTGAAATTCTCCCCATAGTTCTAAGAGGATTAAGTATTTCTCTCTTCTTCTAATGTGCTCAGCAAGGCTATCCACCATGAAATACCCTCTGCATTTCATTCCCATGTAGCTGTGCAGTAATGAACCAAGTTTATGTTTCTGACTGTTTTGACTACAAAGTAGTTTGAATTATTTGGGGAAATGCAAGACAAAATTAATAATACTGACACTGTGTATAAAATACCAGTGTTTGAAACCGCATTTGTGAATAACTGTTTTATTTCAATTTCTTATGGGCTGGTCTTTGCACATTAAAAGAAGACTTATATCCTGTCCAACCTCATGTGTGCATTTTAAATTATGGAATGAAAGAGAAAATCACCTATTTCTTTTCCTTTCCTGCATTCCCATAACTTGAAAATAGTTCTATTTGTTTAAAAGACATTATGCACAGTTTATAATGTGGATTGACTCAAACAATGAGAATCTGTCTGTTTGGGCCATTACTGAATGCTCTTTCAAAGCTTATTAAGAAAAGTACACTCAGCTATGTTAACTTTTAATGGGTCATTTAAATTTTTGTGCCTGGAGAAAAACAGGGTGCTTACTTACATTTAAAAATCCCCAGACAAAACCATACCACAAAATCCAGCAATGCTCTATTGTCTACTTGTGGTCAGTTGTAAGATAAATGATGACAGCAAACTTCAGATTTAAAATTGAAGTTTGAGTTTGAACTATCAAGGAGTTCATTTGGGTCTGGAAGCACTAGCTGACCTCATGTTTATATAAACTGCAATGACAAAGTATATCTGTGGATTAAAGAATCAGGGCCAGATTTTCAGCTAGAGCAAATTGCGGTAGGTCCAGTGAAACCAACAGAAACAAACTGATTTATGCCTTTTATAACAAAGAATTTATTTGCATTATTTGCTTAGAGATTAAAAAAATTAATCTCTTCACACATACATTTGCACGGATTCAATTGTAAGACAAATATTTAAGAAATGTGGACGGTAGCTTCAAGGTCACCTTTGAAAATGTGTTTATTGTATGTGCTTCAACCATGTAAAATGAGGACATATTCTTACTGTATAAGAACACATTTCAGTAAGCTGCACATTTCTATACCCCTTTGATATATATTGAAATGGCTTCATCCCAACATAACCTTGAAAGGTTAATTTAAAACAAGACTTGATTTTTTTTCCCCCTATTTGCTTTAAAAAAAGGGTTTATGTAGGACATGCTGTTCACTTGATGTGAAATTTCATCTTACAAGGGTGTTCTGGAATGTGTTGGAATAAATCTCAACAGTCATATTCCCTGAATAATGGCTAAATGTTTGTAAGTGCAATAGGAGGTATAGCTCAAAATATTTCATGACTAGAAAAAGCAGTGTTATTTTAAGACTCAAATACTTAGCGCTTTCCTGTTTTCTCTCAGCATTGTATCAGTAGGTACATTCTTTAAAAGCAACCACATATTGGTTTCTTTAATCCGCAGAAACCCCATCTGTGTATGCTTCTGATAGAAACCAGAGTCTGCATGGTGGAATCCACTGGAGCAATGTATGTGCAGCTCGCCTGTGTATATTCTCCAGCTCATTTACATATAAATTGCACAACGTATGGCGTGGGGACCGCTCTGGCCCCTCGGCGGGGAGGTCATTCCGGGAAAAGGGGGCTTGGTGATGAAGGCTGCCTCTGCCTTTGCTTTTCCTGGGGAGGCACGGGGTGCCAATCAGCCTCCTGAAGTGGGCAAGGTCCGCAGAGGCCGGCTTGGCACCAGCTCTTTTCCGCGCTTTTCCCTGGGATGTGAGGCTGGCAGCTGGAGCAGGACAGGGACAGAGGTGCAGCCTGGTTGGGAAGGCAGCAGCCACCGCCCGCTGTTGTTCAGGCATGAATTCCTCAGCTGGCACAGTTGCCCTCAAGCCCTTTATATCTGTTTGATCCCCATCTCTCTTCTTAGCTTTAAAAGCACTTCCTTGAGTGGTGTAATCACGGGGCAATTTTCCCCTCATGCCAAGTTTAGATATTGTATATACTGCTTATATGTTGACTTGGGTGACATTGTTTCCCAATTCCCAGTGAGATAGGGATCAGACCACCTCTGTGCAGCTCAAAGACCAAAGCATTGCACCAGACAGCATGGGATTTCTTCAGAACGTTTTGGAAGTGGAAATTGAAGTCATTTGAGGATTAGCATTTTGTTAGATGGGGAGATGAACCCCAAAACACAACATCCTGAAATTGCTCAGCTGCTGTTCACTGCTGAAGGTTTGAAGGCAGAGATTGCAATCTGTTCCTGCTCTATCTGCTGCCGTTCAGTTACGAGAACAACAAGACAGGTCAGCACTGGCCCCCCTTTTCTCTGTCTGTGTAACCTGGTATTAACGAAAAAAAGCAAAAAGGTTTGAAATCCTACTTGAAGCGGATACTGGTTACTTAAGTCAGCATTATGTTCAGCAACAACAGACACAGCTGTCTTGACCACACACAGACCATTTTAGCAATTGCCAAAGTGCAACACTCGTTATGCAGCCAAGTCTTAAATTATGGTAAGCAATGAAATAACCAAAGATGTTTAAAAAGAAAGCACATTAGTTCCATTAATATGAAATTTACCTCTCAGATAGCTCTCAACTTGTAACAAATGTACATTTGCCAGTTTTGTGAGCAACAGGATCAAGGAAAGCAAAAATTACTTCAAAATAATAAGCTAACCAGGACTTTATGTGAACAAGAATTGATGACTATGTAATTAAAATTTCTAAGCACATGTAATTATTAAAATAGAAAGAGACACATTCTTCTGCTTTCTGTCACTTTTCATAGGTATTTTTTTTAAATCGGGTTGACAATGAAAATGTGTAATAATCACAAAGAGGGGAGGGATGACAAATTTAGGCTTCAATTCAACAGAGAACTCAAGCATGTGCATATAATCTAACATGGACTTAAGTTCTTTGCTGAGTTTGAATCTTAAGAAAGATATACAGACCTTTACAGGAAATGTTGGTGTTTTCAAATATTTTGAGCTGGGCAAGAAATTTGATTTACCCACATTCTTCTAGTTGCATGGAGTTTTTCCATGTAGACTTTGGGGGTGGCCACAAGTTATTTTCTAGATTTCTTCTACACAAATTTCCTTAAAACTGTAACAACAATTTTTTGTTTGTCTTTAAAATTCCATCAGTCCTGGGGATTATATTGAGAGTATAATGTTGCACAATGCCACATCACTACCAAAGAAATCAAAAAAAAAGAATTACAACTCAATGATTTCAATGATTCATATGAAATGTTTGCTGTTTAATCCTGTCCATGCTCCTGAAAGCACACCAGACCCCAACTATTCCTCTGACTCTGGCTTTCTATCCCCTGCAGCCCTTACAGTTGTCTCCTTCAAGGTAGATCCAGAAGCTCCAAAGCATTAAAGGATATCACCATATCTCTGCACATGAAGGATGTTGTAGCTTTCGCTTCACTTCTGCACTGTCAACAGAAAGTCCATCCCATGTTTCTACCTGCATGCCTGCACTAGTCTTATCTGCCAGTGTAAAGTACAAAGCCCAGTCTAACAGCCCACAAAGAAAGACACACTCTGCCAAAATGGGCCAAGTTTGCCTTCTGCCTGTGTCCACTGGATGGAATGAAAATGCAGCAAAATAATATTTTGTGGTCAACAATTTTCTTCCTGTCATTTTGGACTTCCCATGGGTACCAGCACAATGCTAGGAATTAAGTAGGTGTCAGCTGTAGACAGACTTCAGCTGCATCTCAACTGCCATGACATGGGATTATCTATAAAAAAAGGAGATGATTTGCAGTGGCATGAACTGGGGGATGGATGAAGGGACCACAAAGATCATTTAGTTTCAATCCCCTGCCATAGGCAGGGACACCTTCCACTAGACCAGATTGCTGAAGTTGCTCAGCCTGGCCTTGAACACTTCCAGGGATGGGGCATCCACAGCTTCTCTGGGCAGCCTGTTCCTGTGACTCACCACTCTCCCAGTAAAGAATTTCTTCCCTTTATCTAATCTTGACCTGCCTTCTCTCAGTTTAAAGCCATTACCCCTTGTCCTATCACCACATGCCCTTGTCCAAATCCTTCTCCATCTCTTTTGTAGCCTCCTTTACATAGTAGAAAGTTGCAATACCTTCTACTCCTCAGAGCCTTTTCCTCTCCAGGCTGAACAACCCAAACTCTCTCAGTTTGACTTCATGGAACAGGTTTATTAAGCTGCTCTGTAGCCCTGCTCACTCCTGAAAAGGGGCAGTCACTTCCTCTGTATGTTGCTTACAGCTATTGTAAGGCTGCAAAAGAAAAATATATCATGATGTATCTGTATCTGCAAAAAGGACAGCTTGTTTTAAGAAAAAGCTGTTACATATTGTGGTAGTTGATATACTAATAACTATTTTTACCCTTGTGTAGAAAAACAATTAGTTATAAAAATCTGGGGAAATTGTTAGCTGGTGGGGTCTTGCTGACACTTTTTGTTTCAGATTTTTTTTCCCCAAGACACGCATTTTTGCTGCACCAGGTATGATGAGCCCTGAGCAATCTGAGAGCTGATCAGCTCTGATAAAAGAGATAGAGGAGATGTGGTGAAGTCCAGGAAACAGCACATTCAAAAGACAAACATGGACTTTTATTTTCCCATGCTTTTCACGGAGCAATGATCGTGGAGCAGAGCCTGTCTAACGCAGAGCAATGAATCTCAGCAACAGGTTTCCAGCTTGGAGATGTCTGGGGAAGGGTGTCCAGGGTTCAGTGCACGTGACCTTCTGATAGAGTTGTCTCAAGCACCTTCCTACCCTCTGCACTGCAGTCTGTAAAAGATAGAGCAAAACTGACAAAGAAGCAAATTATTTCAGAAATTTTTTGTTACCAATACAAAGGGAACTTACACTGTGATTTTTCTATGGTAACTGGGCCTGAATGTATAATCAGGCTTAGGAGAAAACTTCTGAAGGCACATGGTCTCTGTACAGTTGCACCATCCAGGCACATGCATTTGAGTCCCCACTTGCTGGACACTGCGCTTGGAAATTTCATTTGTCCCTGAAGGCTCAGCCTCTGTCAGGAGACTGAGATGTCTCTTGGGCACAGGCTCTTTGCTCTCCACTGGTGGCACTGAGACCCTGGGGTAGGGCAGCCCCAGCTCTCTGTGCTGATGTTGAGCCCAAGAGCTCATCGGTACTTCCTTTACGCTCTCTTCCCTAGCTCCAGCTATGTGGTATTTTAAATTTGCAGCTTGGTTTTTCAAGGGTGTTTGTCAGTGGAAGTACACCAAGAAAAAGATTACAGTTTTCTGTAAGAATTAACTTGTGGCTTTATTTACTATAGGAAATTTTCAAGTGTAGACAGGATTGTATGTTTAGGTACACTTCATTGCCTCATGTCTGGCAATATTACAGGCCCCTGCACTGCCCAAGATCCTTCATCTCTCCCCACCTTTTGCATCTACCTCCTTCTTCAGAACATGGGAGCCTGTTTCTCTGTCTCTTTTCTTCAGTTCACTCCCTAAAGGAGCCAATTAAGGACCTCGTCAAAAAATAAACAAATATGTTCTACTCTCATTTGTCAGGCAACCTTCTGTTTCACCTCAACGTGCAACGAAATCCAGATGATCTGTCGCATACTACCTTCACTGGTTTGGTTCAGACTTGAAAAGTAAGTTTGCCCTGAACTCCAGCCAACTCTGAGTCCATTAATAGCTTTCATGTGAAGTGCCTAGAATTAAACAGGACTCACAAATTTCATGTACCTTTCCCAATAATTAAATTTCTTCACTCTTCCTCTTAGATCTCTTGGAAAATATGAGAAAATTTTCTTAATCTTTTTTCCTGACTTAGGAAAGCTGATAAAATATGGAGCACTCACACTTAAAAACCTGGAGAATACTTAGGTTTTATTGGATTGAAAGATACAGTGGGTCTCATGGTAGTGCCAAAATGGGAAAGAATAGTGGAGACAATAACGTAGAGCAGGAGGATCACTGGTGTCGGCAGGAGGAAGAAAACTGATCATGTTGCTGGAAAGAACAGTTGAGGGTAAAAGCACTGGTGCTTAAGGAAGAAGAGAGCCTTCATCCTGGAGGAGGATGGTGCCAAACCCACGGGAATGTATTGCAGGGACTGAGGGAAAATGTTAGCAGGAGTGGGAGCAGATTGGGAGCAGCTCACAGGTATCAGAACGGCAGGTCAGGATGATATGGCTGTGTCTCACCTTCCAGCCTCTGAAAGTCAAATTGTTGCTTACTCACCTTCAAAATATCCCTTACTCCATGCTTTTTCAGCCTGCATGTGGGAAATGAGCCCTGCCACCTTAAATGAGTCAATTATGTGAGGATTGCAGGCATAGCGTAAGGTTTTCAGTGGTAATACTTCGGCAGACCAAGGTGATTCTTTGACATGTATACATGTAAAATCATTCCAAGTGATGGGCAATATGGCAGCATTTAATTTCAAAATGAGTCAAACTCTCTACTGCTGTAAATACACAAAGTCACACTCACAGCAGTAAGATTTGATGTATTTATACAAGTGGGGTATTTCCTTCCATCTAGTGAGCCTTTAAAAACAAGAATAGACAAGAAAAGAATTACAATTTTTTTCTTACCCATCTGCTTCCAAATACATACTAATTTCCTCCTATGCTGTAGTATTTTAAAACCCAGAACAAAGAGCCAGTGAGAGTAAGCACAGCTATGTGCTAATTTATAACTGCTCAGAGTAAAAGGCAGCTCCAGCTGACAGTAGCTTCAAAAAAATTGTGCCTCCTGTAAATTAGGGTAAGGGAACTGATCACTGAAGGTAAACAGGTGATGAAATACTTCATTAGTACCTCATTTGTAATTTATGTCTGCTGAAGTAGTTGACAAAGAATCAAAATGGAAGTGGTAGATTTCTCAGAAGTGCAGCCTTTGAGGTCACTGAAGTGGATTAATTATAACCCAGTGTAAAGCACAGCCTGTCTCTGTGTCAATTACCAGTATTTGATAACTGAAATTATGTCAAGCTCTGTTCTTCTTCAAGACGCAGCCACACATTTTAAAATCATTATGACTGTAAGCATGAGCTTCACATAACTAATGAGTTCAGCTCATTTATTAAAGTTCATTTTGGCTTAGCAGATAGTAGTTGAGATTCAGAGGGGAGTGGGTGACAAAATATCCAGTTCTGCAAAAATAAATGCCTTTTCTTATCCTCTCTCCCAAACCTGTGCAGGAGAAACAAAGCTGATTCACTTGCCAAAGAATCATTTAAATGTACTGTAGGAGAAAGAGTTGAGGGAGTCAACTGCTATTAAATATGACCTGCTTCTAATGGCTATCAGACCTCCAATTGTTCAGTGAAACTGCTGGGCTTAATGGACTACCTGCTGTTCACATTCATCATAGCAGAATGACCGATAATGCACCTCTACTACATCTTGGGATTTTTGTACTCCTGTTCCTCCCTTTTTCACGCTCCTCCCTGGAGCTGCCCAAGCTTTAGGTAGGGTTTGATAGCATCTGTTCGTATGTTATCAAAACCTACCATAGGGTCTTTGGTGGGTAACTCAATCTCACCATGCCTGTGCAATCTGCTGCCAGTGCAGCAGGCAGGCAGCACTCTCTTCCTGTGTCCTGATCCACGGCAGCACTGCCTGCACACAGTAAGGAAATTCTGAATGCAATGGCTTTGGCTTCTGGTGGGTTTTCTGATGCAAAAGCAGCTAAAGCACTGGGTTGGTGTCACTAAGCTCATCACCAGGACACCAGCTTTGCCACATGTTCTGCTTTATGCTTTATGCTCAGGGTAGCTGCCATGCCAGGGAATGAACTGTCATAGCTGCTACTGTGGGTTCCCACTGCTGGGGGAAATGACGCCAGATCTCAGCTGCAGTGCCAAGCAGAATGGCTCCAACTTCAGCTGAGCTCAGACTTGAACCACAGGCTTACAAACAGCATTTGATTTAGTGAGTTATTCTTTCACTATTCCCTGCATTCACCTGAAGTAGCTCAGTTGTAACCCTCTCCTTCTGAAATTAGTAACACATGATTCTGCTGAACAGGTAATTCCTTATTCTTTTTGCTCTTTTTGACAGACTGGGTTCAGACTGTGCTTTCAGTGGAATCTTGCATTTATCATGGCTGTAACTTTATGCAGAGCCATATTCCAACATTCACCAGCAATCTCTTGAAAAAACAAGTTAGTACTTTGAAGTGGACAGAGTAGTCAGATTTTCTGTTAAAGAATAGGTTTCTTTTTAACATGTGGTCCTAATGTTTAAAATACAAATTTTAGTTTGTCAGTGCAACTCATCATTCCTTATTACACATTGTGAAATCATTTTAAGATTCTTTGTGCTTTTTTTTAAGCCAAAAGAATATCTGACAACTACCCAACACCTTTACTGCAGAGCCCAGAGTAAGTATACAGCTGTGAGCTACACCAAAGATGTCTAGCCTGAACCTCATGAAAATAATTGAGAAAAACATTTCTTTGTGTCTTTGATTTATTAACACTCTGTTTTCCAATGACATAAAGCATTCAAACTTGCTGTTCATATCTTTAATACCAGGATAATAGTTGATCATTTTAGAAGCATGTAAGTAGATTAGATATATAAAGAGATAGATTGAGCAGAATATTCACCACAGGGTGGCTTTGTGGCCCTTCTCAAATCAGCAGAAGTTACAGCACCTATGCCAATGCATATGGGATTTCAAATCTCATCTTTTAACCTCCACTATTTAATGGGAAATATTTTATTAGATAAATAGCCAGAATGTTGAAACAAACCCTCCCTAAATATTTTCCAGCAATTATGACACTGATTTATCCATGGCATCAATCAAACTGAAACACTTAAAAATACTCAGTTCAATATAAGTAAGTAAAAATTTGCTATGGATTGGAAATGAGGGAAGAGAACTGGTATGAAGGGTATTATAAGCTATGTCTAGACTTACCTGCTAGGAAAAATGATGGCTCATGTCCAGTCCACACCTCCACTTTTCTTAACTGTGAAAACCAGATTGTGGGAAGGTAGGAGGGAAGAAGAATGGACAGCTGGTGCATGCCTGCATTTTGTCCCAGTAGGGAGCAGGGATGTGAGAATATGCAACTGGAAAGTGGAAAATTCTCCCCACAGCCTTCATCAAGATACACGTAAGTGCCCACAATGATCAACGAAATGGTTGTTTGATAGAAATTCAAAAGTGTTTCCAATTTTTTCCACTCACTTGGTTAAATATAGCTTTGTAGACTGAGACTTTCCAAATAGCAGGTTAGTAGATGGATTTATATCCTCTTGTGCCACCACCTTAATGGTACTTCATTGCAGATGAGCTTAATAACTCTGGAGACTCAATTTCAGGCTTTTGTGAAAGTTCAGGGAAAGATATTCAAATTTCTTGTGTTCCTAGATGGAGTCCTATATGGCACCAGAGTAACAAGTATGTTGCAAAAACAATTCCCACCATCTCCCAGAACCAATTCCACTGCCTGAGTTTTAACAAAATGTCAATGCTGGAAGTTTTGAGGACTTGGAAAAAAGTTTTCATGGTGAAACTTCAACTAGACACTGATTAAGAAATGCAGACAGCACAAATTGATTTTTTTAGGCTGCTGTTCATGCTTTCTTCCCTTTTAGCAGATATTTATCCATGACTGGTTGGAATTTGTACCTCCAGACAAGGTGTGTGGCTGAACCAGCCTGGAAGGGGGCGAGACAGCTGGCCCCATGGGATGGGTCAGGCAGAAACAGATGGCCCTGACCGGCCGTGCTGGCGTGGGGACAGATGGCAACACGGGACAGCTCGCAAAGGGGGACATATGGCAACATGGGATTGGCAGGAGCACAAGTCCTTACGCCGGGCCCAATTACAGGCCTGGTGAGTCTGAATCTGCTTGGGAGAAGGTAAAAGGTCTTTTACGTCTTTCGATTCCTCCCCAGACACGGGCTGGGATCCAATGAACTGCAGGATGCGGCCATGGCTGTGTGCTGTATGGTCTGGACAGGGATGTCAGCCACTGCATGTTGCTGAGTCTTTCTTTCTGAATGTTTTTTTCTTTTGCAATTTCATCATCTAATAAGTTTTCACTCTTTTTGCACACACGTACACATTTTGACTTCCATCGGCACATGGTTCATCAGAGGTAGAAAAGGATGAAAGGCAACATGTGCACCACTGAGGCTTAATGGGCTGATTCAGCATGCTGTTATGTCCTTGGAGACGTGGAAGACAAGTGAATTTGCCTGTTCATCATCTTAGAAAGCTGATACATAAGTATCAAAAATACTTAAATGACAGAAAAGCATAACACTTTAATATACCTATTGGATATTCCTCTCCCAATCTCCTTGTTTTGGGGATGATAAAGACACTAACCAAGAAATTTGTTTCAGTTTCTAAGGAGCTTTTTAGAAATAAATACTTTTTTCACCACTAACCACTAACTACCACATTGCCCATGTAGAGTATAATTAAGAAGAAGAATAAATTAGGATCTGTATATTTTCCCATGTCATTTTGAATATGAGAGGCAAAATGAAAAAGCTTTACATGCTGAACATTATGGAATGCGCTTATATGACCTTAGGACTTTTCAGCATTCCTTCTGTATTTCTTGGTCTTATTACAAGCTGTTCACCAAGAAATTAAATTGTTTGGCCGTATTGTAAATAGATGCAGGGGAAATCATTTAGTTTGATCACATTAAAGGCACAAGGACTCCACAGATCAAGCACACAGCACAGCCTGCTTCCCTGGTGAGAGCAGGATGAATTTTATATTTTTATAGATAACATTAAGTTTATTAATTGTACTCACCATACTACAGTGTACCTTTTATAAATACTGCCACTGCATTTTTTCACTTTTCCAGCATATTTCATGATGTCTTTCCTCATCTCTTTTATTGAATGCACAGAATTAACAGAGCAATATCTATTACAGTGGTATAGAAATTAATTATCTTGCACCAGTTGTGATGTATAACAGATTTGGTGTTCATACAGCTCATGGATATGAGAATGCAATCACGAGTTACTATAGGTGGAAGCACTTTTCAATGGAATTAATTTCCTCTCTTGGGAGGAAAGGAAAAAAGTGGTGATAAAATAAAACCTGATATTTCAGGTCTGTAAGAGTTTTAATTTATTCTAAAAGAGACTGCCCTAGTCTGTGAATTCTGTGTACAGATATACAACTGGACTGCTCAAAAAATGTGGTATTGTTCAGGAGTGATCCTAGCTCAGCTAGATAAAAAAAATCAATAGTAAGGTGGAGATTTGCACTCTAAAATCCCCCTGAGCTGAGTTTGCCAATGCCTGCTACTTTTGTGTTTTGTGAAAAAGGGTTTCCACAGTTACAATAAGAGAATTAATTTAAGCCTTTCAAGAAATACAAAGGTTTTTATAATGTAGTTTTTTGTAAAGTGGTTTTTACATGATGGCAACCTTTAAAGTCTAGAAATTGGTCTTGCTGCCACGTTTATTGCTGGCTCTCCGGCAATCAGAATACAAGCAGAGCCCCCTTTATCTGGGCAGCAATAGTATGATTTGATCTGGAACTGTATATTCTGTTTGATATGATACATGTCTGTTTGAATACTTCATTATCTTTCTTTATCATGCTGGTATCCAGCCACTGAAAGGTCAGAGTCACAATTGACGCATATTGGGATAATGGCACTCAAACACATGGAGCTATGATGATTGATAGTCACTGAAGATTTAAGCTTGACCATTATTTTCTCAAATAAAATTTCTTTAGAAGGCAGATTTCTCTGAAAGGATACATTTTTATTGCCTGTATTTCCCATAGTTTTTAATTAAGCTCTCACAAAACTCAAAGAATGATTTTTCTTTTTTTCTCGCTTTATATACAGAAAAATTTTCCCATAGTTTGAGAAGATTATCTTTGTATTAGATAGCTGTGAAATATCTCTTAGTATTACTGTCCCACTTGTAACAAATGTATGTATTCTGCTCCATTCGAGTGACCTTTGGATGATACCAAGATGTTATAGAGTTTATAAGGTAGAAATCCCTCAACAGAAACATCCTGAATTGTTTTCCTGTGGGAAGATGGCTTCCCCACCTGCAATATTGATAGGATGTTTGTTGCCTCAGGAGAATGGCAGAGAAGATCCACAATTTATTTTGGTAGTTTGAGGCAACATTCTGTCCACTGCATTCAAAAGATTCAAAATCCATAAAAATATAAGAATGAAAATAAATGTTTTCATAAGCAAAGTAGCATGGTTAGTCATGATGCTTCTAATTTGGGACATCCCAGAAAGATTAATGATCTTGCTTATGTTTGTTATTTTAGTTTTTCTAAGGGATGTATGATGAATGAGATTTTCCAAATGTATTCATGAATAATAATGTCATTTTAATGATATTGCATATTTGCATAGAGCAGATTATTATAAAGAATGCCAATAGGGACTGATAACCAGGTCGTCTAATTGAAATCATGTCTAGAAGAAATACTACAGTGTGGCTTTGCACATTTCAGTACTACCAAGAAACCAATATCTCTCCTGAAAATGGTAGACTGCCTACAGCTATCATTCCAGCTATTTCTGAGTAATGGTAATAGCTCTGGAATGACATCTGACTTGAAGCAGTCAGGTATTAAAATACCAGACAAGCACAGCTGCCCGTACCTGACTGTACTACAGGAGCAGTGATCTGTGGCAAACTGCCACGATATTATGGCCCTTTAAGATGCAACCTCCCCAAAAGGCAAAAGTTCAAGTAGGCTTAGTATCCAGCTTTAACAGGGAGTTCTACGTTCCACAAGTAATGGTGAATACTGGAAACTGGAATGGAAGAAAAAGATACCCAAATTCTGTGTCGAGCATCTGTGAAGTATGAACACTCCAAAAGCTAATGTCATGTGTTTGTTATATTAGAAGTGTAGATTAGGTTGAAAGCCTGACTATTTTGAAGGTAATGGTAAAAATCCCACTAATAATTCATTCAGCCATTTCTGTCTTAGTCTTGTGTAACTACCAAGCTTTTTCCTGGTCTATTTTTTTTTTTTTTAAGAAATAATAGAAATAACTCAGATGAAATTAAATCTTAATTTTCTTGGGCATAATCCACAAGCCTCAGGAATAGCTGATGAAATATCCTTGCATTTTTAACCAATTGAACTAATCCAGTCAACACCATAATTGCCCTCAGAATCCCTTAGGCCTAATTTGAGTGTAAGGAAAAGCTACTGTGCTATTGTTAAACTAGGATTTAATTTTTTTACCAGCTAATAATTAAAAAACACAGGAAATGACATGGTGAATGATGGAACTATTTTGAAGTGCAAATTTATGAAGCAGCTGCATCAAATAAAGTGGTAATTTAATTATGGTTATGTCCTAAAGCTGAGGTGTAGTGTAGAACATTTCTGAGATACAAGCTAATTCAAATCTGGAATAATAATCCCACATTTAGTAATTTCAGTGCTATAGCTCACTTAATTACAGCATATTAGCTAAATAATGAGATAATTAATCTTCAAATGCAGTTCTTGTCTACATGCATATTACAGAAGAATTTGACTTATCCTTCTTTGTATGTTTTTCCAAGAACGAGTTATGACTAATTTAACCTAGAGAAACCCTTCCCCACTGAAATACCAAGATTCTTTTCTTTTCTAAACCTATCATGTTTCGGACAACTAGTTCTTTGTTTAAACAAGAAAACACTGTCTTAATAAAATCTGTGAGAAAAATCTCAAAAGGCATTAAATTATTTTTATTTTTCAATTAAATATTATTGCACCTCTTCTTGTTTTTGCTTTTATAAATAGCATATATGGACTATTCTTGAGCCATTTAATCTGTCCTACTCTAGTTTTATTTGGAGTACAGAGGTTTTTATCTGCATTTTAAAAACACATGATTTTACCAGAAGATAGCTGTTGGCATACTGCATACTATGTATTGTATACATTAAGCACAGTACCAGAAAGCAATACTTTTTCAGAAACATTGTCATGACTTTAGTAGATTTCTCAGTGAAGTATTAATTTTAATTAATTAATGTTAATATAAGCACTTATTTTACACTTTGAGCCTTCTGTTTTGCCCACAGAGCACTCAGCATCACCTGAAATATATACATACTTTTACTTCCTGCTTGTGTGTATACTCAGCAACAAAAGGTAACTGTTTAATGACAGGTGTGCTTCAGTTCTTTCCGTACCACATCCAAAATGCATTTTTGTATGTCTTATCTGATGTGCATCTCCCATGTGCTACACCACTTCAAGTCTGGTTTCCTTAAGCTGATTTTATGACTGCCACAGACTATCTCGAGCTTTTAATATATTATACTTTTTGCTTACTTTTATGACGGGATATAACTGAACCATCTTTTCACATACTGCTCTTATTTCCACAGTCTGTTTCACTAGGTCTATAACCTAGAAGCCTCTGGAATAGCTGATGAAATATCACTGCATATTTCAGCAATTTTACTAATCCAGTCAACACCATAATTGCACTCGGGATCCCTTAGGCCTAAATTGGATCTAAGGAAATAATGTTTTTTTCATGCTGGGCACATAGTCACAAATATCACATTTAAATGCATTATTTTTAGTGTCACTGAGTCTAATGTGTTAAGTAGCTGCAGATTTTATCCTCCATGGTAGGTGATAAAATGTAATGCTGGCAAAACAAAAGAGAAAGGAAAACACCTTCTGGGAAAGAACAAGACTTTGTATCTTTTGTTCCATCTTCTGTATTTGGTTGATTCCTCTTTGAGGAACTGATGATATCTACTGGTCCTAAAAAAATGTTTGCCCAAATTCAAAAGACGAAACTATGCACTTCCTTTCTAATAATAGTCAATGGCATGGGATCATGTGGCTTTAAATCATTTCACCTAAATGAGGGTTGCATAGTGCTTGTCTCATGTCATTGTTGGCTTTATAAAGTCAACTGGAGAACTGCTACCTGTAGGAAAAGACTAGTCCAAACAACACAAATGTTTATATTCAAATAATATTTCACTGGGAGTCTTGGAGGACAGTAAAACTCCCTGTATCCCTGTCCAAGAGCACAAAAAGATATGAATGAAAATGTATATGTGTTTTATGATTAGGGAGGAAAGCGCAAAATAAGAATGTTCTGTTGTTTTTGCACTATGGATTGTGTCAAAGCAGGCCTGAGTGAATCCAACACTCTGTAGCTGCCATCGTGTCTGTGTTTCCCTTTTAGCTGAACAAGCTACACAGGTTTAGGCTCAGGGCATGACTCAACATATAGAAGCTGTTGTTTTCAAATGCAATGAAGAGATCAGGAGACTTCATTGCCCAGCACCACACGCTGTGCTCTCCTAGAATGCAGGAAAAAAGACCAAACAAAATAATAAGCCAAGGTCAGCTAAACTTTCAAGATTTGCAGTGGGAGTTTTTTTGTTAGAGTTTTCTGTTTGAGTCTTTTCTTTTTTTTCTTTTGTTTTTTTGTTGATATTCAATGTAATTATTTTCCTAAGCTTCATCTTTGAACTGGAGGGAATCATACTCTTAAGTCTGTATTTCACTGTGACCATGTTTCATAACCGACAGCAGAATGTCTTCTACCTTTTTTCTGACTGTTGATGGCAATTTTTGCTCTGAAGCACTAACCTCAGTAATGAGAAATTTGAGCCCAAGTAACAGCCAGAGGTCCAGAGCAATAGAAGTAGCCATTACCCTCTTTAAACAGAGAAAGCATGCATAGGTCATCGTATCTTGGGAAAAACACTCAAAAATTGGCTCCCTCCAGTTTTTCCACTTAATTCTAATGTGTGTAGTGTCAGCTCAAGTGCAAAGGATCACATCCTGCCACAACCTCCCTCTTCTTCTCTGTGCCTGCTGCTGAGGATGTGCAGGACTGTCTCAGCAGGCCTGCTAGACTTGCAGGAGGCTCAATTAGGGAGACCAATTAAGACATGGCTGCCTTCATGTGGTAAGAAATTCTATGAAGCCTTTTCATCGAAGGTAAAAATGGGAAATGGAAGCAGGAATTTCAACTTCTTGTCATCTTAAAATCTTGTCTCTTTGCCCTTGCCTTGCCCACTCAGAGCTATACATTTGATGGGGAAAGGCAGCCTTTTGAGAACCCCTTCCCTTAGTTATAGTTTAGAAGCAGCAGCATGGGTTGGGGGAAGAGCCATCCAAGGTCTCATGTCACTGTGGTGGTCTAAGGCAGAGTATGAACACATCTAATTAATCACTCATCAAAAGCTTAATGTTTGTGCTTGGTAAAGTCAAAGCAATTATGTTCAGTAGAGGAGTATTTTAGTCCAAAGCCTAAAACTGTTCTCAGGAAAAAGCACTCATTTGTTTTTCTTTTATTTAAATGCCATGGGGGTTTACATTTTTTGTTTTTTTCCCCTCTAAATTTTGTTTCACAGAGACATTGTCAAAAGATGCCACCAAGGTTTGCCCGGCATCTGTTTGCCCACTGACAAAAGACACTGTTTGAAGGATTTGTACCTACCCTTCCTCTTAGCAACAACTTAGTTTCTCCTGACTCTCCTTTGCCTTCCCACTGAAAGACCCACCATGTAGTAGAAACATCTACCATGTGTTTGTTCCCCAGAGTTGTGCTGCTTAGATGGGTAAGGTTTGCTGACTAACCCCATAGTGCTCAGCCAGGTGTCACACTGTTGTAACTGAATCACAACTCGTGGTCACCTGCTGTTTCTCTGCAAAAATTACTATTTTTGATAACACCACAAGTCCTGCTAATACTGGAAATCTGTTTTCATTATAAGCCCACTATTATGCAAAGCGATTTTAGTAACAGGAAACACTTAGTCATTTTTCTTCAGTGCGGAGTATCATCTTTATTATTAACTTTCCCTTAGAGATATTTAGTGTAATATTTTAAATATTTGTGGAGAGAGCCAGTCCATGACTGCAATGTTCAAACTTTTCATCTGGTTTCCATTTCAAAAATGAGGAGGGTCTCTAATCTGGTTTACACCAACTGTCCAGGACTCTCACTCTTGGTCACTGAGGCAGCCAACTAGCAACATTAACAGAGAAAAATGTCTTATTGGAAAAGTGTTTACAAGAACTGTAACTCTGTGTCCCTTAAATACATCCTTCCTCTCCAGAAGGTACTTCTCAAAATGCCATAATCCTTTTTTGTTTTGCAAGTCTTTATACTCTGGGATAATTTTCAATTCTTCCTTCTCATTGCAGCACACATCCAGCCTTTTGTCCATTTCTCATTTTTTTTCTTACTTCATAGAACTTTCTATCTGAATTTAGACTCTCGTTTCAAGCTACCAGCCCATAGGAAAAAGCCATGACTTTAAGAATAGAAACAAACTTCAATTCTGCAACTAAGCCATACACTTGCTTTTATGGTCACAGCTGAGATTTATTATGGATGGACACTTAGAACAGCTTTGCAATTGTTACCATAAAATAGAAGAGTACCCTTCATTGATTTCTGTTTTCCCACAGATACATGAACAGAGCATAGCTGCAGAAATGATTCAGTCCCTCACAGTGTTCCCAGCCACTGTGTGCTTTACAGAATGACTGACTTACATCAGAAAAAAAGAAAATATTTTGCACACAAAATCAAAATGTTGATGTGATGGCAGAGATGTAGAATATTTATCTTTTCCTGCTGCCTTTCTTTGGTAAAATGTATAACCTGATGAACATAATGACCTCTCATAAGATTTCTGATGAAAGACCTTGTGTTTCAAACACTAGACTTGGTTTCAGAACAACTGTTTCCATCTCCTGCCTTCATCTACTAGCCAGGGCTCTTAGTCACACTACTTTCAGCTCAACCTCCATTTCTCTGCTTTCAAACATTAGGCAATAATTGGTTTCACCTTTAAAAACCAGCTAAGATCTGCTATTGTTGTTGTTAGTAAATGTAGTAAATGCATACTATGGCACATCTTAGGAGATAAAAGGTACAGATCCTCTCCAGAAGCCCCTTCCATTAATCACGTTAGAGCACAAGGAGAAGCACACAACACAAAACAAGACAAGCAATCAGACATAGAGATATACTGTCAGATGAGACTTTGGCTGCCTGATGGTGTAGTTGGATTTTATCTTCTTCAAAGCAACCTTAATTCAGAAATTAAAACATTTTTGGTCACATTTTGAGTGGGGCCTGATTTCCATTCTGTGCATTGATTTTTCAGGGAAGCTGGGAATGGACATCTGATACCAATGAGATTACAGTGAAATGTTTTTTCTCTGGGGTGACGTAACAATTCAGCAAAGTATTTAAGCATGTAGCTGATTTTAAGGGTTTAAAATATCCCAAATCAATTTCCTGCAGAACTTTTCCTGAACACAAAGCTGTGGAGGTCAAATGTTATCAAACTGTGCCATCCAGCTCTGTCTTCTTTGGGTTTTTTTGCTTTTTTTTGGTTTTTTTCTCCCTATTTTTTGTTAATATTCTGCAATAAATTTTTACTTCTATCTGTAGGAAATTAGTTTTAAGCTGTCATATTAGCAGACAAGTTCAGCAGGAGACATGATCAGCCCTAAAGGTATTATATTTCATGTGGAAACGGGCATTGTTTAACAGAGAAAAAAAGATTCCTGAAAACTTTCCTCAAGTAAGCCATCACACAGCATGCTAAATTTCATATTAATAAATAAACTATATTATATAGCAGCACTATATCACTGCCAGCATATGACTTCCTGTGAGTGTGACCAGGAAAAACCCTGTGTCTATTTTCTCCCAGAATATGCTTTGGCAAGACTTGTGTGATCAGGAGAAAATACTGCATATTTTTTCATCTTCTAACTTTTCCCAAAAGATTCAAACTCCCAATATGTTCCCCAAATCTCTCCCTTTTTTGTCTCATGCTATATATTGGTTGTTCTTCCCTTCCTCCCCTATAATGTAAATTTGTGACCCTTGCTGGAGTCAAGCAAGGGTACATCATGACACATCTTAAGTTTAGTCCTCATGGGTCTGTGTGCCTCGGGGTGGATTTTCCAGCACAACCATTACTCTGCTAGTACAAGAGTCTGTATACCAAACTCTATTGCATGATTTAGAGTTGGCTTAAGAGAGTTTACACATGAAATAACAAGTGCTGTAAGCACCAAAAATGCGTGGACAGCAGCTGCCTAATGGGCCTGAAACTCCGATCTAGTCAATAACCATAGTATTCTCATTAAGGTTTTGTTTACACTGCTCATGTAGAAGTTTACTCACTTAAAAAGAGAAGATGCCCTTTTAAAAGGGAATCTGAGTATGAAAAGCTATTATGCATGAGATTGAAGAATGTGGTCTCTATGTTCTTGCCCTTAAATAGTCAAAGATGTTCAATATAGGGACTACTTCTAGCCAACTTCCCAACATACACTCACTATTGAGCAATGCTGGTACCCTGAGCTGAGTCCCACAGAGGATAAAATGTGCCACCAGGGTAAAACAATTGAAATGCACCTCTTAAAATGAGGCTCCAGCCCTGGGACAGGTTTGGGAGGGGAGCTTTGAGCTCCATGCACCAGTGATGCAGCACAAAACTGCATCACTGCATAGCAAGTGCAGAAGGCTGCTCTCCTCTGCCTGCACCACTGAAGATCTGACACATGCTAAGGCCATGGCAAAAGCACATACTGAAACAGAACATACTGAAGGGCTTAGCTGATTCATATTTAAATGGGATTCTTCCCTATACAAAATTTCCTTTGTATTGATATTCAAATTCTTCAAACATGTGGTATATTGCAGTCTGGGAGTCAATAGAAAGGTGAACAATAATTTGTCAGGTAAATGAGTACGTCGGTGTATAAAGAAAACTGATTGGATTTGGAAAGGTGCCTTTGGATTTGGTTTTGCTTTCAGTGATACAATAAGGTTTGGGCTTGTGCTGAAGTTGGCTGCCTTGCCAAAGGCTATTTTTACAGGGATTTGCTATGGAAAGAAGCCAAAGAGACATAAAAGAATATTTAAAAGTGAAAAAAGAAATCCTTTCAATGGATATGTGGAAAGGGTTCTCTTGAGAAAACAAAGCACATGCCTAATCATTTGAGCTATATTCTTCCCTCAGGTACCCAAGTGTAAAACCAGATTATTTCCAGTGACTTTGAAGGAATTGCTCTGCTTTTAATGGGGGCAGAATCAGGCCTATTTTGTCCATTGGATCTATTTAAAAATATTAAGAGCATGAGCTTTATGGTCAAACATGAGTCTGTGCTGGAACACCTTCTATGTTCACTTCATTTTTGTATGCAGCAAGAACTTCAGTCCCTTTTTGGTGGTTTTTTTGTTTTTGTTTTTGTTTTTTTTGTTGTTGTTTTTCTTTTTAATTAAAACTTCAAAACCATAGGTATGCAAAATCTGGTTGTGAATATGTGGTGGCCAGTATCTGTATATGGAAGTGACTGTATTTTCTTCTGTCTTTACAGACAGCATAACTGCTGCTGTCTTTCCTGTTAATCTAGTTCATTTTTTGCTTTATTTAGAGCTGCATTTATTTAATAAAAAGTTTACAGTTGGAAAAGATTTGGGTTTTCAATGTGCAGTGGGACATATTTGATGTGGATTGCTTGCATGTTTGTGTGAGTGTGAGTATGTGCACACACACACAACACACATTAACAAGTAATAAAAGATATCTCTCTGGTTCATTTATGCAGTGGAGATCAGATTATGAAAGGTTAAACCATTAAACAAATGCTAATGTACTCTGATGCCTGGACCTTGTCCAATAGTACCTGCAGCAGCTGTCAACCTAATTAAGCCAGATGTGTGTTAAGTGTAAACGGACCTCCCAGGAGGAACAATAACAGATTTTAGGTCCTTAGGGGGCTCAGGGCACCAATGCATATAGTGTTTCTGCAGGAAACATCACCCCTACCTTGTGAGTTTTCTCCTCATTAGTACCATCCTGACTGTACTCCTCCGGGACTGGGCTTGGGGGAGGAGAAGTCTCTTTTCATTCCAGCTAAAGCCAGCAAGAATGCTCATTTTCAATTGATTCTGGCAGTCATGACATTTACTCAACACTCTAATCTCTATTTTTTTAACCTCCACTTTACTCCGTCTGTAACGTATTTTAAAAGTGACATTTATCCTATGCCAAGTTTGCCAACCCTCTAAGTATATGTGGAGACCATAAGCTGATAGAGAGGATCTTAATAAGCCTTTTAATATTAACAATCAAGAGAAATCTATAGAGCATGGAAATATTAGGTAATTATGAGCATGCAGTGTGCCATAACGTGTTACAATGAAAAGGAAAATCCTTTTACAGTGTGAAAATATTATGGGAAATTAAAAAAACCTACTTAGCAATTTTTAAAACCTGCTGAAACTTGTAACTGAATTTTTTCTTATGTGCTATGAATTACAGTTTGTCCAGGAAAAAGAGACTAGAGAAGTAGACCTGCAGACCTTCACACCTGGTCAAGGAAAGACAAGTCTCCAAGAGTTCCCATACATACTGAACTTAACACCTACTTTCTCACTCACTTCACAGCCAAGTTATGGCACCTCTTTCCAAAGAAGCAGAACAAACTGATAAAGCATCTGCACAGGACAAAATTGAGTGTGGTTTCACTGGGATAAGTCATCTGTAATGAACAAGATCCTGCACTCGTTTCCTGGGAGGTTTGTCCACATACACTGTCTTTGGATATAGCTCTAAGTTCTCCTCAAGTCATTGGAGATGATCACATAATGATGTATGATGTTATGTCCCCTTAAAAAAACCTTCATCAGAAAATGTGTAATTATACTATGGCTTTGTTTTTCCAGGCACTCATAATTCCCCATTTATTAGGGCATTAAGCATAATTAACAATTGTACTAAAATAAATTATCTTGTACTGGCTAGGACTCTAAGATTATATTTTAATACTTTATCCATAACACATTGCTTTTCTAACAAGCTTTCCTGTAAGATCTCCTTCTTTGAGACCAAAACGTGTTATAACTCAGCACTGGAGTGTGCTGCTGGCAGTAAATTGTTGGGACACTCTTCCTATTCAGTGCTGCAAAACACAAAAGGGCATAGCAAATCTTTGAAGAGAGCAGGTTTCTCCTGTTCCATCATTGCTGAATGGTGTTAAATTCCCTGTGTATTTGTGTCCTTAATACCACATTTCCTTGGCTTACTGATAATAGGGTGGCTAAATAAGTATGCTATCTTTCCTAATGCTTGAGGGTAATTTTTATGGTCCATTGAATCTCCATGTTATCCATGTCATTCTCAATATCCCCAGTTCCAGTACAAGGACGCAGGATTTAGGACCCAAGCTCATTCCATGTGCTGCAGCTGCTGTTGGCCAGGGCCCAGGACTCATGCTCCAGCAAGTGCCAAGTTGCAGAATCAGAATCTTGCTTACACCTTTTCTGGATCAGGGCTCTTGCTGTCTTTGCAGCACAGGAAGGTCGAGAGGCTCCTGCAGCTTCCCCTATGGATCACTTCTGGAAGAGGGAGAAGTGGCCCAGTCTCTCATGCACTCCCCTCCCTCTCAGACCTGAGCTGTGATGACAGGAAAGAAGCTGAGGACACCCTTCTGTCCAAAGCATTAAATGAAGTTTATAAGGTGATTCATGCTTTCTGTGTGCTGCATACACTCTCTGATTTTCTGCTGTGCCAGGCCTAGTAGAGGACTTACACAGTGCATACTACAATGTATTAATAGGATGTGTATTTATGCTTAGTATGCTGCAGAGTACATCAATCTCTGAGCTACTGCGGGGATGGGCATTAGTACGGTTGGGCCTGTGTGGTCAAGGACACAAGGTAATCCTGATGAACAGACGTGCCTGTGCTGCACAGTATCCACTCAGCTTCCATGGGGATGCCTATCCCACATAAAATTGAAGGGAACTTCTATTTGGGGATTCATCTCAAGGTTACAGTGCAGATAACTAAATTGGAAACAGTCTTCCTAGTCATACTGTACCATAACTGGCCTAACTGCAAAATATCACATCCTAATGCAAACAGCTAAAACAGATGAGAGAGGCATCCCTCTAAGAGTGCCTTCTTCTCCCCATCAGCTGCAGAGGTAGCCTGGTTTAATTGCTCAGCCCTTCTTCTGCATGGTAGGGTCAGCGTAGGATTACAGGAGAGCAGTGACACTTGCATCTGCTGGAAAGAAATCATTCTATAGCTGTGGGCTGGAAGACAAAGTCCCACCTGTCAGAAATAGGTCAGTTCCTGTAGTGCCCAGACAACAGCTCTAAGCAATTAAAGAGCTGTGAGGGAAAATCCTTTGGTGCCTTCAGAGTCTAGTGAATACCAGGATGGGTAATAGAGCACAACAGGTTGGATTTAGGATTTGAATCTAGTTTGCCAAATCTCTCTAGGCACTTAAATCCTTTATTTAATGAGGATCCCAGTCCTTTAGAAATTGATGGTGAAATGCCTAATGAAGTTGAACATAATTGCAGTGTACATGAAACAGTTTTCGGTCCCTGTGCAGTATATTTCAAGTTTTAATATGTCAAATAATTTTTCTTGCACAATGACATGGAAAAATGTTACACAACACAGTGATAAAATAAAGATACACTCTCTCACTCTGAAATGATAAATTGTAAACTGGGAAAAAGGAATGACATTTATTTCAAGCACGTTTAATCCAGAAGAAATAGGCTGGTGTAATATTATTTCCAGTAACCTCATTTCTCTCCTGTGAAAAGAAGACTAATATCAGTGGATATGCCAAGTGTATTTGGAAGGCTTTGAAACCAATTAATCACCTTCAGAATTTTTCATAAAACCTGATTTCATTTGGGACAAAGTAGGAGCTGAAGTAATTTAGGGATGTCAGATTAAAAAAGTTTTCACAGGTAAACATGCAATTCCATGAGCATCAGAATTAATCAGAAAGACTCCTGCTTTCCATTGGATTTATTTCTTGGGCATACGAAGTGGCACACAGATTTAAGCTTTCCCTGTTGTTGGGGCTAGGGCTCCTCACTACAGGGATTTAGGAGGGAATCTGGGCAGGCTGGGTGAGAGGTACAGTACACTGCAATATTTTAACTGCTTTGGATGACCAAAGCTGAGGAATGAACAATAGAAATGATATCTGCCTTGCAGCTTAAAAGTGCAAGGGAACTCTACAAGATTATGACAAATTTTAATTCTTTACAAATGCATAGTGTGTTTTAACTGAAATGTTTTAATTCACACCAATGTAAATTTTCCTAAGTTACTACTTCAAAGGTAAAAAGGCCGAAGAGTGTATAAAAATGAGCAAAGGGCCTTCTGCAATCTTCTGGCTTAAGTGGCCTTAGTATAAGGTAGGAAAAAAAAAAATAGTATCCTTGAAGTAGCAAGTTCAGAGATGGTTTAATCTTTCAACAATAAGAAAGATAAACAGAGATCTGTTCAATTTATTGTCTGGATTTTTTCAGATAAGGCCACAATAACTTACATTCTTTCCCTTTTTTAGGGATTTAATTTAGCACATGATGTGTTTTCTAAGACTGAACTCCTGAGACCTACAGGGAGCAAAGTAGATATGCAGTCACTGGGCATATTTTCTCCTTTCACTTCTGTCCTGCATCCTGTGAAAGAGCTGTGGGCAGCAGCTCACGGCTTTAAAACCTACTGCAGTTCTCTGTGCTCCTTCACACACTGTTTGTAAACAAACAGGGATGAAAAGTAATCCTATGAAGGCAGAAAATACCACTGAATATCCTGTATCAGTTGGACAGTTCTGGAAAAACAGAACAGGTCATTTATTTACATGTTTTCCTCGGTGAATACTTTAGGATTATATGTAAGAAACTCTGCCATTTTAATGTGATAATGTTTAGTACACTGAGCAAGTGACAGAAAGAAGTAATGAGAGTATCTAAAGACTTCTGTTAATTGCTTTGCTAAAATATTTTCAAATTTAGCTTTCCTATACATGAGTTCATATATTTTACGCTCTTGAAAAAACAGTTCAACCTTTGAACATTTTGTTAATATTCATCTTTATCTACTGTTTCTTTTCATTCCCTAGCTGATTTTTTTGTAAGGATTTTGTTTTTCAATGATACACAAACTTGAGAGAGAGAGAAATGAACATACTAGGTTAAATAGACTCTGAAAGACAATGCCCAGGCCCTTGACACCTGTCATTTCTCTATTTGATTAAAATATACAAGGGAAAATAGGAAGAAGAAAGAAAGAATTAACAACTTACTTTGCAACTTCATGGAATTCTTCGATGTGGTACCAGTCATATAAGTGGATCACATGTGCAGGGAAAATACTTTTTTTCTAAGTGTCAGATGCAAGGATTAGATTACAACTGCAGACCAGTTGTTGCTTTATGAAATGCAGCTGTTTTCTGTTATTTGATAGCTAAAGCCAATCATGGAATTAAATACTGAAGAATATTTTTTGTTACTTTTTGCTTTTAATCTCGCTCTGGCATAGCTGCTGCACTTATCTGAGACCCTTCCACACATATATTTTTTCTATTGGTCATTTGATTCTCTCCTTTTGTCACCTTCTTCCTACATCCCTTTTCTCATGCTCTCTATTCCCTCCACCTTCCCTTTCTGTTCCCACAGTCTCTTTGATCACCTGTGTTTCCTGTCTGTCATCTCTTCTATCTCCTTTTCCCTGAGTCATATTTTCTTCTCACCCCATTTCTGCCTTTCCCTTATTTTTGTTCTAATAATCAATCACCCACACCATACCAAGCTTGCAAACTCATCTTACCTCTCCTTCCCTCTCCTGCCCTAGCTTTTCTTTTGATGACCATCCCAAATTCACACTGACCCTGGAACTGCTCTTTGTTTTTCACATTCTTTTTCTCTCTTCTGCTTTCCTCACAGCCAGTTTGATGTCTTCAGTGCAGGATCTCTGAGCGGGATGCATGAGGAAGGATCAACCCCAGCACCATAAAGGCAGGTGAGGGTGACGGGTATGTGCAGCAGTCCCTGTGGGGATTTCACTGGTGCTCCCAAGCTCACAGAGTCAGCTGTGGAGCAGTCTGGGCTGACCAACAGGAAATGGCACATGGGAGAAAATTGTAAGGCTCTTTACAATGTAATGGCAATATCGTTCTATTTTCCAGCATAAAAATATCTAACATTCCTGCTAGCACTATCCTGATAATGAATAACTGATAACATTCCTGTTTTGCACGACACCATGCTGTTAAACCTCCACATTTTTATATGCATATGCACACATACATCTAGTACAAAATCTTATATTAAGATCCTCACCAGCTAAAAATCTTTAGAGCTGCCACTGCTCATGTGAAAGCTTATTACAGTTTTAATCACCTGTGTTCTGACTGGCATTCCCATTACAAAACCTGCTGATCCTATTTGAAAGGACTTTTAAAGATCAGAACACAAAAATAAACACATGGATACCTCAGAAAATGGTAATGGATTCACTTCTGTCCTTGATCACTTGAGTCACATTTCCCACTGAGCTGCCTTCGAGGGACCAAGGGCAGAACTAATCTCAGTGAGTTTATATTAGAATAGCACTTAGATAAATAAACCGAGCTTGGGAGCAGTAGGTAATCAAAACTGAACGCAGCACTACAGGAAAATGGAGACTCGGACGTAGTTTAATGCTGAAGACAGGCATGGCCTGCTTTCCTGGTATGTAATCTAATATCCTCTTCTAAAGCTGGACAATAAGGATATGTTTATTTAACCGTTTCACCAAGGCCTCCGCTTCCACATCGGGAGCAATGTCCTGACACTGGCATACTGAAAGAATTTTGAGGAAACGGAGTGATCATCCTCAAAGTCATCATAAAAAATGGTATGCACTTTCATCATTGTTCACATAAGGCACTGAACTTGCATTTGGCCACATACCCCTCAAACTTGTTTTGAAGGCCATCTGTCACTTTTACACAATGTGTTAAGAGCATTTGAGACATTCAGTGTCTCAGCCCCTTCACTTCTACGGAAGCAAATGCATTGGTCTAAAGGAAAGAATTAAAAATCATGAATTTTCATTTTACCGAGAACAGATAATTTGTGGGGCAATCACACCTGTGAAACTTCCCACTGTCTCAGGCACTCTGTAATCAATGCATTCTGCAATAGACACAATTTTCTCTCTGTTCAACTGGCTTAATCCTGAAATGTCTACATCTGAGGGGAAAATACAGATGGGATATTTGCTCAAGTTGTGCAGTGGACAAATCCCTTTGTAATTCAGGTGCACACTTGTATTTCCCACTATGAACAAGGGAATGAAAAAATAATTACAGTAATTTACCAAATAGGTTTACTAGGCTTTTGGAAATGGGTTCTAAGAAAATAAGGCTTATGTTTGGAGAAAAATTCCTTAGCTTTCACTCTGTCAACATAAAATAACAAGCTAATATCATATGAAAGAACAAAGAAGGTAAGCAAATAACATCTCACTGCAGAAATTTTTCCTTACAAAATAACATATTGTTCTTTTATATTTTAAGTCAGAGTGCTGATTTCAAACAGTACTTCTTGTAGGCCAGTACAAGACTATAATCAAGTAGGATTTCTGAGAAGCTTTTTGTAAAAGCAAAATTGGTCAGAGTATATTTGAGGGCAAGCTCAGAAAGCAAACTGCTTTTGATCTAATAGCTGCTTGCAACATGTAAGAAAAGTGTTGGTTTGGTTTTTTCCAGAGCACAGTATCCTAACTCAAAAACCTCACGTCTGTGCACTAAGGTAGTGCAATCACAACCCAGCCTGCTCTTTGATGTCTGAATTGGTGCCATACAGGGACTGTCACTGGGAATTTCATCTAAGCACTTTGCTCAAAGATGGGCCCTGCAGACACCACCCAGAAAACAATCTGGAACAAGAGTCCAGTTTTGGATCTTTCCTTTTCTTCCTTTTGACTTTTCATTGCCTGAAAACTTGGAAGTATTGGTACTGGAAAATATCTATCATAAATTTGTCCTTGACGTGGTGTGGCTCATAGACAGATTACTAATCATTTGGCCAAGTAAAACTACCAAGCTTGAAAGTAATCCAATTTATAAACTTATATTTTGAAAGGATACACAAACTTGTCATGGTGTAATGCTGCCTGTGGACATTATTCTCCCAGCATAAGAAGAGGAGGAACCAAACCTCCTCCTTCCCCCAAAAAATGGTGCTAGACTAAGGGACAACATAGAGACCATGTACACCGTATCTGGTGGAAATGCCAGATCTGATGCTCAGTGTGAGGGGAGGGAGTGAGACAAGTCTCCTGTGCTTCACTTCACAGGCATCTGGGATGAAGCCTAGACACAAGCCATCCAACAGCCAACACTGCACAGAAAGCTCATTTGAGCATGGTCTGAAAACCCAAGAGTCTGAAGCCTCTGCACTTTTCTGTTTCATAGTTTTGTCATGTCAAACCTGTATATCTCCTACCCTCAGTCAACCTAACCAGCAGTACAGGGTTTGTAGTGTACACCAAGGAATATCTCTTTCTTCTGTCTCATTGTCTAAGAAGTTCTGATTGGGATATGCATGTAATTTTATGAATAAGACACTTCTGAAGATGATAACCACTGTTTAAAATGCCATCCAGGTAGTGGTGAGAAAAGTACATGTCCAAATGCAAAGAACTAGCACTTCTGTGCAGCCATGTAAAAGTGATGTTGGTGACTTAATTAGGGAAATGTCATCACTAGTGTAAACTATGCCTGCTAATGTTATTTCTTTTGATCCACCTCTCTGGTTGATCTGGCCTGCCATGGCTCTGGTCTCACTTAGCTAACCAGTAAGGTGTTGGTGGGTATCCATTTACATTATACTGCTTAAGTATAATTTTTCATTTGAGGGATTCCAGAGTATGTGTCAGATATGAGACCAAATCTGCAATTCCTCCTTGATAAAGCACTTCTTTGCCTCAGTGTGGTCTTGGTCCTGGGAGTTGTTTTACATTGAATGTAAAAACAGTCCAATGACATCAGTCAAATACATATTATTCATATCTCCTCTCATGTTAAAAGAAAATGAAGCATCAAAAGCAAACCTTTCAAGAACATTGGTGATTGCTGCCAGAATTTTACACAAGGATAAAGAATGCATTTAGGTTACTTCTGCATCAGCAGATGAGTATTCAGTGAGCTTCTCAGTTTGATAAGAGACAAGTTGCTTACTGGCTTCTCAGGATTTAAAACATATGAAATGCCTCACCAAGCATCAAAGGTATCTGACAGAGAGTGAACCCTGTGGATAACTATGCCACAGCAGGACACAGCTCACTGCAGAGCTGCCAAAGGAACCACTGTGTCACTGAAGTTGCCAGAGTAAATGTCTGGAAAAAAAAATTGAAGAAAACCTTGTTAAATCTCATGCTAACTGAAAATGCTAGTTCTTTTATGGATTAAATTTCTGTTCTGTCCCATGTAAAGTACCAAACATTTATGCCTTTACTTTTACATTTTCCTACTACTACTTGCCTCCTTCCCTTTTTATGGCATCTTTTTTTTTAACTTAGGGACTCAAGAAACTGTCAGGAAAGGCACAGGATATGTATAACAGATCGGTTGGTAGCCTTGAGTCCAGTTTAACTAAATTATGCCAGAAAACTTTTGTACCTAGAGATGTCCCGTTTGGCAACTAATTTAAAAAAGATGCTAGAGAGGAGGTGTTCCTGTCCCTGCACTGTCCCTTCCCAGATTCACCTATTTTTACTAAAGCCATTGCCCAGGGTAGTGGAGTAGGGTCAGCAGGCTGCAGAAGGCAGAGCAATCAGACAGGCAATGGGAAAATTTATGGTTTCTCAATGTGCACCTGAGACAAACCAAATATTTGCACATTTTAGGAACACAGCTGTGAAGCTAAGATTCAATCTGGCCCTGAAATATTTTATGTGAACCAAAACCACTGCCTAATAGGCTGAATAGCAGAGATAGGAAAGGGGTGATTGATCTAACTGGAATGAATTATGACACTGTCTTTCCAAATTCTCCACTGAAGTAAAACAGAAGCATAGTTTTCTCCATTTTACTCATGGTCATGATTAATAACAACAACAATAACAACAATGTTATTCCTCAAGGTTTCTTCACATCTGGTGAACAATTTGCCATATCACAAGTTAAAATCAAATTTGAAAATATTACAAAAATAAATGACAAGTATGCAAAATTGTAAAGGCACCAATAGTTGCTGACAAAAGCCATTTGCAATAGAAAGTTTTCATTGTTTTGTCAAACAAGTCAACAGCACAATCACTAGAAAAGAAGATTCTGTGTATTTGGCACTGAAAAGACTAAATACAGAAGTGGAATTTCTGGCATCCATAGCCCACCCTTCTAGGCAGAGAAGAAACAATGCTATGTCATGGAACCTTTAGAAGGAAAAAAGCCTATAAAGTCTGATATAAATTCAGTCAGCTTGAGTACTTAGAAAATGGGTAGAAGTCTCAGGGTCCTTCCATCTTCACTGCTCTTGTGTCAGGTATGTGCAACATATCTGATATGCTATACAATTGTAGCTTTACCATTCTTTTTTATTATTATTTTTAGTCTACTTCCAATGCCCTGGTTGCAGAGAACTCTGTGTGCCAGCTCCTTCTCAGAAGACAAATAAGCAAAATGGACAAACAGAGGGAAGGAGTGTCCTGCTGGCTGCTTGCAAGGTGGCAAGGGCAGAGCAAAGCTCCCTCTTCCTCCTCCCAGAGACATACTCTGAGCTGGGGATCCTGTAGGAACACCAGCAACAGCAAAGTTTCTTGAGTATTTTCAGTCTAGTTATTTGAAATTACAACTGCAAATCAATCAATGGTTTGTTCCTTTAAAAGAAAATTTCAAGAATAAAATATTCCAGCTGTTTCAGGTCTTCAGCTCTACATCTATTAATTTAGAATGCACACAGTGATTTCTGTTCTTGCTTTTAGAGCCATCCTATACCTTTATCCTCCATAATTTTCGCATTCCCTGAGAAAACATAAATACCTCCCAGTTTTTGGAGTTGAGGAATTCTTCAACTTGTGAAAGTCAGTTCCAAACAAAGGCTCTTGGACTTAGTTTCTATGGAATGTAATCTCAAATCTCCACCACTTGCTCTTCTCCTTTATTTTAAATATGTGAACAGACTGGGTGCATTAAGGGGAAATAGGCATATTTTTGGCTTTAAACTTACAAAGTAATCCTTTAGATTTCAACTGAAAATGAGTAAAACTTTCAATTTTTGAAGGAACTGGGTCTTCACAAGAAATGGATAAGATTTGAAAGACAAAAAAAAGAAGCTGGTCACTGATATGAGTATATGTTTGGTTGTTCTGAGACACCAGTAACCCCTGTCTGAGGAGTAGAGATCTATCACGTTTTATAAGTGATGAACAGTGACCAAGCACCAGGATTAGGCCATGAACAACTGAGTCTTGGGAGATAGAGATACCCTTCCCAGAGACACCACTCAGCTAACTATAGGCCACTGAGAAAGACAGCTAATCTTTCTGGATTTCTGTTTCTTTCCTGGATCTCTCTGGGCCTTCAGAGAGACTGCAAGTTATTCAGGTACATGCCATTAGCACATGCCCATTTCAGGCACAAGGTAGTGTGACTGAAACTACTACCAAAACCAATTATCCAACTGATAAGGCTGTTTTAAAAGTATTAAAGACAAATATTTCAGAGCTGGGTACTGCCAACAATGGTGGTCTGTACTAACTGATCTCTGTGTGTCCATGCATTTTGACACAGTCTATATTTAAATAATCCATTTCAGTGTTACCCTGTGGAGCCACTGGTTTGTACAGTGCCTGGAACAAAACCTCTCTGCTCCTGTCAGGGAACTTGGTGAGAAGAGATGTGGGGGAGGCTCCTCACTCTGGGATCCTTTCCACCCAGCTGAAGCCTAAGGGGCAGCATGCCTCACTACCTGGATTTCAAGGCCAGCAGTGGACCATCTACTAAATGAAAAGGAGCCTGACAGAACAGTTTAGCTAGGGACCAACCTCATTGCCTTTTTGGCTGTGTTGCTTCTCATCTTTATAAATAGGGGAGCAAAACTCCCAAAAATGTTTTTCAGCATGGTTTTGTGGTGATTTTTTCTGATGCTGCCTTCTTGAACATTTTATTTGTATCCTGATTTCTGTCTGTGGACCTTTATCTGCCCCATGTATCTAGGGGAAATCACTGATATCTTCACCCTTTTGCCTTGGCCATGCCCCTTAGAAGGCTACATCTCTCCTTTCAGCTGATACCTAACATTACTTTGCCCAGTCGTTTCCTCTAAAAAAATGGTGAAGGTGCCCTAGAATTGCCCCATCCCACTTCCCACCTTCCTACCTAAACCAGATATAGCAGTCCCAGGAAAAGAAACCATCTCCAAGTATCTCTGGCCATGAGAGAAGACTGTGGATTTCTGCTTGGAAATGAGGAATATATTTCCTGGGCATTCATAGCAACCACAAGAAATTTAAGTTCACTCAGACCTCGACAGATTGTGCAGAGAGTCTTATTACCAAGATCTGTGTGCTGGGCAGATGCAAGATGATTTACAGTCCAGGAAAATGAGGGTGGGTTGCACTACAGCCTTACAGCTCAGACATCACCTTGCCAAAAGTTAAGTATTTTTTTCTAAGCACAGGCTTGGAATAAAATCCCAAATAACCAAATGAAAAAACAAGAAGAAAATACTCCATGATCACTGTCTTCTGCAAATGTGTCTTTCTTTAGCCTTATTTTCAGAAAAGGTTTGGTAGAATTCAAACCTTGTCCCAACTTTCAGCTTGATGCAGATGCCCAGCACAAACAGATATCAATGGCAAAGTTTTGAGTAAATTAAGCTTGTATTGCACAATGGCATAGTATAGTCAGAAAAGCCTGTTGTCTTGCATCTGTTATTTTGTTCAATGTGTCTAACATCTGGAACGTTAAACTGCCATTTTGATTTTTTGTTAAATTTTTGTAAAATTAGATTTCTTGTGTGTTTTTTGTTTCAGATCTCTGAGGGAACATTCACAGTCTTGGCAGCTTGTGCTATCTCAGCTCTAATAATGCCCATATTTTGAGAGACAAAATGTACATTGATCATGCTGTGGATTCCTGTTTCACCAGATGCATTGTTTCAGGCCTTTGTGATTTCATACTGGATTTCATCTCTTCTGAAAAGAAAAGAGAGACATGTAAGAGTGGTTCAGGAACATTTTTCCCATGAATATATTTGTCTAAAATATGATTAAAAGGGCCTGCTAGGGAGAAAATAGAGTATTTTTTCTTTTAAAAATTAACATGTGGTTACAGCTAGGTCAAAACTGATTTTTGCATGCTCAGGTTTATTACATATTTCTAAGGATTTTATTTTTGTGCTCGTTGCGGTAGCAGAGCAAAGGGACTCTGGCTTAATTGCTCTCAGGAAGAGATTTGGAATAAGAGCCTTAAAAAGTTTCTTTAATGATCCTGAACTGCTTTTTTTTTTTTTTTTCTCCAGACTAAAAGCTGTGGAGATCGAAGATGAATGGAGATGTTGGGGTGAGCAGAAAGCAACTGTAATGTTTCCTTTTTGCATTCAGAAAAGTCAGATATTTGGACTGCTGTTGCAGAAATGAGGGAGGAAAATTATAATGTCTCTCTATTCACCCAGAACCAATGGAAATCTGTCTTGTGACTCTTCTCATATAGAAAATAACCTATCTGTCAACAGAGCCCTACTTAATGAAATCCTTGTTTTGTGCTCCACATTGGCTTTTATATAAAAGTGTTGACTGACAAGATTATTTCGTGTTAGTTTAGGGGTTTCTTGGAAGGAAATAACTTGCCTGAATCAGTTTTAAAAATCAACAAAATTAACAAAATACAAACCAACAACATCCAGTGGCAAGACTGGGTTAGCAGGGCTGCTCTGGATTACATGGTTATAGCCATCAAACTCTCAGCACCAGAACACAGAGCAAAGGCAAGAAGACAGAGCAGAAAACGATAAATACTACAGGATAAAAAAATGCCTTTTCTCCTCCTTCCTTTCTCTTTCTTTCTTTTCCTCGCATGTACTTTCCTCGCACATACTTTGGCATTTATCTACCATGACAAGCCTCATTTCTCCTTTTAAAAGAATGCATAAATGAAGTATGAATATTTGATCCTTTTTTAAACAAATATTTTGGCTTGACAAGTCACAGCAGATAAGACTACTCAAGATGGTAGCCAGCTGCTCAGGGGAGGGAGCATAGGTAGAGCAGGGGCCAGAATTAGAGGCACCACCTTTCCCAGGCTGCTGCGTGGGGCAGGACATGGGCCCACAGCCACGCTCCTCTCCTGCTGCAAATCTGCAGGTCTTGCACAGGCTGCTCCAAAGCTGTACGAGACTCTGCAGATTGGTGCTGGAGGGCAATCCTGCCATGCCTGGGTTCCACTGAAGCAGTTCTGTTGCCTTCAGTGGAAATAGTCACGGCTCAGAGCCGAACACCTCTGAGTGTCCTTTCACGGCCATGGTTTAGACAGCACAGAATTCTCTCTGTTCTAGGGCTTCTGGGAGGTTTTTCTCTGTGCTACTGGGTAACTTAGCTGACTGTAGTCAATTCAGATTAGCTGCTTTATAGAGAACCTACCAGTCTCACGCCATAGTGTTATTTAACAAATGAAAGTAATAAAGAGCTTTTTGGATACTCCTGCGTGGGTTTGTTCATATTGTGTTTCAGGTTTCATTTGCAAGGATGCTGTAATCTGCAGAAATCATTTCCAGGTATTCTACTGTGCTGATACTTTGAGCCAGTGACAAATACACTGATTTTTGAGAAATATCCATGTACATCTGCTTTGCACCAAAATTGTGAGTGTCTGAATGATGATACATGAACTTAGCTAAACTCTTTCTTTTATCTTGCTAAAATAAAGTTATTTTGGGCATATTTTTAACAGCATAATATAGGTGACTTTGGGGGATTTTATGTTGTCATTGAATTTCAGTTTAAAATTGTATTTTAGGGAAAAATCATTGGGTGAAATTATTAAGAAAATAAAATTCTTGTGTCTTGTTATTTTACTTTTTCCACATGTCATGATGGACAATCTAAAATGAGCAGTACCCATTTTCTTGGTGAGGAAAAAAAAATCCCAAAGTTAAAATAACATCTTAAATTAAATTTCATTTTCAAAAGCTCAGGGCACAATTTTTTGCTTTGCTGTAAGTTTGGATCATGGAGAGATAATAATGTAAGATTCATTGGAGTTGGTACAGGGTGCCCTTGACTTCAGAAGGCTTTCCATTTGTCTCAGGAGGAAAATAGTTATTGACTGGGGAAATCTTTTTACTGAGGTGCTGCTTTCCTGTGTGCAGGTTTTTTTTTTGTAATACATATAATTATAGCAGCTTTTTGAACATTAGGCAGGGCTGAAAATTACTGATAAGCACAGGAACAGGGAACAATTTAATCACTGCATTAAAAATCTTGTCTGGGACATTTCTTGATCTCCACAGAAGACTCCAGCAAAAGATTTGTATCAATCCACTTTCCAAATATTGCGACCCCCTTGCATCAGCTGAGGGGCAGTGTGGGCAGTGCTAATTCATGATAGCAGTGCCATGGGAATCTTCCAGAATGTTTTTACTTTAGATACATATCCTCAGCCATTCGACCATGGACAGCACATTCTGAAGGGGCAAAGTCCCCTGAAATATTGTAGAATTCTGTACAGTTCATTTGTAGACCAGAGAACATCAGGGCAAGGACTCAAATACTCTCCAGTGAGAAAAAAAGAATAAATTTTAGCCCATAAACAGTAAAAATGTTGTAGAAATATGCTTTCCTTTGCTGCATTGTTTGGGGAGCTTTTGTGGAAAGATGGTGGGATTGGTGAGAGAATGTGTTTTTCTGAATATATAGTATACATTCCTTTGTATAAGGCTTCCACAGATGAAAGTGCTCATGGTAATGTACCCTTGTGACATTCTGTTTGAAAATATTACTCTTCAAAGAAGAGAAAAGGAGAAGCTGTAGCTTTAAATTGTATGAGCATGGGAAAATCAGACATGGTAATAAAAGTGGATGTTTGAGTGTGTCAGATAAAATTTATTAGATAGGGGTCTCCAGCTCAGTGCATTCCTATGCAAAATTCTTGGTCAGCTGCCAGAAAGTGAATTCTGAGCATTAGGACAGTAGAAAATATTTATACTGGTGTAAGGCTGCTGGCTGTGATATGTTTCTGCTCTTTTCAAATAGCTTCCCACAAATTCAGAGACGTCAATAGAGGTCAAACTCTAGGCAATTTAATGAATCAATTATATACTTCCAGACAATCAGTAATACCATTGTGGAAAAAATAAATTATGAACAAAGAGAAAGTAATTCTGCAACAACACATACAGTAGCAATCAGGGTTACGTTTCTGAAAACATTCAGTCAATACAATTGCTTTCCCAGTAAAGTCAGCACAACAGAATCTCTTTTGTTTTGCACTCTATTTTTTTTAAAAAATATTTTCATCATTAAATATTATCAGTATAAATGATTGTGTGATTTCTCAGCACACCTCAGCTCTGGCTTCACTTAGATACTGCTGTCAGATCATATTTCATTAAAACTGAGCCCATGAAAAAGAATGTTAAATAATTTCCAAATATATTTTATTGCTTTTACTTGACGAAGATACACACTTTATATCAGCTATAAGTTTTATTTGCAATAAGTAGGGCTATCACTTTTTTTTTTACTTGATGAAGATACACTTACAGCTTTACATCAGCTGTAAGTTCTATTAGCAATGAGTAGGGCTATCTCAAGATTATTTTCTATTTTCATCTGAATTTTGGCCCAAATTCTGGTAGAATGCTTTCAAGATTTTTCTAAAACTGTCCCATTTGAAGGAGACATGCTGTCTTCCACACAACTTTGGCACAAAGAGCTGCCCGGAGCAATATTTCCCTGAGGCAGGTCTCTCTTTCCTATGATTTGCTTGTGCATGTGGCATTTTTGGATGCTTCCCTTGAAATTTGAGGGGAAAAAAAAAAACCCTGCCCTAACTCAACCTCCTGCCCAAAGCTGTGTTGCTGTGCCACAGGAATCAGGTGTCTCTGGTTTTGGTGTAATCTCACAGGGTGAGTAGGAATAGGCATAGGTGGGGCAGCACTAATAGTCAGCAACTGAGTTGCTATTTCCCTGAGGAATTTTGACACAAAATAAAAGGCTGACCCTAAATCTATTGAATCTTAGCTGATTTTGCTCTCAAAAAATGGAATCAAAACAATGTATCAACTATCCCATAAACACTGAAACTATACTCCTGCAGGAAACAGGAAACAATTCCTTGTTTATTTGACAAGGAATGTTGACAGCAATTGATCCGTAAGAACTTATCTTTTAACAACAGGAGAAATAGAAGATCAATATAAGGTCTTGATTATCCTGCTGTTTTTAGAGCAGAACAGTTTTTTCATTTTCAGTTCTGGTTTCCTGAGAAGTCATACTTCTTTTGGTTTATAAAGATGCTCACCTCAAATCTCCTTTTATTTTACATTAAGCAGGACACAAAAAAATTTCCCAGCATCAACTCCAGATTCCACAGAGTATTTGTATCAGTCAGACTAACAGCTGTTTGGTGAATTTAGACTAATCACAATTTCCCATTCATTCAGATTCTGGAATTTAAGAAAATATCCAGCTAACTCTCAATTAAAACTAACATATTCACTTCACAGAAATTTTAGAATTACAGAAACCAAACACAAACCAAGGGCCATGTCCCACATCTGGTTCTCAAATTTTAGAAGAAATATGTAAGTTTTCACTGAGGTTGAAAGGACCATGCAAAAATAGAACCTGGTGGTATAGATAAATAGAGAAACTGGACTGAATGATAAATCAGCAACTCTCCTTATGCACATTACTAAGTCAATATTAATACTTATGAATCTATAATAGAATCATAGAATAGTTTGGGTTGGAAGGGATCTCCAAAGACCATCTTGAAAAATAATGTCACTGATGGGAATGGAACTCATATCTAACACCATCAGATTTTGCTGGACTATGTCACAAAGATATTTTCTTAATGCATTTTAGCAGTAGCACATCTTAGGTAATCAAATATGCATGATTCCTTAAGCTAATTCAGGAGTCTGTTGGGAACACACGTATATGGAAACTGCTGTGTGCATTTAGACTGCTGTGCTGTAGCTGGTGCACAGAAATTCTGGCAATCAGAGAGTAAAACGTGTTAAACTTCTATCAGTGAATTTTAATCTGTCTTATCTTCTAGTTCTATCAAGAAAAGGATATTCATTTGTATCATTAACACTAATTCTTTCCCCTCTGTGGTAATTCATTAAATGTATGTCATAACTTGAACACAGCAAGCAAAAAACCTAGAAGAAACCACAGTCCTGTCCTAAAAACTGCCATACATGTCAGTCTTCATTTTCCCTCCCTGATTTGCAAAGCCACAGGTAGCATGTTATCTCTTCCTTAGAGACAGCATTGTTCTCATCAGACAAGTCACTTTTGAGATGGAAAGCTCAAAATAATGTGCTCAGAATAATGTGCACTGAACCACCCAGTTTTTTGGGAAGCTTAGCTGCCCCTCTGTAGGATGGATAAATCCATAAAGTAGTAAAATTCACTCTTCTTATGCAGACACTTTCCCCCTCAAATTGTAAGCAAAAAGTATTGTGCAAATGGTTCTGTAGGATTCTGTGGTCTCATGAGAACGGAATTTTTTTGTAAAGACTCAGGGAATATATATGTGAGGAAGGATATTGTTATTTTTGCTTGCAATAAACAAGATCTTGTATATTGCTTCAAAATGTACTTACTTTACATCTTTGAAAAATTTCTAAATGGGACCAGCAGATTTCAGTTCAGTTTTTGGTGTCTCAGTATAATTTTTGCTATGTCTCATGAGACCCAGTAATGCATGGAAACCTAACAAGTTGCAACCACACAGGACTTTATGTCACGAAAGGAAGAGTTGGAATTAGAGTGAATATCTTCTCTAAAGCCAGAGGTACATTTCTGCTAGACTGAATTAGAGAACTTACTGGCACATCTCCATAAACATGACTCTGTACTAGGAAATAGTTAATCTTTTATTACATTGGATAGCCTTGTGGGATTGCTTTTGTGATTCATTATAGAAATCAAAGTAAATTCTATAGTATTGTGCAGTTTGGCTCATCCAGTTGGAAAAACCCTAATGATCAAAAAAGCATGTGTTCTTACTCAGATATGTTTTATGACATGACTGTAAAATGTACCTACCACAGTTTTTCATTGTTTCACAGACAATAAGCACAGTCATATTCAGGTTTCTATTGTTCTGCAGCTAAAGCCATGAATGTCCCCTTGCTCATTGACATGAGTGACAACTACGTTTACATCTACTAAAGAGGCATGATTAATTACTATGTTTCATCAATAACGCTTATCCTTTAAACTCTATAGAAATTATAGCACTGCATTTAAGACATGGGTCTGTAGAGTATGTCAGCTTTTCAAACATAAACAACAATGTCTGAGAATTTATTACTTGGCAGAAAGGCCTTTTTGAACTAAATCTGAACATTTATGCAAGTAGTCCAGAAATAATTTATTTTCTGATATCTACCAGCCTTACTCAGACAAGAAGGTGCTTCAAATATCTGAGTTCTGTTCATTTCAGTGGGAATAAACAGGTAGGAACGGCCTCCTAAATTATTTTAAAATTTGATTTCAACAATTTAATTCCATAAGAGGAGCAGCTGAGGACACTTGTCTTGTTCAGCCTAGAGGAGAGGAGACTGAGGGAAGACCTCATTGTAGTCTGCAGCTTCCTCATGAGGGGAAGGCACTGATCTCTTCTCTGCAGTAACCAGTGACAGACTCAAGGGAATGTCCTAAAGTTGTATCAGGGGAGATCTGGGCTGGATATTAAAAATTTCTTCCTCCAGAGGGTGGCTGGGCACAGGAACAGGCTCCCCAGGGAAACGGTCACAGCACCAGCCTGACAGAGCTGGACAACTCTCTCAGGCATGTGATGTGATTCTCAGGATGTCCTTCAAAGAGCCAGGAGTTCAACTTGATAATATCTCTTCCAACTCAGGATATTCTATTATTCTCTGATTCTATAATTTTCAGGAAACAAATCTAGAACAAAAGAAGGCATGCTTTTATTTTAGCAAACATTTTTAAAGGAGGCTTATTGAAGAAATAATGGAGGGTGAAATTTCAATATTACTGATACCTGAAGAAGTTTTCAAATTGAATCCCATCTGTTCAGATCTGGATTTAAATGTATGTAGTTACTTTTTGGTAGGGACTTCGCATAAATGAGCTCTATTTTTGTATGAATATATTATAATCACACTTGAACAGTGCTCTAGTAACAATGAAAAAAGGTTCATTCCTATTATGCCTGAGAGAATAGAGGTTTTATAGAACCCAGTGGAATTGCAGGCATGCTGTTTCTCATAGGAATGACTATTTGCAGGATAGGAGAGAATCTAAGTGTTGGAGAGCTTGTCTTAAATTTCCAGGTCTTTGAGTAATTCTTTGCCAGTAATTCAATTACAAAAATCCTGAATTTTCATATCCAATGGCTACAATGTGGTCAAGGGAACTGTCCATCTTTTATTACAGCAGAAAAATCCAGACCTCTCTGGACACCATCTGCTTCTTGTTTTTTTGGAATTTCCTTCTATTCCTCCTATTTGTGGACATTTCCAAGCCATATTTTCCCAGTCAGTCCCCAGACGAAGCACTAAATTCATATTAAATTTTGAGCTGCCATTTGGCATACTAATTGAACAGCAAGGCTTAACATATGCTTTGCATGTTGCTACAGCCCCTCAGTTGTCAAATAACTGCCATGATGTTCCTTCCAGTCTCTTTAGAGGAGATTATTCACTGTATTGAATGTTTCAATGAGAGGAACAGTTCACAAACACACCCACTGCAGTTATAACACTTAGTGATAAATAACTGAGAAGATTTGAATCTCTGGTTTCTGAGTGCCAGTAATGCTCCTTTGCTAGTGTGCCTAACTGAAAAGGGGTTATTATAAATCAGAGACTACAGAAAATAGAAATATGGCTTATTGGCAGGTAGTTTTCCATTTATAAGCATAGAAGTTTGTACAGAACTAAAAGTGAACCAGAGCATAAAATGCTACTGAGAGATAAAAAAGGAGAAGTTTTTGCAATCTATTGAGAACAAAGGTCAGCTAAAATTTTACTCAGCAAGTAGGAGCTTGAGTTGTAAGAAGCTCAGGTCATACACAAGCCCTCATGTCACCCTGCAGAAGGGACCAGATCATGGCACTGAGTCATTTCTGTGGATCTGCTCACATCTGCTCTGTGCAGGACCAGTGTCCCCAGGAGCAGCCACCTCAGATCCTGCATCTGTGACTGCTTTGTTTCTGCAGGTGTTCCCATTCTCCAACTTCCCCTCCATCATTTTTTGTCAAAGAAATGGGCATTTTTAGGATTTCTTGCTGTTGTAACAGAGAGTTGCCATATTCTTTTAAGAATTATTCTGTGATAAAAATTATACTGTCTAGTAGGCTCGGCTAAAACTGAAGTGCCCAATTCTTTTCTTTCACTCCTTTCTTCCCAGTAGTCTTGGATATAATTGGGTCATCTCAGAGCTTTTTTAAAAAATTGGGTTTTGTAACCTTGTCTTAGTTTCTACGATTTAAACCTCACTCCTCTCATTAACAACTACTACCATGAAAGGTAACAGCTTCAGTGCAGCCAGCATAATTATCTTTTCCAGTTCAGGTGTTGATCCTGTAATTTGATTGATATGAGTGGTAAAACTTGCTTGTGCTGAGCCATTTGCAGAAAGGGAATCTTAGAAACATGGCATGTCTTTGATTCATAGCCCACTAAAAAATTAGTACCCTGTGTTGTATTTTGTTTTAGTTTGCTTTATTTTAAGTAGGTGACAAATACTTAGTAAATGCACAAACAAAAATATAAACACTGATATGATGTCTGATTGTGTGGCTTTCCACACTGGGAGACTGCAAAATCTAGGGCTTTCCATAATGGAAACAATGCAGGAGTCTGCAGTGCCCATGTCTCTCATGCCTAATGATGAATTAACTCCAGAATCCCAAAGTGGTTTGGAACACATTTTCTTTTCCACTATAATGTTTCATGAAGTGTGAGTTGTTGCAATTTTTTTTTTTTTTTTCTGTAGATGTTTCTGGCAGTGCTACACTACATCTTCTTACTGATATGGTAGAGGTGATGGAAAGGGAACGTGGAACTAAATGGGTCACTGTTCTCCCTTGTTACAAAAAGTTTACAAGAGAAATTCTGTGGACCCACTTCAAACAGTTACAGAACCACTACCTGAAAATATCTCCTGAGAACTCTGGTCCAATAATTCTTTTAAAGCCTGTGTCTCTGAAAAGGGCACACATGAATAACAAATCATCACCTGTAGGGTAAGTGAAGTGGAAACATAAGACAATATTTTGTCTTATCTTGAGTACATATGTATGGCATAGTGTGCTTCCTGTGATTTGGTAGGGGTGAGAGCTCAGTAGCCTCCCTTGCTTGCTTTGTTGCACACCAGATGAAGAGCAGCAAACATTACCACCCCTCTCCCTGTGTTGTGGCTATGGTTCCAGCTGTGGCAAGAAAATGAGAAAAACAAGGCAAGAGAAAAAATTAATGCTAGAAGCTAACTCTGAATTCTAAGAAGTCAATTAGAAATCAATGTAGAAATGGGATTCAGCTCTAGTTTAAAACACAATTTGATGTCTGCACATGAGCTGAATGCCCACGGTCCCATTACAGGCAGTGGACATCTAGTGACAGCAGCCTGGAGACCCATAGCAGCTGGCAGCAGGATTCATTTTCCTTATTACCAGCATCTTTTGACATCCCAGGTGCCTTTAGGAGGCTTGCCAGGTCTCCACCTGCTGATTTGGAGGGGTGAGTCTCCCAGCAGTGCTGGGTATATATGTACCAGCTGTGAGGAGCCCTGCAGGTCTTCACCTCTTCTGATGACAATGACCTCAGGAGCTCAGAGTAAAGTGAACACTTGACATTCATAAACCTGAACCCCATGTTGAGACTCCAGTGATGGAAAAAGAGAAGAAATCAGCAGTTCTAGGGGATAGTGCTCCCAAGCTATTCTAGGTTTTTTCGTGAAATCATGCCATAAAGGAATCTGAAGGAATTTATGTACCTAGTTCCACATTAAATGCCTTGAGGTATCCAGGACATCTGTATGGGATTGGTAAGTATGACACTGGGCCCACAGGAGATGTGGAGTCTTTCTCCATCTGCCAGAGGCCAGGCAGGATGCCCATGTTACCTATAGATACCTCTGTCTTGTCACTGAGCCTCTCTTTCTCCTCCAACCAGCTGAGATGTAGCTCCTCTGCAGTACAAACAGCTTCAGAAGGGTGGGATGAATCCTGACCTGATGGCTGTTTCCAGCACCCAGAGATGGGGGCTGAAAGCAGCAAATGGCCATGAGGGGCCTATTCCTGGCACCTCATTTGGTCATGCAGACCCAAGGCCATTCAGCTGGCATGGTATGCAGGGGTTGTGGAAGCAAGAGCTCAATTTCCCTGAGAGCCACCACGCCTGAGGTGCAGATCTGCCTCCTCCTACACCGCTCCTTTCAGTCAATGCTGTTTGAGCAGCAATCTTCCAGAGAGCACACCCCGGCTGGCAGCATCTGCTGGCCTTCTAGAAAGCCAGGCAAAAGGCAGGAGAAAATGAGAGCAGAAACCCAGACCTACTCCAACAGTTCCACTGCAGCAATTTATATTGCAAATAGCCAAGATGGACATTAAGGGAAAGACTGAAAAGCAGACTTACAGGGGAATATAATTTTTTGCTTAGTTACAATGCAGTTGTCTCAGGAGAAATGGTAAGGAAATTAATTTAGATCATTATATGTATGCAATATATAGTTATCTATTTTTAAATAATCTGTTTATACACACTATATGTGTATCTTATGCATTTATAAAATATCAATATTTTACATAAATAATATTCTATGTAAAAACTTCATATTTTATAATAAAATAATTTATTCATGTGATTTATTAAATAAACCCTATTTATATAATCTATACATTACTTCTATACAGAAATCTTTAGGAAACTAGCTGTTGTAGCAGAACTAAAAAATCAAGAAAGCAATGAAATAAATCAATGAGAATAAGACTGCAAGTCCATCCAACAAAGGATGTTTATTTAAAAGAAAAATGGAAATTAAAGTGCAAGAAAAGAAATTCTTGAGAGTAAAAAGACATAGGAAAAACCAATAGAAAAATACATGTGAGTTTTGGGGGAACCGGCTAACTATGCTAGTACATAAAAATGGTATTAAAAGGTGCTGCTGTCTTAAATATTGTTGTTCACTAGCTTTATGCTAATAAGTGGATTTTTAAATTAATTTGTTTGTTAGAAACCAGAGTTACTCTCTAAAGACCCCAGTCTCATTGTACTACTACAGCAACTGTAAATGCAGAGCTCAGTTTATGGAGGAACATTTTAAGGGTCAGGGTTTTGCTGACTTCTGAAAACAACGAACACAGCACCTGATAACTGTGATCTCCAGCTACTGTTGAACCTGTCTAAGTTTCAGGGAGTGACCCAGACATGAAAGAACTTAAACACTGGCAGACCAAACCTGCAGACCAATATTCTCTCTTTACCTCTGCTTCTCCTCTGTGGGCTGGTATCTGTTATCTATAGGTTCATAGTTTGCATGAAGCACAGCCCACCAAGTCTAATTCTCTAGTTAGATGCTTCAGCAATGGCTCACCAAAATGTAGGTCCCTGGAACTGGGTGGGCAACAAAAAAGGGGAACAATTCCATCAGCCTAAAATAACCCAAGTTTCCTGAAACTGGAGAGAGACTTCCAGTACCTTTAAAAACCCACAGTAGTTGCAGCCAGACAGATTTCAGGATTTCTCTTCATGACAGTACAAAAAATTCAGGCCCTTTCAGAAAGTGAGCAGTCCATGAAGTCATGTTTCTGTCTCTTTGGCTTACAGCCTGGGGATCTAATGGGAATGGGATTTACTGGAGCAAACCCAGTGGAGGACCACAAAGTTGATAGAGGGACTGGGAGGGTCTTTCATAGCTGAAGAGGATACAAGAACTAGGACTTTCCAATCTAAAGAAGAGATAGGTGGATTTTATCAGTCTATTTAAGTACCTGAAGGGAGAGACTGGAGATTAGGGAGCAGTGGGACCCAGTGACAAAAGAAGGGACTCTGGGCACAGACTTAAACATGGGAGATTCTGTCTCAGCATCAAGAGATAATTTTCCTACGAGGGTGATCAGGCAGTGGGGTATGTTCCCCAAAGAGATTGTAGGGTCTCTGTTCTAGGAGATATTCCAAATCCATCTGGACATGGTCCTGGCAACTGGCTGTAGCTGACCCTGCTTGAGCAGAGGTGTTGGACTAGTTGACCTTACAAGCTCCCTTCCAATCTCTCTCATTCTGTAATTCCTTGATCTCTTACATCTCACTGATCTCACTTGCCCCATCCATATGGAACATATGGATCTTAAACACAGCACTCACTCTGACACTATAACCCAGTAACTAGGGTGCTGCCCCCAGGCCTGGACCCTCCCCAACATTCCTGAGCAGGTCCTCCTTGCATGTCTTCACAATTTTGCATTTTGAATCCGAATTAGCTTGCAAGCAAGAGGAATGCTCATTCAGATGGTAGGGCAGAAATCAGCTTTTCCCTCTATCTCCCCTTTTTAAAAGTTCTTTATTTTTATCCACTGTGACACATGTGCATTCAAGACAGCAGATCCTGGAACACCTTGCTGTGTCATAGAATCACTGTTTGGGTTGGAAGGATCTTAAAACTCAGCCAGTTTCCAACACCTCTGCTTTTTGTATGGGTGGCCATGTATTGGCTCACAGCGAGATCAGGAGCAAGCACTTTCTTCCACAGTATGGTTGGGTTTGGGCCCTTGGCAGAAGTTCAAGCCCCAGCACTCCTGGGAAAAGCAAGTCCTGATGTCCCACACCATCTAGATGGGGAATACAGAGGCCAGTCTTGCCAGAACAGGGCACAGCTCCTGGGTAAGGAGCTCCTTTCCAGCTAAAATCTGCACGTTCCCCAGGGCAAACACAACAGCTTTAATTTGTGTTCAAACCATCCCCCAGGGCAAACACTCCCTCGTGCTGCTGTCAGTACAAATGCGGATAGCAAGCCATGTCCAGAAGCCAACCAGTGACAGGAAAGCAAAGAGAAAGAAGGTGGCCAAGCAACCTTCAACAACTCTTAACCTGCTAATAGTTTTTAAGCTAGAAACTGACAGTGGTGTCAGTCAGCAAAGAGAAAGGTACAAGTACTGCACTAGGGATGACATAGACACATTTTTAATGATTGAACAGCTCTGAGTCAATGGGAAAGCAACATTTTTGACATTATACATCACTATAAAACAAGGTAAGTTTTGGGGACATCCCATAAACAGTTCTTTTCTGACTCAATCTTTCCTAAAGTTTTCTAAAAGTTCCAGATTGAGCCAGACAGTCTAAATCCTTTTAAAGTCAGTGAATTAATGAAAAAAGGAATGTTCCTTGGACTACAATAAGGTTTCCTACCAAATTTCCTTTGATTATATTACAGATGACAGTTTATAATAGAACTGCAGACTATAGTAACACGGAAAAAACCCATAAAATTTAACATTTATATTTTTCCAACTCCTTGTCAGACATCAGAGGGATTTAAAAAATTTAGCAAGGAATTTACAGCTTGACACAATCATATGTTCAGTAAAAATAAGTATCAAAAGTAATCTACTTCATTCCCTCACTTTTGAAAAGAAGCAAATTAGAGAGAAGTATTAAAAAATAACTTGGACTCCCAAGGTGAAGCTGATAATAAATAGAAAAAGTCACAGGGAAACAACTTTGTCTCAGTGCATGAGAAGGCACAGCCAGTATATTCTGTATATGTCAATGGAATAATCTTTCTGAAAAATCTATGCATAATGTGTCTACCACCTTCTTTTTTTCCTATGGGTAATTCTATACACGGGCCAAGGAGCTTTTAGAAGAATTTGGGTTCCTTCAAAGAGCAGCAAAACGTTTAAACCTCATATTTCAGCTGGGAGTTTTTCTATGAATAGCTCATTAAAAACTGCGGGCATAATCACTCGAGTATTTCAGCATGGGAGCAACTTTAGGCAGGTGTGTTGTACAAGGAACTTCTCTGAGAAAATTCGCATGAGTCAAATTATTCTTTTGAAAATCCCTGGATGTGGCCAGAATCACCATGTTTTCCATGGCATTCTGAGTGGCAAAGGCAGTATCACATCATGAAGAATATGAATATTTCTTTGGTGTTGGTTCCTTCACAGTAGTGCTTTACACATTCAACAGACATCTCCTTTGTACCTTTACCTTTTGGTAAAGGGTCTAGCACTGGTTTACTACATATATTTCTTTTCTTTTGTTAAAAACTCAAGCAAAGGCATTCAAAATTGTCTCTGAGATTATCTTTTAAAAAGTTATTCATGTATATTAAGAGTAATTATATATATACCCATATTATACAGCTGAAAGGGAAAAAAACCAGCTTGCCTCATGTTATAATAATAGACACTTTGAGTAAAAGACATATGGAACAAGAAGATAGTAAGTGAGCAATAATTAAAAGTATGAGCAAATTCTCAAGATTAGGACTACAATCTATTGATAAACATTAAGCTCAGTTAAATATAGAACTAAATACCAGATTCCCTGTAAAATTAATCTTTGGAACAAATAGAATTAACAGAAAAATACAGTATGACTGTGGTAAAAAAGGCCTTTTCCTCTGATGAACCCCTCTTGATGTTCTCTCTGCAATGCAAAGGGAATGAGACTGCAATACTTTTAGTTTACAGACACACATTTTTCTACAATTCTCTATCTAATTTTGAGCATAAGGTCAAACATTTAAACATTAGGTTAGGAAACATTGGCCCTATCCAAGACTACTCTTTTCATTAAAGTCTTGCAGATGCTTTCTGCCCATGAAGAATTTTTAAGCATAAGTATGAGGCAAGGAAATGAAAAAGAAAGAAAGAAAAGAAGTCCAGTCCCATCCAACTTGCAATCCAGACAACAAGTAGTCTGATAATGTTGTGAATGCTGCAGAAAAGGAATTCAGTTTGAAATCTGATTATTTCATGCAAAAAATCTCCACAGGTATGAGAGCAGCTTATACTGCAAGATATGAGCCCTCTAAAATCAGGTGAAAATATTAAGCAATGGGGCTATGTGATTTCAGTTGATGTTCTGTCTCCTATCTGGAAAGAATTCTTCTGTTCCTTTTACCTAGAGAGGATAACTGACCTATCCCAAATTCCTCAGGAGTACAAACAAATCAAGAAAACTCAGGGGCAAAGTTGAATTCTCTACAAAACCATAGCATGTGAAATACTACAGGGGCTGTGGCAGTGGAAAGATTATGGAAAAGCACCCTAGAAGTGCTTTAAAAGATTAGAAGGCAAGTGTCTGTGCAAGAATGGGTGCCATGAGAGGAAATGGAAGTGAGGCAGAGAAAGCAGAATGAGAGCCTGAATCCTTAAGGCATTTTCTCAAGATGTGGCTGGATGATGGTTTCTACATTCACAAGTGTAATCAAGCCAAGTGCAATGAGTGGGTTTGATTGTTTGCCAGTGGTGCCAGGATACAGTGCCTTTCAGTGCCACAGTACTCAGCACCTGTTAAACTTGGCTGTTGTCACATTAATGGGGTAAGAAAAGGGCTCCTCTGTCCTGCAGGACATGGGAATGCCAGAGCTCTTGTGCCACAGTCTGAGGTCAGGACCCTGTCAGGCTCTTTTCCCTTGGGGTTGGATGAGAACACCAAAGGAAATATGTAATGTTGGAAAGACCCTTCAAGACGTGTGAACAGCATCTTCTTAGCATGATACCTCTGCTGGGCCTGTGGATCAGGCAGAGGTTCAAGAGGAACAGAGGACAGAGAGCCCATGCTCTCCTCAGTCAAAGCAGGGCAAGGGCAGGAGGGTTCAGGCAAGGCTGGTTGTCTTGTCTGTGAGACTGAAGACAAAGAGAACACCATGAATAGATGGTATTCAGACTATTTCTTGGTTAGGAGAGCTCTCTTTCTGTCCACTGCTAATGCAAATGTCAGAACATAGACTGTTCAGTCCGAAAAGGATTGCATAATACAAGTAAGAAAAAGTCCTGTTTCTCTAACTATCCTGGGTTTTTTTTTTTTGCCAAAGGGCAGTGAGAAGAAGAACAGGAAAAATGTAAGTGAATTTCTTGCTGTTATGAGAATCCAGCACCTAATAAGCCACACCACCTCATTCTGATCTCAAGAGCATGCATGACACTAAAAAAGGCATCCAGGTATCCAACTAAAAATCTGTGTAGCAAAGTTTAGAAAAAGCTTACCTGAACTGTCTCCAAAAAACTTAAATTGTGTTTGAACATTTCTCTTTATTGATAGTTGGTCTGGAATGTTTTGGTGATTTTTCTTGCTTACTTTTATGAGGAATAAAAGTAAGTGTTTGCAAACACACAGATAAAACAAATCAACCATCTAGATTATTTAAAACTGAACACAGAAAAACCCCAACTTGTTATTTCCTTAAAGTGACAAATAAATGTCTCCCAGAATCAGAAATTAATTCAGGTTTTGACACTGTAGCTCTGAAGTCATGCATAATTATTTTTCTCTTGATTAGTTTCCAGGCTTCCAGATCACCATACGGTGCAATTACTACTTCCAATTCTCTGTAGAAACCAACATTTTGGTGACTATTTAGAAATATTATCATAGAGCAAGTACAGTGTTGCTGAAAATGTCTTGATAACACCTCTTTTCTTACTTAGTTTTAAATTATTATGAACGTTTAAATTTATTGGCATGGCTAATCTAATGTTTTATCATGGTCAAGGAAATTACACAGTATAATCACACCAGCTGCATACCACCCCCACGTCTGCAAAGTATTATAAAGATCATCATTCTTTAATTCTCTAATCATCATTCTTTAGTAACAATTACAATACTTATAAAACCAGAAATCTCTAATATTTTTATTAATGTATCAATAATAAATTAATAAATGATGGACAAGGAATGACAAGCAATAAATGCTTGATTGACTTTACTATTTCCTGTATGCACTTAGAGTTTTTCTAATGACACTGTTATTATTGTATTGGGACGTTGTTATTGTGTTTTATTAACTTGACTTTGCTATAAACAAAAAAAATCTGTGAATTACACTGTGCTGACTTCATATTGAGTTATACATTTTAGTCACTAGAATTTTTTTGCTTGGGACATGTCATTTTAATCCATAAAATGTTAATCTAATGCTGATATAAAGTTACCAAAGTAATCAGTCTTTGTACTTTTTTCAAACCTTCAAGCAGTTTCAGATTTAATTTTCTAAGTAAAAATCTGCTGGAAGATAAAGAACTAGAGGAACCACAAGTAAATGTCAAAAAGATCCATAAGGATTGTGAACCAGTCCCCTGCTCAATTATTCTGCCATTATGAACTGAGTGTGAACTGATGGTAATTGAAGCGAGAAAGGCACTAAAACATTTTCCAAAGCACCATCTGCAATGAATCAGAGGAATGAAGATAAAATGACAAGGACATTTAATGACAAGATTGTGCCCCTGCCCGCCTTTCTGCTTAAAAAGGTCTGGCCGAATTCCAGTTAGAAATGATCCCAGCACAATGAGTTTACCATTTCTCTGTCACGTGTAACTGGGTTTCACAGAGATATTTGAAGAATGCAGTTAAGCATCTCTTTGAAATCTGGACTGTTCCCAACCTTTCCAGTGCTTGTGATACTCTGAGTTGATCTCTTTTCCTCTTATTTTTTCCACCTTCAAAAAAATATCTATAATTTGGAAGGTAATGAATGCACATTGGTACTATGCCTCATAAGTAAATCAAGTGTATGCAGGATCATCCCAGGCATTCCTCCTCTTCCTCACAGCCCTCCCCACTCAATCCTCACCTAGTTCTATCCTCTCAAAAGATACCACAGACCCTCACCTGTGTTGTCCAAGCTTGGGAGCAATGCATCCCAACAAAGAGAAGGTCAGGCAAAAATTCCGGGATATCTGCAAGGATGAAACAGGAGCAAGATCCTGGACAGCACAGATACCAAAAGAAAACCTACAGAAGGTGAAAATAAGGACAGGTAGCTTGGGAGGAATACAGAGAAATTGTCAGAGCATTTAAGGATTAGTTAGGAAAGTTAGCATCCTGACAGAATTCAGTTTTGCCAGGGACATCAAAGGCAACAAGAAAAGCTTCTATCGGTACACTGCTGATAAAAGGAAGAGTAGGAGAAATATAGGGGCCCTCCAAAAGGAAATGGGAGACCTGATTACCTGGGGCACAAAGAAGGTTGAGGTACTCAACAATTCTTTTGCCTTAGTCTTCACTGACATGTGCTCCAGCCACACCACCCAAGTCTCAAAAGGCTGTCTTTACAGTTATTGGGAGAATGAAGAATCACCTGCTGTGGGAAAAGGTCATGTTCAAGGACATCTAAGAAACCTGAAGGTGACCAAGTCCATGGGGCCTGATGAGGTGCATCTGTGAATCCTGAGACAACTGGCAGTAGAAGTGGCTAAGTCCCTCCTTACCCATCACATCTAAGAAGTCGTGACAGTCCAGCAAAGTTCCCCTGACTGGAAAAGGGGAAATAAAAACCCCATTTTTAAAAAAAGGAGCACCCAGGGAACTACAGGCCACTCAGTCTCACCTGAGTGCCCAGAAAGGTCATGGAGCAAATCCTGGAAATTATGCTGATGCCTAGAAAAGCTGACCTGGAGCAGAGACTAGACAGAGCAAAAGGAATAAAATAGATATTTATTGAAAGGCTCAAGAGGATACAGCCTGGGCAGTGCAAGAGCCGGGCTACACCCGGGTTGAATTCAAGATGGATCCCAGTCATGAGTTTTTACACTTTTATGGGTTTTGGTTCATCTACACATTGGGGTCAATTGTCCAACCACAGCTTCAGGTTATGAAGTCCCAACCCCCTGGCTTGCCCCCTTCCCTTCGCTGTTTATGTTTTTTGGGCAACTGTTGTCCTTGATTCTCAAGCTAGGAAGGGATTTTTTTTCTCTAACTACCTTGTGAAGAGAACTAATACCTAATATGAAGTTTCAGAGTTGCACACTAAGCAGGAGAGAATCTGAAAAAATATAAAAGTTAAACCCCAAGGCATCGGTGCTAATGCACATGAAAATTAAGGAGGCGACTGGTGACAGCCAATATGGCTTTATTAAAGGCAAAATGCACCTGAAAAAATGGTGCCTTTTATAACAGGGTGAGAGAGTTGGTGGATAAGGGAAGAGCAACTGATGTCATATACCTGGATCTGTGCAAATTATTTGACTCTGTTGCACATAATATTCTTATGTCTAGACAGGTGGATTGACCACGCAGTGGATAAGGAACTGACTGTATGATGTACTCAAAGAGCTGTGGCTCAATGTACAAGTAGAGGACAGTAGGAGGGGTGGTCCTCAGGGGTCATTATTGGAACCAGGGCCATTCAACCTCTTTGTCAGTGACATGGACAGTGGGATTGAGTGCACCCTCAGCAAGTTTGTGTGGTGTTGTCAACATGCTGGAGGGAAGGGATGCCTTCCAGAAGACGGGTTGGAGATGTGGGTCCCTGTGAATCTCATGGTGTCCAACAAGGCCAAGTGCAAGGACCTGCATCCAGGATGGAATAATCCAGCACAAATATGGAAAGGAAAATGGATTGAGAGCAGCACTGAGGAGAAAGATTTGGGGCTGCTGGTTGATGAGAAGCTTGATGCAACCTGTCAGTGCTTGCAGCCAGGAAAGCCACTGGTGTGCTGGGCTGCATCCAAAGCAGCATGGGCAGCAGGGCCAGAGAGGGATTCTGCCCCTCTGCTCTGCTGAGACACCTCCTAGAGTGGTGCATTCAGCTCTGGGGCTCTCAACAAAAGAAAAAGATGGAACTTTTAGAGCTAGTCCAAAGGAGGGCTACTATAAAGACAGGCTGAGAGAGCTGGGATTGTTCAACCTTGACAAAGAGAAGACTCTGGGGACACCTTAGAACAGCTTTCCAGTACCTGAAGGGGGCTACAAGAGAGTGGGGGAGGCACTTCTCATGTAGGCATGCAATGACAGGACAAGAGGAATGGCTTCAAACTGGAAGATTTAGATTAGATGTTAGGAAAATATTTTCCCCTGTGAGGGTGGTGAGTCACTGCCATTGGTTGCCCAGAGAAAGTGTGGATGCCCCATTCCTGGAAGTGTTCAAGGCCAGTTTGGTTGGGGATTTAAATAACCTGATCAAATGGAAGGTGTCTCTGCTCATGGCAGCGGAGTTGGAAAGAAATAACCACTAAGGTACCTTCCAACACAAACTATACCAGGATTCTATGAAATAAAGGCTTCCAAAAGAACAAATCCCTTTTGAAAGTAAGCTCTTCCAATGTTCAGTTACTTTAACTTCTAAAAATACACTACTTATTTATAATCCTTTGATTTATTTTCTTCTGCAAAGTTTCTTTCTCATGAAATTTCAGGTCATGATCCATGATGTAAATGAACCAATTCTCACATAAATACTTAATTATATTTTCCATGTTTTCTGGACTTTGAGGCTTTCTTGTACTTTTTCTCTGGTGTGGACAAAGGACTGAACAAGATATCATACATTACTAGACTGACAAAATACTGTGATAAGTCAAAGTAATAGCTAGAAGCAATGGTATAATGTTGCTAAAACAGTAATGCAAAAAAAGACAGTTGAACAAGTCTTTTTATCTAGAATAGATTTTGGATTATGGTTAACAGAAACCTCATATTTAAATAATAAAAACAATAATTCAATGAATAGAATTGCACCAATGAATAGAATTTCATACGTATCATATTGATTGCACTCTGTCTGTCATCTGATTATTTAAAATCAAGATTGGAAAGCATTTATAATCCTTTGCTGACAAGGTATAAGAAAACAAAATTATTTCAAACCATGAGATGATGCAGTCTAGCTGGTAAGACCAGACTGTACAAGATCATAGAATCAGAATATTCCAAGTTGGAAGGCATCTGTTAAAGAGATGAAGTGTTTGATCTTCAGTTACCACATTGCATGGACGTTCCTGCAAAAAAAGGTTTTGGCTTCCTATCAAAGCTGAAAATATTTATGGGTTTGCAACTCAGTTTTTCCAACAACAGTATAAGATCCTTATGTCCCCACAGGTATATTTTATGAGAAATTTGTTTTGTTTGAACTACCTTCCTCCCTCCCTGTTTATCTATTCACACCACTTACAACATAAATTTTTTACCTTATTTTCTGAGTTAGTTCTGAATTAACATATCTGAATGTTACTGCATGAAATGGAGGACATGGAATTAAATTTTTACATCAGTACACACTTTCACTGTTAATTGAAAGATGCAAATTATATCTCTTTTAACCTTTCTTGATTTTTTTTTCTTTTTAAGTAGGAAGTAGTTCAAAAATCAAGACAAATCACTTGTATGAGAAATACTTCAATTAAATATACTAAAAATACGTGGGACATACAGGACATATAATCTGTATCATATTGGAATCAATTTAACCTTTTCATTCGGTAGACTCACAGTAAAAGGAAAGAAGTATGCAAGGCTTTAGTTCAGAGCCCTCTGAAGACACCAGGACATTTACCAGGCTAAAGTGAGAAGAGATTAGATTTTTAAACTATTCCATTTCTACCAGTACTTTAGGAAAGTGAAGTGTATTTCCATTTTAAGAAGCCACCTGTCATGCCATGCATAATCAGTGCTAAGGGTGAGATTAGCATGGATTTTTTCCACAGTAAATACAGCAAATACTGGCTGTTGGAGAAGACCAAAAGTATTTAAAATTTTGAGCAAACTCAACTACCAGTTCTGGATTAAAAGGAAAAGGAAAAGTTTTTGAATTGGTTTAAAATATTTTATTTTGGTATTTTTAAATTATCTGAGGACTTTTTTCAAAACAGTGAAATTAATTTTTTTTGTTGTTTTCTCAGTTACAGAAAAAGAGGATTTGCTAGAGCAGGAGAGGAATGTAATGAAGGTAAATGGGAATGTGTAATGCAGCAGCAAATGACAAGACAGAATAAAAAATGTTTGAACAAGCAAGAAAGCACTCTCCAGTTCAGCAAAAGGGCGCTGTGTCTTAGCCTGTGTAGGTGAGCAGAGCCTGGGAAGCCTCCTGCCCACCTCTCCCCATTGCCCTGGCCATGGCATTTGGCAGGACCTCTTTCCAGGTGATGTATGGAAATATCAGGGGTAAGGAATGGTGATGCAGAACAGAGACAGGCACGTATTTGGCTCTGCTCCATGCCACTAACAGCAGATCTTTGAGACTTTGCAGCTCCCCAGCAATCCTTGCTATAGGACGTGCATAAATGGTCCTTGCTATAGGATGTGCATAAAGCCACAAGCAAACAGAGAGTAAGGTAGTAATTACTTGAAATACAAGGCTGCCTTAATGGTCTCATGAGCTCATCTAAGGGGGAAAAACCTTAAAATTACAGCAGTCAAAACTTCCGTATGAAATAAGCACATTTTTCCATATTCACATTTTGTATTTCTGCACCTGTATTGATATTGTGTATTGATAAATAAATTTATATAGTTGATTTTGCAAAGACAGCATGCATATCACTACCATCTGTGCACTAAAACTTTTAAAAAATACGGTATCAGAAAAAAGTTGGCATTAAAAATGTTCTAAAAATGAGACTGAATATTCCAGGCTCTTCAATTTTCTATCATATTAGGTTTTCATTAGAATTCGGTGTAGGGTAAGTAGAGTGAATTTCCAAACTTTAAAAGATCAGGCAAAAGAAAAAATGATAGCAAGTAAATCCTTATAAAAGCAATATCACATCCAGAAGAAACATGTCATTTTGGGTCTTCCAAATACTTTGAAAAGAATAAAATGTGGTTTGGAAAGAAGTGTGGTATGCTTTGAAATTCCAGCTGAAAAACCAAGGAAGATCTATTTGTTTTCTTTTGTCTTTCCATACAGCCCTTCTGGATTTATTCTTTTTTTTTAGTGTCTGTAAAGCATTTTCAGATAATTTTGTGTGACAGGTCGAATATACATCATTATTTTTGTTGCTAGGACAAATGAGATAATCGTAAATGTTTTGTCTACAATAAGGAAACTGCTATCAATTTATGTGGGATATGCAATAAAGCCATGGGCAAGCACGTGGTATTGTGGGGTGGGGATTAGCTGCTTTTGGTGCTGATTGACAGAAGAAACAGAACTGAGATTTTTGTGGAGGAAAGCCCTTCTTTACAGATTTCACTTTGTGTCAGTGGCAGACTTGTTGCAACAGATATCTGAGCATGACATGCAGGTGGTAAATCACTAAGTCACACTTAGTTGTCAATGGGTTTATGCTTTTAAGTCACCAATGGCTCTGAAATTTCAGAGATAATGCTTACTTACGGATGATCTGCAGCACTAGAAGTGAGGGGGGAGACACCCTCATCCCCCTGACATCTGGACCATGATCAGACTGAAGGAATCCCTGAGGTCAAACTTGGCCCAAAGAGTCTCGTCAAACACCTGCATCTTGAAAGGAATTTTCCATCCTTTCAGCTCAAACTTTTCTGCCAAGGAAGTACAATAAAAGTAGGAACATAATTCAGTGCAATCTTTTCTTAAAGTTATGCATGTCTTTCCCAAAGTTCAAAAACTAAGAGAGTAAAAGACACACAGCAAGTACATGGTGATCCTTCCCAGCTTCTGGATGTTGATGGCTGGGGGCCTTTCTGCATTGAGGTTGCATTCAAGGTGTTACAGTTTATAGCTATCAAGAGATTTATTTCTGAATAATTTAAAGAATTCCTTTTGAATCCATGTGTACATTTTTCCTTGACACCATCTGACTGCAAAAACATCTGTGTTGTGTTCTGAGCTGTGTAAAAATACATTTTTAAAATTCAAAACTTACCTTCAGCTGTTGGAATCACTGTCCCTGGAAGTGCTGAAGGAAAGACTGGCTGTGGCACTCAGTGCCATGGTCTTGACATGCTGGTGTTCAGTCATGTGTTGAACTTGATGATCCTAGAGGTGTTTTCCAACCTAAATTATTCTGTGATTCAGTTTTTACAGAGTGCCTCTAAAGCTCATGGGAAAAAAAGGTGAATAATTCCATTTTTTCCATGTCCTCCACATTAATTATGATTTTATATTTATCTCTTGTATCTCTCTTCTTTCCTTTTCCAAGTAAAGAAGCACTTTCTCTAATTTTTTTTTTTTCCCAGCAGTTTTTCATTGCCTGGAAGCAATTCCATCAATAGTAGCATGCTTGTGACATTTTCCATTATCTTTTCCAGTTGTTGTACACCCTTTTGTGCAGTGATCGGAGTGAAGAGTATATCAGAGATCAACATGACAGCATAATATTTTTTTCTATTTATCAGTTCCTTCCTTATTAATTTCTAATACTCTGATGTACATATCTGCCACCTTAATCCCCCTCCTCCCTCCCCCCTCCAATCACTGAGATAGTGGGGTTTTTTTGGGAAACAATGACAGAGACCAAGAAATTTCTCCTTGGTAGACATAATTTATACCCTATCACTGCATCTTTATCATTAAATATGTTCTGGCCTATGAGCCGCCTTAGTTTGCATGCACTGACCTTTAGCTCCATCTTCCATTTTTATTGCTAAATCTGTTAAGATTATGACATTCTGATGGACCTTTGAAATGAACTTTAGATTTGACTGTATCAAATAATTTTGTCAAAAGACTTTTCTTCCTCATTATTCACATACTTTTCTACTTTCATTATGAATAAGCTGAAGATATTTTATGGCTCTGCAACTCTTCCACTCTGAAAATCACTTTCTTATCTCTATGCATAATTTCCTACATCTTAGAAACTACTGCTCAGAAAGTATGTTTTTGTCCTCTCACAAATTACCTCATACCCACTTCCAACTTGAGAGACCCAGATGCCCAGCTTAGGAACCTGTCCTTTGCAAATGCCTTTGCTCACAAAAAGTAAAATAAAAACACATCATCAACAACAAGAAGAAATGCAGATACAATTTCAAAATCTGCCTAGGCTTTTTTAACTTCTTTTTTAAAGATGATAGACCCATCCATCCATTAGATTTTGTTGGATGGCTGTCTAATGAGATTGTAGACCAAACTGGACAAAGAAATTGCTTTTTCTAGAGCTTTAAAAGTTATGTTACAAGGGACAAAGTATGTTACACACTACCTATACACATTATACTTCCTGTTGATTTAAAACTAGGCTTTCAGACCAGGTCAACAGTGTGTATAAATGGATGTAGGAAATGAAGACTAAATGATTCATCACAAATCTCTTACTCGTCAAGAGACAAAAAACCTGCATGGCACAGTTTCTTGTTATTGTGGCACCTGGTTATATTTCCCCATTTGTCACTTATTTCCTTTTGTAATTAACTCCTTGTGGTGGTTGGAATGGATAAAGCCTGAGCCCTGCTAAAAGAGGCAGAGGATCTAGATGACAGTAAAGCATTTGTGTTAGTCTGTGTCTTCACTGTCTTAAATTGCCAAGTGTTGGTTTATGTGGTTAACAGAGATTGTACCAGCAGCACAATGGTGGTATCAATGATAGAATTTCTAATGCAGTAACTGATTCAAACAATTAACCTCAGGGAAAGTGTGTATCCATTTTGCTTCATTTATCTAAATGGTAGTGTTTAGTAAGGCAGTGAAAAGGGATGTAACATATGCTTGGCCCTACATTTGTGAATAGTTCTAAGAACTCATATGAATGATAACTGTAATGAGAAAGGAGACAGCAAGGTCTTTTCTGCTCAAAATTACACAAAATATGCACCCATCACAGGAAAAAAATTTTCAGCTCATGGTTTACACTAAATCAGAACCAAAGTACCTAATTCCTTTATAAACTATACATAATTTACTGCCAATGGCTGAATTGCTTCAGGATCTATATCAATGACACAGCAGACAAATTGCAATACTAAACATAAAATATCAGCAGACACCTGCAGATTTCTAATCATCCTTGTACAGCTAACCCAGGACAGTTTTGGTTGCACAAACACACACTTTTATGTGCACACCTTACCCACTGTTTGGACTACAAGTTCACTCCCCAGAACATGACAAAGTCTAGACCAGTGTACACACACCAGTGAGGATGTCCCTGGGCTCAAATGCACACCTTCCAGGCATGGGTACCCTTGGCATCTTCCTGTGCTCTCACTCTGCATGGTTTTCAGGAGCAGGGACTGTGTGGGCAACCCTGCACAAACCTTTATTTTCTTGCTGTAGCCTTTCNTATATATATAAAGAAGTGAACTCTTTCAACAATGATACTTTTGTATAAACTGGTCTATTCCTCATAGGAGCTTCAAAACAGAGTTCTTTGCCAGGGAATTCCTATCAGAAACCTTGGAAAACTTGTAAAAATTCCTTGTATTGTAGCTGTCTGGTTTAGTCATTGTCATAGTCTTTCACTACTAACAATCCCATTAAATAGTAAAGAAAGGAGAAAGATGGCTTTGTGGGCTTGAAAAACAATTTATTCTGTTTGCTTTAAATTTGATTTATATAAAAAAGTAGAAATAATTAAAAAATTAACTAAAACCAAAGCCTTTGATGGTAAGGCTGCACATGATGTGATTTGGAGCTAAACGTGCCACTCCCTGTGAACCAAGGCTTCACCAAAATAGACTGAAGAGCATAGCCTGATGTGTTTGTACAGTACATGGCCAGTCCAATGCTTTCTGCTTTCAACAGAAGCCAGGAGAGTCAGGCAGATCTTTTAAAATGCCTTAAGGCATGGAAATATGAAACAGTAATGGTAAACTGTAAAATGATTGACTTCAGTGGCTTAGTGGTAGCTGGAATTACAAGCACAAAGAACATCCTTCACTTCTGGTGATGCAGGTGACGTGGCACATCCTGACCAACACCCTGCTCTGCAGGCAGCTGCCTCACTACCTCTGCTCCACAGAGTTGTTTGAGTTTGAGTGTGTTTGAGGGGGTTTTTAGACTATTTTTGAGTTACTTGGGGAGGATGGATTTCACAGAGGCACATACTCAGACGTATTCATACTGTTTGCCAGAGCACCTGACAACAGGGCTGACACGAGGAGGCTACAGGACAGAGGTTGCAGAGCTTTTCCAGTGGCAAAAGCCTCCACTTACCCACTGGAGGGGAGTGGTGTAAAGCCATGGACATAGGTAGGAGTTTGCCAGGGAGAGAGACACTTGCTGGTGGCCAAAGGGCCCTGTAACAATCTAGGTTAGGCAAGAAGTTGTGGAGCAATCTCTTTGTTCAGCATTTATGTTAAAAGGGTTGAAGAACTGTTATTAAGCAGTTGAAGGAAAGGGTTTTGTTTTCACGGTAGTTACTCTGGTATAAATCAGTGTGAAGAGGTGGAGTTACCCCACCATGTCAGGGCAAGTAAGGCTGGGCTTAGGCAAGGGAAAGAGGGGAAGACTCAGATTCCCTCTGTATCCTTATTTCAACTGTGCTTCATTTTAGCAACTGTGTTTGCTTCTTCCACGTCATAAATATTTTATATTCGCTCAGCCGCTGAGTTCATCACTTAAACAGGAAGGCATTTAGCAGCGCTGTTCTCACTCAGCTCAAAGACGTACTTCAAGCGCAAGATTAAATCCTCAACTGATGTAAAATAGTGCAGCCCCTCTGGGTCTGGGGGAGCCGCTTCCCCAAGTGCCAGCGGCGTTTCTGCTTCCATTATTTCCAGAAGCAGCCCCGGGTGTCCCTGGGGGCTCCCCCTGCCTTGCTGCCGCCTGCCCGGGGCTCGGGGCCGTCACGCAATGGGCTGGGGCTGCCCCGGGCGCCCCGGGCGCTGGCACTGCGGCGGGCAGGCACCCAGCCCAGCTGCGGGCGAGGCTGAAAACGGGCACCAGCACCGCACTCATTGCTGCAGATCCCTTCTGAGCGTCTGCACAGCCGGCAACGGGAGCAGCATTGGAGTCAGACTAACCCACGACATCCCCGTCCAGCTGGAAAGAGAGCCCAGGCTGTAAATCGGCAGGAGCTTCTCCTGGTGATTATTACGGTAACGAACAGCAGCAGTCACAAGTCCGCAGCACCTGAGACCCAAAAAACCTAAAATGCCTTCAGGTTTAGCTGGTCCAGTGTTTTCTCCACAAAAACTTGTGCAACCACATGTGTTCTAGCCGGACTGCACTGGATCATGTAAACTATTTAACTGAAGTCACCCTTTGGCATTACTTGAATGGGTGACCAGCCACATTCAAAATATAACAGACAACTATATGTGGTATTCACCTTGAATGCAACAAATGTTTACCATAAGAGGAGAAATGGTACTCTTTAGGGATGCACGTAATTTCCTTTTGCTCTTGTTTTCTCTGTCCAACAAAGATAGGAAAACAGGGCTGCTAAGTCATATTCACATGACAGTTCCAGGTATTCAAGCACTTTAAAAGTGTAAAATTGGATATGAATAGCAAAATATATGCCTTATATTCTACCCCTACATTAAGGTACTTTTAGTCTTCCAAATGTTTTGATCCATCTCAAGCACTCCTGCAATGTCTGGTCATAACCAAGATCATTTTTAAGCAGTCATCTCTAGGCAAGCAGCAGCCTAGCCCAGCAGGGTGAGAGAGAGAATTCCCTAACCCTTCATTTAGTCCGTAGTGAGCTCCAAGTGTTTGGCCTCAGTCTACACCTCTCTGGAACAATGGGTTCTAAGCAGTGTCTGGAAAGTAGACATTATCCCAGGATTGCCAGGCACACTGACCAGCCAGCAGCCATGCAACTCAATCCAGCCCTTTCCAGACTGAGGCAGAAACAAGAAATATCCCTGACCGCATTTCTGCAAAGACAAGCTGTATCAAGCCTGTAGGGAGCTGGATGAACACCATAACCATACAACATCCCACTCTCTAGTATGTCCATATTTCATGTCCAGCAACACATTTGCTAGAAAGCCAGGGAAATGGCAAGCATAGATTACATTTTGCCATACTATCAAATAATTCACAGTGAGCTGGAAGCCATTCAGGGAAGATGAAAACATGACCAGAAAGATAAATCACTTACCATCATGTAAGCATGTCACAGTCAATCTTAGGTGAGAGAAGAAGGGCAAAGAACTATTTTCAGAATTGGATGGGGGAAAAAAGCAATAAATGAAGAAGAATTATTATGTTTTGCTCTATAAAGTAGAAATACAAAAAAGGAAAAAAAGAATACTTTTCACTTATTACATCTGAAAAATGGAAACTGGCCACAGACTATGAAAGGCTTGAAAAATCTCCCTTGACAACAGACCACAGGCCTTTTGAGTTTTGGAGATTTTTTTTTTCCCCCACTGTATTTTACTTTCCATTTCCTTTTTGTTTCTATTTTGTGTGTTGATCCCAGCCTCACAAACTCACGGCATCTAAAGAGTATTTGAGTTCAAAGGAGCATTCACATGAATATGTGTGGGACAAGAGCTCAAAGAATGGGGGAAGAAAGCAGAATAGGTTGCAAGCCTCTGAAGTCAAAAATTTATCTTCTCATCTATCTGTATAGACTACCTTAGTATGAGAGATTGCAAAAGTAATTGTGGATATTTTGAGAGAAAGATTTCAAATGTAAAAATGTGTCATTTGTCTCAGAGTGAGGCTTACACTCAGGGGAACTGGGTAGCAGTCTGTAAATGTGTGAAGTGAATAGATCCCAAGGACAGAATACAATTACTTAGGAGGTAATGAGATGAAATTAAGAAGGGAATATTTAGACAGAATGCCAGGAAAAGCTTGCGCTACTTGGAAGTGTTGAATAATCTTGTAAGGGAAATGTGAAAGCACAATTACTTGAAATATTTAAACCTGTGAGTACGATCACATTTGCTGCAGGGAACGTACCTCCCTTTGCAGGGAGGCAGATTGAACAATGCAGCTAGGTTTCTACCTTTTTTTTTTTTTTTTTTTTTTTTCNTTTTTTTTTTAATTTTATTTCAATGATCCAGAGCTCAGTGTTGTTCAAATGTCCAGACACCATAACAACCATAAAGACAAAGGACACTGCAGTGGTGAGCAGCATGAGGCAGTGGTGTGTAGGTCGCAAAAGGCATTGGAGAATTTTTTTCCCTGGTGTATCACCCAGCTGCAGAGGCTGGCGAGTTATCTCAGCTCAGACACTGTTTTCTGTGTGCACACACATCACCTTTTGTGACATTTACAGCTATGATCAGTGGTGTCAACTGGCACTGGGAGGTGACACCTCCGTGCCTGTAAACAGCAGCAACATACTGTCCCAGGAATGAAAACAGAAGGAAAGGTTGGAGCGTGCAGCCTCTAAGGCTGGGACGTCTTTTTGCTTCCAGATGCAGCTCCTATGAGCTTGCAGAAGTGCAAAAGAGGGCAGAATTATTCAGAATCTTTCCCAGTCTGAGGATTAGATCTCAATCCAATCTGCCACCAATCTTATTGAGTCTGCCAGTCTCAGCAGCCATCAGACTTTCTGCTGGTAGCCAAAAGAATCTCAGAAGGTGAACCTCTAATGGAGGTTTCAGATGCTAAAGGTTAACATGGAATCTGGCAGAGACTGGGCAAGTATGAGAATTAAATTTTGTTGAGGATTGCTAAATATGAAAACTGCATCAAGCTCAGGACATTCCTGGATATTCCTGTTCTGAAGATAGGCAGAGATTGGAGAGCACTTTGGGAGGTATTATCTACATTTTCTTTGCCCTTACTCTTCCTTGAGTAGGTATTGATGGCTTTTGCCAGAGATTGGGTTTAATAGATCCTTGTTCTGAAACAGATCATCTGTTAATATACTTCCATTTTCTTAACTTTTACATGTATGAAACTCTGCCTAACTGTGGTCCCCTTTAGCTTGTCATTTTTGTGACATCCTGGCCAGGGAATTAGAATAAATAGAGTGGTTCTGCATCCCTAAATTGTTCCTATATTTTTTATTATCCAAAAGTTACTGAGTATTTTACTGGAAAAAAAAGTGGAGAATTGCCTTTCTTTTGTTTTTCTTCTTTTGTTGTTTTAAAAACAGATGGTCAGACACATTTAGTTGGCATAAACTAATATTACTAAAGAGAATATTCTTCCACCTTGACTTTCAGTGAGAGGGAGCAAATCTTCCGTATAGTGAAAAAGGAGGGAAAGACACCTGAAAAGGGTCCTTGAGAATAGGAGTGGGATTGACTAGGTCTTTATTTAGCATTTGTCATTTGCTTGATATAGAACTGTTTGAAAGAGATTGAAATAAAAAATAGCAGTGACAAATGGCAGGGGTTTAATACCTTTTGTGAAACTAATGACTAAGACATAATCTGATGTAGGTTATATTATTAACTAATGAGGGTTTTTTGCACCATGGATATGTCATTGTCATCAGCATCTAAAATTTTAACTGGTTACATGAAATTTGAATAACCCAGGAAAATTTACTTGCTCTTTACCTTAAAAAGGATGTTGGTGTGTCCAGCTTTGAGAGAAGAGTGAGTTCTTCTGTCTTAACAGAAAAAAAATTTATTGAAATTATCACTAATGTAGAACAATAAATAACCTGCAGACGTTACCTGTGTCATTTCTGCAAGGAAAATTCACCAAGACTTTAAAATGTTCTGAATTAAAAAACAAACAAATAAAAAAAAAATCCCTAAGAGATGTGAATGTGTTGAAAAAATTTAACACAAGTCATTAGCAAGAGACTTCTGAATGAAAGTGGACACTTCTAAAGTCTTAGAAAATTTAGCATTTCTAGACCCTCTTTTATTGTGGATTTAAAGAAAATGAAAGGAGATAATTTGCTGAAATGGCAAATTAAAGCTATTCCTAAAGCTAGGAGAGAATTTTGTTTTCCTAAAGAATCCCAGGCAGGATATTGAACATGCACAAGAGGGAGGAGCCACAAACCTGTGGAGCTGGAGACCCTTTTGAGCCACGCAATGGTTGCATGGCCAGCATGAAGACTCTGATAAATCAGCAAGTGAGCCCTTCCCTTTTCAGTAGGTTCTGCTACTTAGGAGGGTTCAGGGGAAGAAGAACCTGCGTTACAATGGAGCAAAAACTGTATGGGAACCAAAACAGAGCAAGATAAGTAGTGAATTTTCAAACCTTAAATATGAGGTAGCTCAAAGGTCTCTGTCATCATATGTATTTATGAATCAGGAAAATAGATGAGATTGTGTTAATTATTTTGATTGAGATTGGGGAGAGCTTTGATAAATAAGTAAATAAATAAAAGTAATTTTTTAGTAATTTTTACTAATAAGTAAAAATCTAATGAGGCAAAAATGGACAATGTGGAAGAGAGAGAAAATATAATTTTACTCACATTTGACAAGGTTCTTGCCTAATAGTGTACATTTGGAGAAGGGATCATGGCATAAAGGAAAACAAGCAATCATAAGAATCAGCTTTTTTTCCTAAGAGGTAAATTTTCACAAATTTTTATTTGAGCTGTGATTGCTCCCACAGCAGGGTGCCATGCTTCACTCTAAAGAGGAGATACAGATGGAGACAGAAAATATTTTGTTCAGTCTGAGGTAGACTAGAGAGTCTTCCTTTTCTGTGTCCTCTGCACAGGTTTCAGATGTATGTTGAGAAGATGCAGCTGCAATTTCTTGACCTTGGATGCTCCCTTCTAGCAAAAAAGCAGAACAGTAAAGCAGAACAGTAAAGCAGTTCCTGAAAAGCAGAACAGTAAAGTTCCTGTTCCAGCTTTTGTTGAAGGAACAAACCCTTTAAGACCTTGGCTAGCTGGGAGGAATGCAGAGACCACAGTGCTTTTACGTATTTTTGGAACACACTTGTCTCATCTGATTCCCTGCTTTGGCTATCATCTTTGGGTATTAGCAGAAGGAGAACAGTCCTAAGCAGCTGTAGGAAGGGATAGATGTATATGCAGCACAGGCCATCACCCTAAAAACCTCTTATCTTGATCAGTCCTTTGAAAGTGCACCTCCATTAGCATTACAATACAACTAAAAAGCCTACTTCTGGACTGAATCTCCCCATTGTCCCATTTAAGGCATCTAAGGCACTTAGGAGCCAAAGGAATGAGGAGCACACGGGAAATCTGTCAGAGCAGAGTAAACTGAATGATGGACGGCAACCTGTTGCAAATGTATGTGCTAGTGGGTAATCCATAAATGGGACCAGATTAGAGCTAATATAAAATACCTCCATGAAATACAGGGAGCGTAAATACTGGGTCTTCAGCCCATCTAGTTTTCTCTACATTTTCTTTCCTGCTGAACCACACTGCTTGCTAAAAGTAAAAAGTTCTGGAGTACACTGGCTCTGCCTTCCTGTCTCTCCAACCTTTCAAAGAAAAAGCAGTTATACAGATAAATGGAGCCAGCAAGGGAAGCACTGTCCCAGAATACAACCAAAGCTCAAATACTTGGCCTAGTGTAGATATGGCCACAGGAGTCACTCAAATGAAAATTGCTTTACAAATAAAGGGTTACACAGTGTGGTAACAAAGAGATGGAATTTGACCATCAGTGTTTTTTCTTACCTATAAAGCAATAGTTCTTCCAAATTTGCTGATAGTTCTATATAGTTTTATGCACAGGATTCATTGTCCTTAGCCAAACTGTGTCAGAAAAAGACTAGAGTGAATTTGAGATCATGGTCTTGTAGCCTGTAGGATCAGTTCACTCCAAGGCAGGCACACACATACAGCCCACACCTGTTAAGGCTTTCCAAGTTTTTCTCAATACCATTTGAAACAATATCAAGGTCTCAGAGAAATGCGAGAATGACTTTGAAAAACTAAACCGTTTGTCTGTAACAGTACCAGGCTTATTATACGGCTCATTGAGTAACTCAGCCCTCCTAGGAAACATTGATTTTTCTCCTCCTCTCCCCCCACTCCTTAATGTGCAACATGCAATTGCAGGACAATTCAGCCAGAGCAGTTCTGCTGATTCAATGCACTATAGCAACTGTTTCATTTCACACATTTTATGACTCTAGGTTAAGGTGAGCTGTTTTAAAGCAGTATTTAACCTAGAAACTTTGTAAAAGAGGATGGGGTGATTACAGTGAACCAGTTAGTGTGTGTTGTGTCTGGGGCAGAAGCTGACATCAAGGTAGACCCTTCTTTTCAGCTGTCACCACTATGTTCCTCTAGCATGAGCTTTATCCTGCAAGGTCTTTTTAAGCTTTTTAAGCTGAATTACATAGGTCCTATCAGGGAGCTTGCACTGAGGTCCCTATGGCACTCACTGGAACAGAATATTTCTCATGAAGAGCAGAAACTTCAAAACATTGTCATTAACAACATAATATTTGTCAGATAAGAAAAGATTGCCATTGCAGAGCACTTGAGAAGTACAGAACAATTCTGTATCACAGATAGAACACCAAGCTCTCTTTGAACAGCTCATTACCCTTCTGGAAAGATACTGATGCTGTTATACTGCTTATTCTGCTGTTTTCTGAACACGTTCCACTATCATCTCACCTAGAGCCTTACCTTGCACTGCAGATAGTCCCAGAGAGATTCCCCTCAAGCTCTTTTCACATCCCCTTCAAGACAGGAGCAGTTTCCACCAAGACAGGCTTAGAGATAGAAATTCAGATTCTCCAACCAAAATAATGTGCATGTATAGCTGGTGACTGTGAGGATGCTCGTGGTGCTGCATGCCAGAAGCTGCCTAATACTACCTTTCTTTCCCACACAGACACCACTAATCTGAGTCTCTCTTCTCAAATCAGATGACAATTTTCATGAAATTTGTAGATATAGCACCTCAGACACTTCTCTGTGTGACCAAGTGGAACTGAAATCAGTCTATGATTTCAAACAGGCAGGGTCTCAGGTGAACAACAGATAGACAAATGACATAACTCCCTGCTAAACCTAGTTTATGAAATCAAACTGAAAAACTTTTTTTTTTTTTAAGACTGGCATGTTTTATTTTGGTTTAAATAAATTGAAGAATTTGGTTTAGAAGAAAGATATTGAACAGCTTCTAGATACAAAAACGTGAGAAAGATATGACTTTGTAACCAGAAAAATAGATGACTTTAAGAGGGATGTGATAAACACCTACCCATTCAGTTGCCACTCTGTTATTCTTGGTAGAGCCTGTCTTCATTCACAGTACAATGACTTCTAATTTACTGCTCAAGCAATAAAAATCTCCAAGGAATGCTTGAAGGTGCCAATGAGCCAAACATTTTAGTCCATGGAAAATTAAAAACAAAAGGAAAATATGGGGGAAAAAAGTTAACTACTTAGCAGACATCTACATACCCTCTCCCTGTTTTTCTTCTGCCATCTTAGTACTGCCAAAAAAGATGCTTCAGTTTTCCCGGATCATTGCCCTACCAAAGAAAGAGAATGAGACTGAGGGAGAATAAGGGAAATGGTAGACTATCTAGTCTATACAAAATATAGATTAAAATACTTCGATTGCACAGGATAAAGAGGCAGAAATGTTCCTGGTCTCTTAAGGAAAGGTCAATGCTATGAGGGATTGAAGAAAACAGGGAAGTAGGGCGAACAGTATAGGAGAAGCTATGGAAAATCTGAAATAGAACAAAGGAGAAGAAAGAAAAGCAGAGAAAACATGGCTCAAGTGTGTAGGATGAGAATAAGTCTTGCAGTAAATTCCAAAATACCTCAGGACTCTGAAGCAGCAAAACAGGAAAAATTAACCTGGAAGAAGTCCATGAAATATACTGAACCTAGAAAAGCTGCAAAATGTTTATTTACCACAAAATTTATTCAACTTGTAAAAACCAGACCAAACAAGCTACATGCACACTCTCTGCCTGCTATCTGCACATTACCTCTACTACTGACAGCCCTGGTGGAAAGTCAGATGGGTCTCAGAAGAAATGGGTTCCTCCTAGGAACTCCTCCTGGAGCTCCAGATGAGAGTGATTTGTGATCCTCTGGGCAGGAATATATTGATCTGAATACAGAGAACTCCTATGTTGCCCTCGTTTTTCAAGTTTTCTGAGGCACTTTCTAACAATGTTTTTCATAGTTCTTAGTTCTTTCTCACACACAGGTGTTGTTATCAGAAGTATATTTTTGATTCAATGAAGTTGTTTACATGTTTTCTCTTAGTGTGAAAAACAACTGATGGACAATTGTCTTGACCAACAGGATGGGAGAGGTGTCAACCTTCTTCTCCAATCCCTGGTCTTTGTGGAAATATTATAAATGTGAAGTCAGATGTTTTAATAAATAGTTTAAGCCTTCTCAGGAGAAAGTGTCCGTGTGTGTCCTCGCGTGTCCCACAGCAACACTCCTATAATTTAAAAGTGAATTTTTTAAAAGTGATTTGATCTCTCCAAGGAAGCAGACAACACCAATCCTGGTAACATGGGGGTGGCCTGTGCTGTAAGCAGGCAAGGCTCCATCCGTGCCCAGAATTTCTCATGCAGGCATGTTCATGAGGACCCTGTCTACCTTAGGGCATGTCTGAATTGGTTTGCCAGGGCACAGTTTGCATTAGGCTCACAGGCTATTTCTGCTTCTGTCACACAAGTGCTGCTATGGAGCAATTTTTACCCACTTTGCAACTATAACTTCCCAGGCAAATTGTAAGAAGTTTAATCAATTCCCAGCATGATTTAGTTTACATTTCAGTGAGTGAGACATTCAGCCATACCACCTCTAACTGGGAGATGCTGAGATGTTTTTGACATAAGTCAAGACAAATCCAGTAAATGATCAGACAGGAGACCACCTAGGGATGTTCAGATATGCCTGGAAGTGGCACTGGTAACTCAAACAGAAAATGTTTTTAATGTTTAGTGAGAGTGATCATCCACAAAATGACTCAGCACAGTGCCTTCCTTTTGGAGACAGAAATCAGTACCCTTACACTTCACCACTGTAACTGTGGGAAAACTGTTAGCTCTGGTATTCCAGCCCTCTTTGTGTCCCATCCTTCTGTGGCTATTTGTGACTAGCAGGAAATGGAGCAGCCTCGGGGGGCTGCTCTCCACCAGCACTGTGGAGAAGGTTGTCCAGTGGCTGCACTGGGAGGCTCTGGCTTAGCTCCTGCAGTCTGCCCTGTTCACAGGCCACACAGTCAACCTCAATAAAACTGACTGAAGAAACTGTGTGTAAAAATTCTCTTTTCATGTCCTCTGGAAGCTTGAAGGATTAATGAAACTTATCTGAAGCTTCAATCACTTGAGCTCAGTCAACTAAAACAACGATATCACCTGGTAGCATAGCCATCTTTGGTTTGTGATCTGCAGACTTCCCAGATCCATGAGCTACTTTTAAGGCCTCAGTGAAAGGCAATCAAGGTAAAACATGTTTTGCTTTTCAAGCTTATCTATATCCACTGCAAAATTTTGGACTTCAAGTGTAAAAAAAATATGAAAAACAACTCATACTCTACGCCTTCCTAACTATACAACAAAACAGAAATCGTATCCCCATAACTCAATGCTGAGTTGTTATAATAAAGATAATACCAGTGAAGGTACTTGCAATTTTTCAAGTATTTGTCACCACAATGTAAGATTTATCTACAAGTATTTTCATTTCTCTAAGAAATATAAAACAGCAACCTTAACAAAAGACTTACTTAGTATAATGAAAAATCCTTTTCCCTAAGACAAGATTTAAAACAGAGCTATATATTTTTGGAGGGAGGATGGGGGAGTGGGTTGATAGTGGACTGTCCAAACTGAGGCTAGAAAAGACCACATCATACGAGCTATTAAAATTAAACTATTTTATTGGTTGCCCTATGCAGATCTCAGTCTCCTCGGTGCCCAGTGTTTGCTTGTGTGTGCGTGCATGAACATGTGGAGAGCAGCTAGCACAGATCAACTCTAGCTGTGAAGATTTTAGTCTTCAGCTTCTTGGGGCTACAGCACTAGAAGTGATAAGTCAAAAATCAGACAATAGACCAAAGGTAAGAGAAACACAGAACCATTATTTATTTATTTTATTTTGTAGACATGAAATAAGTCCGAGTGCCTGAGCCACTCATCACTTAGCCATAGTAGTTAGATGATGTTTTTCAGGTACCTTGGTTGAATCAGTGCTTGAAATATGGAGTAAAGGCAGGGCAGTGGTAAGGGACATCAGTTTGCAGAAGCCTGTTCCTCAGCTGGGGAACACCATGGGCATGGGGCGAGGACAACATATGTTTACTATTATACATAATACTTCAATTTCTTCAGGCTGCAACAGTGTTGAAAATAAACCTGATATTTTCCATATGCAGACAAAAATACAGCCTATTTTCTTGAAAGCTTAGGGCCTAGGAGAAGATTTACAGGCAGGGGAGAAGCAAGTCCTGGCTGACTGAAGTGGAAAGTACAGTGAGCACCCCTCCATGACAGACCTTCACTTTCCCCCTGGAGCAAAGCTGCCATTGCACCCCACCACTTTCCCCTGCTCCCAGCCCCCATGTGCCATAGCTTGGCCTTGGCAGCTGTCTGTGGCTGAAACATGGCCTTCAAATGCCACGTGGCAGCTTTCATGTGTGTCTCTGGGGAGGACATGGCACCTTTGTGGGTCTGTGTGCCTCCTCTGCTTCTGCATGAGCTGGTGCTCTAGGTGTGCCTGATGCCGGGACCGATGGCTGCTCTCATGTCCGGGCAGAGGAATTTTCCAAGGTGTGTCAACTGGAGCTTTACCATGCATTTTTCTTAAATGAGGAAGCTCTGACTGTACCAAATAATAATTGTGAAATAAATAATTCGTGGTATTTTTTCCTCTAAACTCAGTTGTTGAAATATTTTTTCACAATCTGTTTTTCTCATGTGACCAATTTGAATTAAGACAGCCTTTACCTAGTTCTTCAGCTGCTCAGCTCCTAACCTCTTACAGATTTTCCCTTCTGAAACCAATTCCTTCCCCACCTCATGGTCTGGGAATTCCTTACTGTTATTTTGCACGTGTCAATTAGACCTGATGTTTTGATGAGAAGAAGAGAAGAAACAGATACATTTATTTAAATGTTTCAGAACCAAAGAGGTAGGAGAGGCAGCTCCTTTTTTTCAGTATCAGGACACCAAGTCTCACCATCTGACTCAGAAACCCGTTGAGCAGGGGAAGTTTGCAGAGCCTTTAGGATAGGAGCCCTCCCACACTGCATGCACAGATATTTATCTGATCTTATCTTTCATCTGAAAAAATCTCCAAGGCAAAAGGAAACAGAAATATGGTTTCAAAGCTAAAGCAGTAACACATTTCATGCTGAAATGCAGTCTCATCCCACTAGAGGGTGGTCTGGTCTCCCTCATGCTACAGCTGAGGTGTGCAGGCAAAGTTTTTCAGAAAGCCTGAGCCCACTTTATTTAAGACTCAGCAACATCAAAGTATTCCTGGTCTGAGTTTTTCCAAGTGCTTCATGTCCCATCATCAGCATTGAAACTACCCTGTCATTTAAACAAATACACACATTGTGCCTCTCACTGAAGAACTGACATTCTACAAATACTAGCATGCTCTGAAGTCTTCTGCCAGTGCTACAACTGTGCATGCATGAGAGCGAGGCTTGCTGCTAGCATTACAGTCCTTGCCTTGATACCACTTTGAAGCTTCAAAATCTCTTTATGTGGTTTCTATTTTCTTTACATCACTTTCATAGAAGGATACATTATTACAAGTCAAACAAGACAAATTCTTTCTTATCACTTAGCCTGCGCTTTGACTGTATGTCACAGTGAACCAGAGAAAGGGCTTTACCTCAAAAGATGAACTGGAGGCTCTTCCATCAGGTTTGGGAGAGCTGGCAGCTAGCCTCATAACCATCTCTCATCTCAGCTACATGAGATTCATCAAAAACATCTTCTCCTGCCAAGCCATCCCTCTTCCTTGTCAGCAATGTCACCTCTGCTACCCTTCCCAGGACATCCTGCTTGTCTCCCTTTCTCCTCCTTCATATGTGCTCAAATGCACATATCCCCATCTCCAAGCTTTGTAGCACAACCTTCAAAATCCTTATCTTGTTCCTCCTGCTGAGATGCACATTGTGATCACCAAGAAAAGGTAATTTCAGCTTTTTTTCTGGTTCCTGTCACTTCTGAAATAATTTAGGACATTTGCAAGGAAAGTAAAGGTACACCTTTACATCATGGAACTGTAAAGCTGATGCATCAGGCATTGACCGAAACACCATAGCACTTTGTCAGAATTCCCAAACATTTCAGAGAATTTCATCCAACGTCTTGGTTTCTACTCCAATGGGAATCCTCTCTTTTATGACAGTGGGAGTAAAGACACAATACATGGCACAAACTCTGTTCACACACGTATACAAAACTTTCTCTGTTAGGAGTTTTTGTCCCAAAGTGAATTAGGCTTTAGATCTTTTCTCCTCTGATCAGGTTTTTCCTTATTGATTCATTTTCCTAAGTCTTGTTTTCCAAGTCTGGTAGTGGGTAAATGAAACACTTTATCTCAAAAAACACGTGGTGGAAGGTATTTTCAGCCGCAAAATTGACCATATCTAAGGCTGTTTCAATTTGCATGCAGGCTCACCAAAAAAATGTGAAGACTGTAAGTAAGCCAGAGCATAATTTATTAGTATATATATATAACATTAATACTATATATACTCATATTTTGAGTGATAGAAGAACAAATGTAAAGTAATTAAGGAAAAATATGCTTCATTTGAATGAGTTTGCTTTCTCATCCATTTTAGGAAATATAATTTGCCCATTTGGCTTTGTCCATTTCACATAGTTGAGACAGAAAAAGTGTAAAAAGATTAAGAAATTCATTATTTATCTCATGACATTTGAATAATATCAACAGATATGACACAGCTGCCAATGATAATCAGGACTACCTTCAGCTGTGAGTTTGGATGCAAATCACAAAAAAACAGGATGATCTGTTCTGAAGCAATATAATGAATTATTACATCATTCATCTGGTCTATATAAACACAACATGGCAAATAAAGTTTTTCATAAATTCTTTACACTTCAATGTCTTAAATGTTATATAAGATGTGGCATATTTGGCTCTTTTACTGGGAAAGGAAGTGATACGGATGGGAAGTGCAAGACTGCAAGACTCAGGTCTCACAAAAATATTCAGGCTGTTTGCCTCTGTGTGCTCCTTTTTGGTGACAGCAAAATTTTGATGAACTCTAATAAGTAAGTGTTCTATACTTAACTGTTAGGATACACGAGTAGAGCTGTCCCCCAAATTGGTTCCAACATCTGGATACCACTGTAAATATGTTTGGGAAGAACATTTGGTCCTCATTTAAAACACTGCAAACACTATCATGATGTGGACTGTGAAATTTTAAGTAAGTCTACTGCTGTTTTGATTATGCTCTGAGATAAAAAATTAAAAGCAAGCAACTCTCTAAATAATGTAAAAATGCAAGAACACCAGCATCCTTTAGCAGGCATCTCTGCAGCAGGTAAAATAGCAAGTTTTCTTTAATAGCAGAATTTATCCGAGCATAAAACTGATGCGTTTGGTTTTTTGCTTCCCACATGTACTGGGAAGGGAAGGGAAGGGAGGAAGGGAAGGGAAGGGAAGGGAAGGGAAGGGAAGGGAAGGGAAGGGCAGCAATCAAATTCCAAATGTAGCTAAAATTAACAAGGCTGTTCTTTTAATGCTGTGTTCTAGAATACAGGACTCTGCATTGCCATTCTTCTGTAACCCCAATTAATTAGGAATAGACTTGTTTTTTCATTCAATTAAAGTATAATTAAATGGCAGTGGTCTGCCTCTGAAAGGCAGATGAAAAGGTTCTGGTAAGAATCTCTAGGTTAATCCAGCTGCTTAAAATGTGTGTTGTATTTGACCATTTGCCAAGATACTCTGTGAATACATGAGCCAGCTGGCATGGGGAGGGCTGGTGGGAACCTGTCAGCTGTTTAGGACAATGGCTGAAGCTTTTTTAACCAAATCAGGTTTTTAAAATACCTAAGAATGAGACACCCTAGCTTGGCAGCTCAGGAATTATGGCAGAAATGAAATCCTAAGAATTATTTTTCTCTTAAAATAGGAATTTTGATTCATGTTCCGTGAACCTCTGAACCAAGTCATTTATTTGGATTACTATTAAATATCTGGCAAAAAGACACAATGCATCAAAGCCTTATTTTTGCAATGATGAAGCCCAAGTTTGCTATTCTGACAAATAAAAATATTCAGGAGGAAAAAGTTGTGTTAATATGCTGAATGAAGTTGCATCACCAGCTGTTCTTTGAACTAGGCAGGACTCCAGCCTTGGTCCTGCTTTCAGGCCATCCCTGCTTGCTCCACAGGGCCACAGAAGGATGCACGGGTGCTCATTCAGCCAAAGTGTGAGCCACAAGCACGCCCTGGTGAGCAGCCTCTCCCACACATCCTGCTGCTGGCTCCAGCTCCACTCAACAATAATTGTTGATCAGCCCAAGTCAGAGCTCTGTCAGAGCAAACCTTCAATGCACTGCCTCCCACTAAGCATTTTAGACAGAAAAATTAGTCAACGACCCTAGCATTTAAAAAACCCTCTTGTGCTCCCTGTGTTTTCATTGTAGGGTGAAATGAAATGATTACAGACAGGAATGATTTCTGGAGCACAGAGGCAATGGCCAAGAGCCGAATAGCTCTCTAAAAGCTGGGCTTGGGTGCGTGCATGTGTGGAGGCCGGGGTGTCTGCACGCCAGGTGTCAATATGAAACTTGCCATGCTAACAAGAGGCTTGCAACAGGCTGTTACTTTGATTTTTTCCACCTGGTGCTTGGTGCAGCAATATGTCTGCCTCACCATGTGAGTTATCTGAGAAGCTGTCAAAAGGCAGGGAAGATATGGGAAGTTTTTAAAAACCTGGCCGAGCCTGTCTTCTCAACAGTAACACTTTATGACACTTTTATTTTCATCCCAAACTTCAGATGCTTTTTTCTCCAGCCCCCAGAGATGCTCCGGCTGTGTGCTCTGTGAAGCGTCCTGGTGCTCTGTCCAGGGGTTCTCCTCAGCTTCCAGGCTCCTACACACAAGTACAGAATGACCTTTCTGATCATGCAGAAAAAGAAAAATGTAAAATGTAAATATCTCCATAAGCATTTGGAAAATAAGGAAAAGCATATCTCTGATACACTTAAGAAAGCTTCATGTGCATATCTGAATCTCTCCATACCACTTCTGCTGAGATGTGGCCTTTGGTGCTCCCAGTAAACAGGTAAACAGGAAGAGCAGATACTTGGTAGGGTATTGACATGAAGGGGATAAAACTGACGCCAAAAAGGAAATGAAGGAAAGCTGGCAAGAGCCAGAAATTGAGTTTTGCACTTGCAGTAGAACTCACATGAATGCAATCGCAACCGCTCATCCAAATTTGACCAACAAGTGTATATAGGAAAAGGTTTTCCCCAGCAGTACCAGCCTCCCTTTTTTTATTCCCATTGAGCTGAAGATCTGTACAGTGTTACTGTTGTGTGCATCAGAGACTTTTTCTTAGGATGTAGGAGAGTTGTTCTTCTTTTCTTAATAGACAGAATAGTGGCTTTTTTTCTATCAGGGGATTACTCCTTTTCTTTATTCAAGACAGACACTGGAAGATAGCCTGGGAAGGAGGAAGCAGTTTAATATTCCTTTTTCTCCATTATCCAAATCCACAGCATTTTCTATATGCTGTATTCTGATTGTAGAGCTACTTGCTAGTTTCCATGATCCTTAGCAAAAGTAATTTGGCAGTCCCAGAACCAAAATGTTGGTGACATTTAGTTTTTTCCTAGGAGCACTATCACCTGTCAGTGAGAGCACTTCTCACAGACAGAATTCCAAGCATCCAGGCTTTGCCAGGGTCGTGTGGGCACCTGGTGACCTCTGAAGTACCACAACTCAGTTCAGCTCCCCTAATAACCTGATATCTCTCTCCTTTTGCATCCAGGAGTACAGTCCTATGCGGCTCCTGGCCATTCTCACCATCCCACACCACTCAGGGTGCAAGACATATAGACAGGATGGGAAAACAATGGTACCTCTCTTCATTTGGCAAATATCTTCAAGCTGCTAAGTGATAACACAATGACTGGGTCAGAGGTCCCATACCTAGATCCATCCATGATGCTTTGGTGACGCAGAAACTCAGGACTGTCTCTTGTGCACTTGGCAATCTGCATCTGGGTCTCCAGCTTTCATCTCCTGCCTCTTCAGAAGGAACCAGAGATCCAGGGGAGCCCTAAGCCTTTCACTGGGTCAGAGAACTCTGGCTCAGGAAAGCTGTGAGAGCATAGAACAGAGGCAGAGAAGGAGAGAAGACAAGAAAAAGGGGATTGGTTACAATTTCAACCAAATCTTATTTATTTTTTCAAGTAAATTTCCCAGGAGTCAGATACCTGCTTTTTTTCAGCACAACTTTCTGCACATGATTTGAACTTAAGTTCAACTGATGCGATGATTCAAATAACTTTATATTAATACTTTTGGAAGCATAACGCTGTCAATTAAAAATATTCCTCAAATTAGTATTTATTTTCAATGAGTTATCTTTCATGAAAGACATCAAATCAATTACATTCCACTTATATCATTTTTAAAATATATTTTATGACAGTAATGTCAAGCCCAAATGAAAAAACAAAGGAAAAAACAGGGAGCAAAAATCTCTCCTGCTCCAATAAGTGGGAAAAATAATGTAAGACAGGGGAAAGAGGAGTAGATCAGATATCTAATTAAAAAGTTGGAGGATGTAAAAAAGGTTAATGGCAAAAATAGTATAGGGTAGTATAGATAAGGTGGGAGTAAAGTAAGAGATTTATTTCCACTCTGTCTCCAGTGCTGTGTTTGTTATAGTGTCCTAGGGAGATCAACTCCTTCTCTCAGTGTCTTGTGCTCCTGGGGGCTGGGACTTGACTGCTGAGCTGGATATTGAGATGATTCAGGGGCTGGTTTTAGGGCATGGTTTTTACTTAGACCTCCTTCCCAAGACCAGCCATTCACCTCAGACTGGCCACCACCATGAAAGTTATTTACAGTGTGGTTGCAGGAGGACATTCCTTCTAACTCCAAGTCTCAGAAGTTGAGTGAAACCCACAAAACTTGAGTAGTCAGGGGCTGACCTAACAGGGAGCCGACAGAGAAAAATACTTGGAGTGGCTGCAGTAATGAATGGGCAGCCATTAATTTAAAACAAACCACATTGTTTCTTTTACTCAGCATAGGTAATGAAAATATGAAAGGAACCCACAAGCTTTCAAAACAACAGCGTTAGATGGATTTCCACTGTCACAAGATCAAAGCAAGAGGCTTTGTTAGCTGTAGTCAGACAGTATCAGACAAGGAAACCCTCCACCAGCCTGGCAGAACTGAGGCAGTCCCTCAGCCCACCCCTGCCTCCTCCAGCTCATTCAAGCAAAAATACACTCACACACAGGGACTGGTTTTACATCCTCTTCCTCTGTTTATCCATCATCTTATCCCTCAAGCAGAGTAAACTCTGCAACAACCCTTTTTTTCCCCAGAAATCAGCACGTTTCCCTCCTTATTTGATCAATGTAGAAAGAAGCAGCAGTGAAGTTTCTGGTAATCTCGGCACCCCATGCTTCATGATTCATTCAGGCACCATCTGAAATCTGTGTTTTAGGAAGGACCTATAGCTTGCACTGTTTCTATCTTCAGCTTAGATTTATATCTGATGGTCAATATTCTTCCATAGTAGGCCATGAAAAAAATTATTTGGAAAAATTCAGACCCTGCTTTCTTACAGACAAGTGTCTTTGAGAATTCACATCTGAAATGCAGATGAAATGAGTGATACGCAATTAATGAATGATTCTCAATTTTGACAGTCAGGCTCTGCCACACCATCAATTTCTCATGTACAAGTGACCCTAAGATGCAGCTCTCAAAGTGCTTCATTCTTTCAGGTTTCAAGCAGAAAAACAAAAGAGGTGATTTGGGACTGATATAGAAACAGATGATTTACATTGGAATTGGGTCTGCCCAAGGTTCCTCTTAGTTTTGGTGGAATGTAGCCACTTTTGTTTTCTTCTTCTCATCTTCCACATTCATCACTTCAGATTATCTTCCTCTCTGACATTTTCTGCTCTTATATCTCTGAAGTCCCATCCCATTTATTCGCACATATACCATATAAAAGTCTATAAAAGTCCTATGGCACTTGGCTTTGTGTGTTGAGGTAGAGGAGACTCACAGTGTATGAATCAGAAACTTTGTAGGTCACAATGTCCCCATAATGCAGTCACAGGATAGTGGGATTCAGTCACTACCTCACAATTAGCATTTGAAGTATATCATTAAACCTGAGAGACATCACCTTCACAACAGGCCACAAGAGATAATCCTTTATTTCCCAGGAACGTGAAGTACAGCCTTGGAAAATAGGAAGGGAACACTTGTCAGCAACTATTAAGAACACTACATGTTGTTCTCAAAAGAGTAGAAAAAACATAAAGAAACAAATTTTAAGTAAATTTTAGGCCAAGAAGATTAACGCATGCTTTTTTCCTGAACAATTCCTTCTGAAGCCCTTAGATTCCATCCACCTTAATTATTCCCACAGTAGGCAAGCACAAACTGCAAATGCTGAGTCAGTGCAAGTCTGAGCCCCACTGGGCCCACTGGCCAGAGCCCAGCAGGTGAAATGAAACAACACCTTGTCAAGCACTCAGTAGGAATCCTTCCAGGATATCACCTGGTTAAGGCAGTAAAAACTAAACTAAGCAGTCAGAAAAGATGCACATTTGCAATCAAATCTCGCTGCTGTGGTGGAACTTACAAAGGCAAGAAGAAATTAAAGATGCACAATCTATTTCACATGAGTATGGAGGGCAATAGGAAAAGCACTAGTTTTCTGACTCCAAAGAGCAAGCAAATATTTATCTGGAATGTAAGATACAAAGAGAGGACAGGGAAGTGCAAAAACTGTCCATACTGCTGCAGCATTTTACTTGGTCATGAGCATTTGATATGAAACCCTGACATAACAGCGTAAAAGGTACTGAGATTACTGCTACACCATAACACATTGCCAAATTAGGCCAAGAGAAACTATAAGCATAAGATTTTTGTTGAAAATACATGTTAGTCTGCCCAGTGTTTTAGCTTCCTAAGAAATTAAATTGGAGAATAATTTATTTATTTGCAACTAGCTAATAAACTACTTCTTTTGAACCCAGAAAATGAAGAATACTGAGTAGGAAGAGTAGACAGTGGAAGGTAGGTGTGACATTGCCTGTTGCAGTGAGGAGTAGGTGCTGGTTTGTTTCTTTGGTTATTTTTGCAGTCATGTTCCTTTTCTTTAACAGGCATCTCTGTGAAAATGGATTGCATGCTCACATGCATTGTCTGGGAAGGTGCTGCCAGTTCCCAGAATGAATTTAGTTACTGTAGAAAATGTAACATCTGCCACACGTGGATCCATTAAGCCAGTCCCTTCAAAACCAGCACTGCCAGAAGAATGCATTTTATGATTATAAAGCGGAAGAGCAAGCTATTTTACGTGGCCACTAATTGTCAGTGGTTTCCTTATGTTTCCCAGACATTCTCAAAGATAGTGGGAAATGATTTCTTCACATATGGATGTCTGAACGAACCATTCCTTTCACTGTGGGAAGAACAACCATGATCTTGAAAAACTTCATGAACTTTGCAAAGACTACTCAAAGAAACTTTTTAAACCATCTCTATTTTTTGCTTTTTCTTCAGTGATTTCACAATATTGAAAAATTTTGTAGACCATTTAACAAGCAGTATGCACAGCTATCACTGTAGGTAACATTTTGAAATCAAATATTTTTCCAAACATGAGAATAGATATTTTTCCTTTAAAATGTCAAAATTTAGCATTTAGATCAATAAAAAATGTAAAACATTTTCTCTGCTCTTGAATACCACAGACATTTCCCATACATTGCTTCTGTACTGATGAATTGCTTTTTTTCACATAAAGAATGCTTAGCTTCAGAATTCCTGGTCATCTTTAAACTAAATTCATCATATTGTTTCACCACAGCCAGGAAAACAGTTCAAGGTGCACAGCTGTCTGCATCATTCTGGCCCAAGGTGCTATATAAGGACAATTCATTTTCTCTTATTCTCCACTTTCCAAATCTCTTTGTAATCACATTGACATCTCTGCAGCAGAAAGGAGAGATCTCTTGGGACATCCAAGAACCATGCAGATGGCCTTAAGTTAAAGGCAGAAAAAGCAAACAGCAAGCACTGAATCAGGTTTTCTTGTATCTTGCAAGCAGCTTGTTTTGAAGGATATTATGCCATGGCATCACAGACAGAGGGACTGTGGGAAGGTACAAAGAGTCATTGATATTATCTTCTGCTACGCCTCCAACATCCCCATATTGGGGAAGTGGGTGAGCTGCTATACAGTTACATTACTAGAGAAATACCCAAAACCTACCTTGTGAAATCACTAGACCTGTAAAATACCCTTTCCCGAATGCAGCAGTTTCCAGGAGTCTCATGATCTCTCCTCTTTTTGTCCTTCCCTCTGCCTTTCTCCAAAAACCTCTGCATCCTCAGCTTCTAAATAAGGGGTGCTGCATGGCTGCTGCAGTGGGGTAAGCCAGAGCCATGAGCTTAGAAGCCAGGAAAGGTTTGATGGGCTGAAATTTGAATGTTGAACCAAAGTCTCTCACTGATCTCCCTGCCTTGCTTTGGCCATGTGCTCGAGTGTGCTGCTGTACCACAGGCACAAGGCTACTCTGTCAGTCTGGCTGCTGCAGCTCATCCTCTGCTGTTCTGTCAAGAGTGACTGAGGCCACAGTGTCCACTGACAAGAAAGGCAATGATTTGATTTGAAATTCTGTGAGGAGAAGGAGGGTTGAGCTGACATGCTGGTGCTAGACTGGATTGCCCAGAGGAGGTGTGCCTGGACTTGCCTAAACATCAGCATATTCCTGAATGCTGCTGCAACCCGTTAAAGAAGGTTCAAATATCTGAAGTTGCAGCATTCAGCAAGCTGGGATGAGGTCTTCCCACAAAGCAATGATTTAAACAGTATAAGTGCTGCATTGAAAGAGCTTAACACCTGAGAGGAAACCCTATTGTTCCAGTTTTATATGCAGAAAAGGAAATGTTTTTTCACCAAGTTTGCCCTGTGTTTTTCTTTCCCTTCAGCTTTGTTTCTGTGCCACTTCAGTCGCAGGCAACTGTAGCCCATTTTTTATGAGCTGATTTCCCCTGTACTTGCTGGCAAGGTCTTCCACCATCTTGGTAGTGAGTGATGGAGAAGAGTGACCAGTGGAGCATCAGCTCACTACTTCAGTCTGCACTGACTGCACAGCTCATCTCATGACCTCCTGCAGATGTTGAGCAGGTTATGAGGGGGTAGAAGTGATGGTGTTCCTTGTCCCTATATGCTGTATGTGTTCTGCTCCTACATGCCAAGAGAACTGACCTGAAACATCTGTACTTTGTGCTAAGTCTCCTCACCTTCCTCCCTGCCCATGGCCAGTCAGCCTTCCTGTCCCCTTCCTTTATTGCTTCCCAGGTCATCCTCCCTACCACAGCTTTATAGACTTCCTGGGTCAGTAGCCTTTCTTCTACCTGCAGAACCATGTCCTTTTACCTCTTAGTCAGATAAGTCATTGCTGCCTTTCTGGGTTTTTTTTCTTTTCTTTTCTTTTCTNTTTTTTTTTTTTTGGTGAATGTTTATATTAAATACAACCTGCCCAAACACAGCCTCTTCTTACTGAGGCTAACAAAACAAAACACATCCAACACTTGTGGACCAAGCTATTCTAAAGGAAGGACAACTCCTCAAAAAAAGTTAAGAAAAAGTTCCAGAAGGGAAGGCTAAAATGTTTTGATACTCCATGCATTCTGCTCCTACTGTTCAGTCATCCAAGGGAAAAACTCTGCAACTATGTATAGCAAAAAAGACAAAACTTCAGATGATGTGGCTTGTTGGGGTGACTGATTGAGGCATAGAGATAAAACTGAGGATCCCACCTGGAAGACAGGTTTGAGTCCAACAATGCAGCAGCTACTCCTGTTTCATAAAACTGCAAGTTTTGGCAACAGAAACTATTGGAGGAGAGGGACTAAATGAATCTCCACGTGGAGTAACCAAGAAAACATGTGGTTTTATTTTCAAAGAACAGCTGAGATCGGGTCAGCTGGTGATGATAAAGGAGATTTCACTGTTTCTTAACTGATATATAAGGAAGGATTATGGGGTGTTCCAAAAGTCAATGGAAAAAATAACTTAGCAATTCTGAGTTCCTTTGGTACTTGTTATAACAATATTTGTTGCTGGAAATTTATCTGGTACAAAATACAAATGTTAGCTATCATGGTTCCTCTGGTATTCAGTGCTGTAAAATTAGTATGCTGGGGTTTTTTTGCACATTAAACTGCACTGCTTTTGAGCAGTGAGAACACTGTGAAACAGGAGGATTAAGAGCTCACTGGGGGCACATCAAGTTTTGTACCATCACAGTTATATCTTCAGGCTATCATGACTATATTAATATATTATAGCATGGGAGGGCTGTCAGAGTGAGCTCAGAAGGAACCCAGCCCACTCTTACCAGATTGTTCTAATGCTAATTTACAGCCCAAACCTCAGGAGCTTGTTGTTCTTTGTGATAATGTGCAGGTTATGTTCTAAAGTGGTAGTCACTCTGAGAAAAAAATTGCTCTCTTGACTTGGGGTAAATCTGTTTTATTACCCCATAGTTACCCCTTTAAATTGTCTCCTAGTTTCTCTCTTGTTTTCTTCTTAAGTTCCCTTTCTCCTGCTTCTTTTTCCTCCACTTTTGTCCTCTTTTGCACACTAGATTCTTGAACAATAACCCACTTTTCAGAGCAGTAGCCTAGAAATCAGAGAGGTGTACTGGGATATAAAATGAAAGCACAGAGGTACTGCCACTAAAAAATTTCAGGAATTTCTGCTCTGGTGCAGCTTTCTAAAAACACTGTCTGCTTGTGCTTTCTAGTTCACAGGTGAAATCTCCATTGTCACTGGCACCACATAAGACTGCCACTTGATTTCATGCCATATCTCCTAAGAATTGCCTGTGCTTTTATTCTGCTTTTTTTCTTCTTTTTTTTTTTTTTTTTTAACAAGGAACAGTGCCTTTTCAGAGGTAACCTCCTATTTTGCCTCTGCCTCTGCCTTCCAGCATCCTGAAAGTGTTTCTCTCCAGTACATGATCTTCCTTTCCTCTTTCTTAGGCATGTAGCTTTTATAGTTTTAATCCATAAAAAAGGCAGTTCTGGGCATTTCTTCAGGACTTATCTTTAGACAATGCCAGGGATCCCACTAGCTCTTTGCTTCTCTGGATCCCTTTCTTTCTGTGTCCTCTGTGCATGCCATCGTGAGCCTGCAGATTTCAGTGGATCTCCACCAAGGTGCAAAGGCTGTGAGCACCAAAAGGCTCTGACTAGAAAGGCGAACCTCTGAAAAAAGACATGAAATGCCTCATTTAATTCTTTCTAATCACAATCTATCCTTTCTCTATTAGTATGGTATCACCAGAAAGGTGACACCAAAGCACAAAAAATAATCTTAAAGCACATCAAGAGAATAAGTGATGATGATGATGGAACCTTTGTGACAGTGGGATTCTGACCTTGAAAAAACACCGCAGTGTTTGAAATTATGGAAGGCTGATCCTTGTAAAGCATCATTTATCCCCATGATTAGATCCATGAAAGACTGAGCAGTCTAATGGTCTCTGTGCATCCTATCAAGGGGCAAGAACCAAAAATCTGAGAGCACCAGAGAAAATAGGAGGTGACTTTTTAAACCCAGTGCAAACTAAAAACCTCAGAAAATGTAATTGTATGCCAGCTTAATAAAGCGCTAAATTGTGACTTTACAAATGAGGCTCTATTCACCCAGAGGCATTAATTTTCAAAGAAGAAAAGAAAAAAAGAAAAAAATTCAGAAGTAATAATCTTTGTTGCTTTATCAGTGAAATCCAGGTGAAGAACTCACTGTTTGTAGTAGCTAAATATTTGGATTTTGCAAGAGCTACAGGAAATGAAACAAGTCCCCTGAAAAGATTAACTATCCATTTTCTAGGGTTGATGAGTTGACAGCTCCACAGTGTTTCCCAGATCAGGTTAGAGGCAGCACAATAGTACCTTATTGAGGAGGAAGTACCACAAGCTAATGAGAGAAAATTGAAAAGTTGCTATAGTGTGTCACAAAGGAGGATTCTGTTAGACATTTCTCTTAATACAAACAAATGCACCTGCAATCTACCCAGGAATTTAAGCAAAATTCCCCCTCCTCCTCCACTTTCTTCTTAGCATGTACTGGTCTGAAAAAGTGTGTTTACGGGAATTGAAGAATGAGGATTGTTTGTAGTTTAGTCACAGTTCAATTTTTAAACGAAAAAATACCAGTCAATGTATGAGACAAGCAAAATGTGACTTAAAGCATTTCCTTAATAATATTATCCTAAAAAAGTATGTTTCTTTAGAAATAAAAACAAACTCGAGAACAAAGGCCTTGCAATTTCAATAGTATCCATGTAAATTGATCTACTGCTTTTTGTTTTGAGCCACCCTTTAGGTTATGGTGTAGTGCAGAGTAGGAATCAGTTTACAATACCAAGTAGAAAGGTACAATAAAGGTTCCTAGAAATGCCATTCTGAATTCTCAAAAAAGCAAGTACCATAAGTTAGACTTAGCCTATGAAACTGTATTTAAAGACTTATTTCTGCCACTATGCATTTATTTGCCAGGACATAAGGAAAAACAGTGGTTTCAAAGATCAGGGTGGTTGTATTTGTAATCTGAACATCCATGTTTTCCTTGCTAACTCTGTAGCTGATGTTCAGCAGGTAGCCCCAGAGGTCAGGCTGTGATTTAATCCACAAATGTGAGCCCTCACAGAATCAGTTGGAACCTTTCCTAATGCATTTTTAATTCCTTGTTTGTCAACAGTGCAGCAGCAAGAAACAACAGAACTGTACTTTTTTTTTTAGGTGTTCATAGCTCCAAACTTGAAAGATTTAAAAAAATTCTCATTGATTCATCTCAAGAGAAGAAATCAGCATAAGGAAGAAAGTCAGAATCTCACTCTCTCCAGAAAATTTCTACCCACATTTTCAATCCAATATGGTGTTCATGACTTTGCAGAAAATTTGTCTAAACTTGGAATAATTCATGGCACCACTAACTTTTCCAAACTTTCTTATTTTAAAAATAGCTTCTAATTTTGGGTCCCAGCCCAGCTGTGATCAGCAACTGAGCAGGTCTTCAGTGTTACATGGCCTTTCTGCAGCCAGGAGGGTCTCACAACCAAAACCAGACTGTGAATGAATGCTGTGAGGGAGTTGCAGTGACAACAGCAGCACTTGCATGTAAAATATTTTCCTGCAGACAACCGTGTGGCTAAAATGTGGCTACACAAATGGAAGGCGATAATAAAAGCACACGGTGATATACCACTCCTGGTTTGGGGGCTGGCAGGCTGTGCCCTTAGAATTTGCTGTTCATTCTGTAGGAATATGCCATGAGAGCAGCTTTGAACCAAATGGGACATTAGCAGTCAAATGTGTCAGTGAAGGGCCTTCCCAGCCTCTTTCCAGTCATAGTGAAAACAGCACCACTACCCAGCAATGATTGGCAACAATGAGGGAGAAATCATTCCAATGTTTACGTGGAAAAGAAAAATATGAACACAAGATCTTCAGCCACAAGGATACAGCTGAATGCAAACCTCCAAAATGTTTCCTCTGTTGGCCCTTTGCCTTCTGTCATATCCATCTCCCATAGCAGGTGGGGAATCCAGTGAATGTTGGCATGACACCCTCGGTGCATGGCTGCAGTGCAGTTATAGCTGGCCATTTTAATGATTTATCTCTGAATGCGTTTCTGAGACATGTGCCACATGTCACAGCAAATTACATTGGTGTGAAGGAGGCTTCAAAATATAGTTCCTTAAATGTTATGGCGCTGGTCCAATTTTGCTTCATCAAGTTATTATGATATGAAACAAAAGTCAAGCAGTTCTTCTGAGGACTATAACTGCTCTGCAGTGAAGCAGTGACCTGCCCAGCTACAGTGCAGTGACCACCAAAAAGATCCTTCACACTTATACAGGCTTGATTTTTCACATGCAACACATTTCTTTTTTGTTTCAAATTCAGTGCTGCTAAATGTGAAAGTTAGTTACTTTTTAGAGATGAGGAAGTATGTACAAACTTGTTCAAAGAAATGTGAGGATTAAAACCAAATATTGTCATTTCAAGAGCAAGTTCTCCTGCAGTTCATACTAACACACCTTTTTTTAACAGAGGAGAAAAGGTTTTAAATTACAGTAAATGACATAACAGATTAAAAATGCAATTTTTTAATGCAATTGGTAACAGACCCACTGCTAAAGTTAAGGTCTGCTAGATATGTTTACTATAGAAATTTGAATATATTTTTCTTCACCGTCTGGCTATGAAGTCAAAGTCAGCTGCCAAAATCCAGCACAAGGGCCTTGATGTACCCTGCAGATTTGTGCCTCTAACTCCTTGCATGCTCCCTTTCTGGAGTCACAGTATGTGTACATTCAAAATTCAGAGTAAGAAATTTCATTTTTATGCAGTGCGGCACTGATTCAGCAAAACATGTACATGCACGTTTAAACCTCAGCAGCCTAATTGGGGTTTAATACACCAAAGTCAGACCAGCTTTTCCCAGCGACCCTGGCACAAGAATATCTACTGTAGATCATTACCATGCTTTTCTCTTTTACAGATTGTGGTGCAGATATTCTGTCTGAACACTCTTGGATAACCCACGAATTGTGTCCAATGGCTGCAGAGGGGAATATTAATAGGAGAGGGATCTGGTCCATCAGAAGGCACCTAGATTTTCTGTGCTTAATGAAGCAACCTTCCTGATTTTGGAGCTTTTACCCTTTTCAATTGTAATTCACCCAAAACCTTAAGAGCTAAAAGAGATGAAAACAGTTGGAATCTGCCTCTGAAAATCTGGCTCTAAACCTATATGCCCTATATTTCTCCACCAGGGGAGCAGAAGAACATTTAGGCTCAGTACTTTAGAGCAGAATTGCTGTGGTGATAAATCAGATACTGATCTGAGGGTATGAGGTAAGCCCAATTACAACAGCGGTGGAGCTGCCTCCCACTGGTGGCTTTAGGTCAACATTTTGTGCTAATCACCTTAGCTGGGTAAGTGCTCATAAATCAAGAGTTGCCTGGAAATTGTCTATTTTTCTCTTCATGCAGCTGAGATGCTCAGGGCAGCTTGTCTGCTCTTCAGAAGAGCCTCCCACTGTAGTGGGAAGTGCTGTGGGAAGGGCAAGAACCAGGGACTTCTCACAGGCAAGAAGCACAAGCTAGCAGCTGCAGCAATACTTTTAAAAGGAGGCCATGAAAAATGACATTGCTTCTCATCTAACTGAAGCTGGACTCTAAAGCCAGGGCTGCTCCCTCACCCTTTCCTCACAGGGCAGTGAAAGGGCTCTCTGCAGACAGAGATAAGAAGAGGGGAAGAATTGATCCTTTTGGAAAACCCTTCACACTCTTCTGCCATGATGGCTCTGTACAAGCAGCTTTGTACAGTCAAATCAACTGCACTCTTCTCCAGTTTCCCCACCACAATGGCCCCAAAACTGGTGGGGAGATGGGAAGCCCAGATAAGACAGTCCCTGCATTCCTGTAGAGATAGTAATGACAGTTCCAGGAGATGTCTTGAAACAAGAACCATTTAATCCCTTCCTTTGTCTCCAGTAACAAAGAAAAAAGCCTCAAGTTGCATGATTTAGATTTTAGGGAATATTTCTTCACAGGAAGGGCTGCCACTGGCACAGGCTGATCAGGGAAGTAGTGGAGTAATCATCTCTGGTGATATTTAAAAGACATGTAGATGTGGCACTTAGTGATATGATTTAGTAGTGGGCTTAACTCTGCAGGTTTATGGTTGGACTCAAGGATCTCAAGGAACTTTTCCAACCTGAATGTTCTTATGATTCTATCCAGTGCACTGGGGACACACCTTATCAGCTCTTGTAAGAGGAATGAGAATCACAAGAGATAATTTTATTGGGTTTTGAAAATATTTGTTTTCTTTACAGGCATATGTGAACACAGTCCACAAAACAGATGTTATAAATAGGTTAAATATATGAGAAATAGTATAACATGTTGTACTCGTATTTTATATCCTGTAAGGTGACCCTGAGTAAAGCAGTGTACAAAGGAGAGGGCAACAGGGATACAGAGCAGTTTTTGGAGAATAAGCATTTTCTGCTTCATTAAGGGAAACTGTGGGTCTCTGATCTCTAAAATGAGCCAGCTTTAGGAGTCCAAGCAAGGACAGTCATTCACTATTTTTAACTGTGCAGGAACTGGGACAAGCAGCAAAATTACTGAGAAGAAGCAGGTTCAAAACAGAAAAAAAAAGACTTCTTTTTAACACACAGCAGAATTCAGTCCAAAGGTTCGTTGCCATAGGATACTGCAGAGGCCAAAAGTATAAATGGATAAAAAAAAAGATTAGTCAAATTTATGGAATATATGTCCACTGGTGACTATTAAAAACAATGGTCCAGATGCAATGTCTGGAATTAGGAAGTCCCTAAACTGTTGACTTCCCAGATCTGGGGATTAGAGGAGGGGAAAGAATGCTCCATACATGCCTTATTTCTTTTCTTTTCCAAAGTGTCTGCCACTGGCCACTGCTGAAGACCGACATTGGGTTAAACAGATGTGTCTTCACAGCTCACAGCAGTTCCCATATTTCTTCCAGAACAGGGAACTGGAGTTGCCTCATTTCAAGCTTCTATTTGCTTTCAAGTAAGCTCTTAAGCCACACTCAACTCACAAGTATCTGACTACCTGCCAGTCAAACATTTAGCAACAGCATTAACATCTGTCACTAACACTTGGATTTTCTTTGGTGAAATGTTTTGGAATGCTTTCAGATTTTTTTTTACTTGTTAACCCCAGAGACTTTTTCCTTGCTCTAGATATCAGCTGTCCCCTTGTCTCTGGCAGAAAACTCTTTCTACCATATTTTCATGATCTCCTGCAAGCTGCAGCTTCCTCACTCACATGTTGTCTCTTGTCAGAGCTGCAATGATTTTCAGTTATGATTGAAAAAACTGCTCCAAACTTCCGGTGATCTGAATTCACTTCAAAACTGAACTTATTTTGAGCTACTCTTAGCTTGACTTCTTCAAAGCTTAAAATAAACCACACTGTGTCTGACCTGGTACAACTTGGTACAACTCTGCTTATCTGCTGTGCTCCTTGCATTCCTGTCCATGAAAACCTGGCTTAGGTCTGCCACATCAGTGAAGGTGACTCAGACAGATCTGCTAAGGGCATCAGCACAAGAGTTTGCAGTTGATATTGGGATGAAGGCATCAAGATCCGTTCTGCCCCTGTCCAAGCCCCAAAACCTAGCTGTTAGTTCAGAAAGAACTGATTTTCAGTGCATCTATTCTCAGTTCTCATCCTTCCAGAAATGCACATATTTCTGGAAGATAATTTGAGGCAGATAATTTGAGTCTTTCATAAAAGCATTAAATACATTAAATTCTGTGATTGCACACCAATTCTACTTTTAATAGTAGAACACAGAAAGCTCATAACAAAAACCTCTAATATGTCAGAATTTCTCTTAGTTAGCAGAGAAATCCAACCAAAAAAGTGTATATTCAGCATAAGCCAGAGGAAGGTGTGTCCTTCCAGAGATACTTCCACTCACCTCAGTGCTTAAGCCATGTAAACATCATTTAGTAAATCCTCCAGATGAAGAGAAACATTTTGTTGAAATACTCCATCATTCAATTACTGTATTTGAGAGTGATTTTTGCAGGTCTTACAGATGAAAAATTAAGTGCAAAACTTCTGCATGAAGCTTTCAGACATGAAGAAAAAGTTACATGGAAATAATAGTCCACAAGTCTGTGAGGAATACTGATACTAAGGGGAATGGTGATTAAAACTAACTATTTCAGACTAATTAAATCAGGCATAATATGTGCTAAACCTGGCTCCAGAGTTAAATCATCCAACCAGAGATCGGGTATTTTTCCCCAGTTATTCCCTGCATGAACAAGGCCAGCGTTGCTCTGCTGTGGACTTTGAAAATGCTGCCCAAGCTGTAGCAGAAACTGTGTTCAAAACATCACTGTGGAACATTCACAGCTCAAGACACTCCAGGAAAAAGAGTTGTAGTATTAACCATCTCGAAAGCAGAATGACACAGTCAGCAAAGGAGGCCAATTTATCACACATTTCCCAGGCACCTTTGGATGGACCAATGGCCCCTCAGGAGGTTACAGCTTCTCTCCACTGATGTGGAGAGCCTGAGGCTGAGGTTAGAAATCTAACATATAGATGACTACAGCTGGTGAAACAGATGTAATCCTAACAGCTTAACCCCATTCTCAGTGATATTAACTGGGGTTACTCAGCAGCTCTCAGTGAAATCCAGATTGGGCATGTGCCTATTATTTAGTTTATCTCCAACTAAATTCACCAATCTTTTTCTTCTCCCTCAAGAAATGAAACCAAGTTAATATAACAATAATACCCATTGTTCACAGAGTACTAACAGTGTGCCCTGCTTGGCTACTATACAGAATGAGGCTAAGCCTAGAACTTTTCCAAGACATTGTGCTGGCAGTACTTAGGCTGTTTATGTAAAAAAATAAATAAGTAATTTTAATGCCCCCAATGGTAAGCTGAAAAAACAACAATCTCTGCCAAGCAAAAGAAGGATGAAGTTGATACAGGAAAATGTCAAGGACATTTAAGAGAACATAACAAGTAACAGAAAATACATAAATGAGAAATAACTTAAAACATAGGATAGCAAAAAGATGTTATGTGTGTAACCATGGGGGTGTTTAATTATCTTTTGTTATTATATTCTTTATATTACAGGTATGCATAAGTTCTAAGTCTTCATCACTTGCTGTTGTACCAGATTTGCAGTAATTGCATCTATTCTTGTTCAACAAACTGTAAATGATAGAGACAGAAACTTTGAATAATCTATTTTCACACTTCAGATATATCTTCTGATTTTTCCTGTTGTACTTTTCTATTTTCTATTGCAGAAGAAGGAATCTCTCACAACATACTGACACTCTTGTTGAGTGACTTACGTGATGACCCACAAATACCTTCCAAATAAAGTGTATTGCAGTTCCTGTTGGATGAATATTTTTTTCTCTGAAGAATCTGGTGTACTTTGGTCAGAGGCAGAGGAAGGGAATGTAGCAGACCCAGGCTATATGTATGCTAAAACTACAGGGCACTGGAATTTTAATTCAGATCAGAAGGGTGCTTTCAAAGCAGAACTCTCAGTAATTCCTATTTACTGCATTTTGGCCTGCCTGACACAGTGCAGTTGCTCTTGGGTCTATGAGAACAGATTAACTCTATTCCAAAGTAAGTGGTACTTTAAAAGATATATAGAGTAGTCTCAACACCAGGTTCAACAGGGGCTTGTCCCATAGCATTGGTTACCAACTTAAACACAACATTTCTATACTAAAAACTGAGGGAAAAATGGTTTGTGTTGTATTTCTGTATAGCTTCAGGGAAATTATACCTAATCTCTGTCCTAAGATACAAACATATACCTGTTCCAGGAAGAAATCCTGGATAGGTAAGTGTGGCTTGATCTTACCTGAACAAAATTAGGTGTGTTGCAAGAGAGTCATTACACAACTACTGTAATCTGGAGCTTTTCTGAGCACTACATCTCAAACTTATTTTCCACTTAACATGGTATTTAGTGAACTGCTCCTGATGGAGCACCATCTTCCATTTTCAGTGACTGCAAAATACATGTGTGCTTCAGACCTGGACTGCTGTGGTGTCACAATACCATGCAGTACAGTGGTTATATCAGCATCTCCCCTTGCTTATGATCATGGTTTCCATTTCCATTAACACTGCTGGCAGTATCTTGCCATGCTTTGATTTTTCTTGACAGAGGGCAAGTGCAGCATGGGTGAGCTTGGTGCAGTAACTCAGCCTCCCCTACTGCCAGAAGTCCCTGCTCAGCAGAGCACGCCCTTCTCCACACCATGCTGTGGTTCCAGCGTTTTGGCTCTCACAAAGCCATGTCTGATGCTTTCCTTCTGCAAAACAAACAGTAAGCCCTGAACCTTTTCTGGAAGCAATTAAAAGAGCAGATAAGTGGGAGTGATGGCAGTAATTTACCTGGTCTTGGGAATGTCTTGATTAAACTACAAGTCAAGGCATAGCCCAGAGTAGAAGACCTGCACGTGTGTATGGTAAAATTTCTGGGAAATAACTGCAGAAGTTACTGATATAAAATTAGCAGATTTGGTTCTACCCTCACCGGAATAAAGTGCCCCTTTTGGCTAATGCTCACTTTGCACTGTTTAGAGGATGAGTCCTTAATTTTCAGCTCTAGCAGCAACACAGCATAATGGCCACCCTTCCATGCAAGGAGTAGGATGTTATATTTCTGCACCTTGGAAATTCTTGTATTTGTTTTGTCAACAAGTGAAAGAAGAAAATAAAAGGCATCTGGATTCACAGGTGTTTGTATTTATTTTCACTAAACAAGAATATATAACTTCTTATATCAGGGTCTTATCAAACAAGTTCCTGTCATTGCAGGTATGCACTAAAGGAAAAAAATGTGTTCAGACAAATCTGCATGGAAAGGTTAACAAGATATAAATGATCTTAGGTGAGGTTTTCTTCCCCACTACTACAGAGATTGGCATGAAGTAAAGCAGTTGTTCTCTTTGAAGCACTGCCAGCATAAATAACTCAGAGTAAGAATTTTGATTTTCATAACAAATGCTGAAATGCAAGAGAACTATGCATTGATGAATATACTGTATGGCTCAGTGGGACTAGACAACTCAGGTAGGTTTTAGCTACAGTGTAAACAAAATATCTTCCAAATAATTTTTTTATGTAAAAGGTGTCAATTATGTAAAATGATTCCATGATAATAACAGTAGAATTCAAAGGCAGATTACTGTCTTTCAAATCCATCCAGACTTTAGAGTTCCTTAGCTATAGAAGGGAAAGATCTCACCTGAAAAAACAATTGTGGAGCACAGGAGTCCAGCTTTTCTCACCAACCATCTGCACAGATTATTCATGTCTCCTGTTTGTTCTGATCTATCTCTGATTTCCACCTGAGCACTTTTAAAACAATTTTCCTCATTTCTTTTTCCCTTGGAGAGAATGAAGAGAGATAAATCAAGTAACTGTTTGACTTTGCAAGCCTCTCAGAAGATACCAAACACTAACATGAGAGCAGTTACACAAATTCCCAGAGGGAAAAATAAGACTCTCCAAGGCCTGCAGTTATTAGACAGCAGCTCCTTCTGCCAGAAACATGACTCGTGTCCACACTGGTCAGATCATATAGCTGAGGCAGCTTTGTGCTGCTGTGATCATATAATTAACACACAAATATCCTCACTTATAGGCATATACAGAAGCATTCAGGTCCACGTCAACTGTAAGGGCCTGGTGCACATGAAAGGGAGCACAGTGCATCTGACTCCAGCAGGGCTGGGCTGCTGGGATGCTAAGGGGTCTTTACAGATGTCACCCCTGTGGGTGCCCATGAAACAGGGAAATGTCCAAGGACTTTTCATTCCTTTCCCCCACACAATGACCAGTCAAAAGGTCTTTTTTTTGCATGCTCTTCTTAGATGTCTTACTTTGTGAAAGGTGTTGGAGGCCGTGGTGCTATGTGGAGAATGGTACACACCCCTGACACAGACCAGCACAAGTTCCTGGTACATGTGAGCATGGCTCTGTCCAGCTCCAGGGAACAGGGCAGTTGCATTTGGATTTCCTCCAGTGCACGTCTCCTAGACATCAAGCTGATTTAGTAAGAACATCCCATACCCAAAGAATACAGACCAAACTAAATAAAGCCCCGGTGTGGGTGTGCAAAGCCCAAAACACTGCAGAAACAAGAAGTTTCTGCTGCATTTCTCTATATGGGTGTATGTGTTGTACAAGTCTGCAAGGGCCAAATCTACAGAAAAGGGCAAATATATTTAGAACCAAACTTCAAAAAGCCCACATAAAGAATTGCACTGCATATCACAGCCCCACAAGCTGTGTCTGGGGAAGGATGAGTATTAGTGCATGTTGTCTTTCAGGCAGAGACAATGGTTGGGGCTGAAGGGAAGAGGTTATGGACAACACACTCCCCTGAGCCCCAGCTCCTCACCATCTGTGCAACCTCCTCCCTGGTGACACTTGGCAGACCTGGCTCTGGAGTGCTTCCAATGGAGCAATTGGTTCTTGCTGGGTGGAGTATGGCCATGTATTCCAAGTGCAACACAATGCCCTCATCAAGACTAAACTTTAGGTCTCCTAAAAAACACTTCTCCTCAGTTTTTTGTAAATTTTCCATTGGAGCTAGTACAACTAGCCTGGTGATGAAAAGACATCAGTAGCATCAAGTTCATAGGAGAATAACACAGGAGACTGTTTAAAGGGTACAGTAGGATTCCTATTTTTATACATGTAGCAGCACATAAAAACTGAATGTATCACGGTGCCTCTTTTATTCACTCACGTGACTTTTCTGACCTATGTGCTTGTACAACTGCAGCCAAACAGGTGAGTAAAATGTTTGCAGGTTCAGCCCCACCCAGCAAAGCAGGCTACTAAGCATCTATTAAAAGGCTGCACTGGAACTAAAAAGGAAAGTCTGCTGCCAAACAAAAATAGAAAAGAAAAAAAATCTTGAAAATAGAAGGAACAAGTTTCTACATGTACTTGTTTTCCTAGGAGTGCACCACTTGTGAATTCATATTTCTTGATGACCACTCTGCTGACAGCTCCTTTGAAAAGGTAAACAGATCATCCTGCTCCAGAACAGAGGGGAAAAAAAAATCTGTCTTTACATTTTTTAATTCTTGTTTTTAGAATTTTCAGCTGCTTACTCAGGTCTCAAGTATTTGGAGAGCCGGATGAAAAGCAGATTGATGGAACACATTTGCTCTACACAAATTTTAATTGCTGCTTTGATGGGCATATCAGAGGAGGTCAGGAGAAGTGAAATGAGCTATTACTTGGGTGGTCTCTCTCAACTGAACCTCAAGCATACAATCCCTCTTATCTCCATTGAAGTGGGGCAAGAAAGATTTACAAGGCGGCCAGGATCTGAAGGAGCTGAAGCCTGGAGATCCTGACTGTTGCAAAATGCTCCCTGTACCTCAGTGTTAAAGATTAACAGCAGGTCTTGGGGTGTGCTTCACATTCTCCCAGGGAAAACCCATGAACAGGTCATGCACTGCCCAAACACCCTCAGCAACTCTGCAAGATACAAATACAGAAAAGGACCGTGGAGCCAGCTGCTGTGAATCAGGGGAGCTCCTCTGTTCTCAGGGGAGCTCTGCAGATTAGCACTACTGAAGATACTGCCTAATGCTGTTCTATCTAGAATGGACTTATTTCGAGTTTAATTTCTGAAAATTAAGTGGACCCAAACAACAAATTAAGAAAACCCAAACAACTCCCATCTAAGCTGTCTTGTTTATCAGAAGAAACAGTAACTTAGAGAAATGCTAGCATGACCTTTAATGAGGTTTAGCAGGTCTGCTTAGGATTTGGATATCACTAGGAGGACCCAGCTCATAGACCACTTCCCTGAGCCTGTTTCTCTGCTCTCATTGTAAACGGAGAGAGCTGAATCACTCCCACATTGCTGCACTGTTATTGTGGTACCGGGGCAAAAATATTTGGCAGGCATTTCAAAGTAAATGCTTCAGATGGAATGACGGCAGCCAAGGAGCAGAATGCCAAGATTGAGGAAAGTGTTGCTCTGCTATGCAGGGAAGCTTTTTTGGGAGAAATGCTAAAAAGAAGTTTAGTCAGATTTTAACATAATTATTATTAATGTTTATTAGAAATAAGACACCTAAGTGGTAAATACTTGACGTGCGGTATTTAAAAGATTGTTCAGAATATTAGGCATGCAAGAATAAAAAACACCTATCTGAAGAAAATGGGACAGTAATTCATCAATACTATAAAGAATATGCATTCCACTGGGAAATTCTATTCTAGCAATATAAATTCCTCATAGAAAGATTGCAGTGTATAGAAAAAACAGATATTTTGTGCTATTACAGTGGCACATTTACCTCACCAAAACTTTTTCCATTAGAAGTTGCTGTTTTCAAGGACTTTTTATAACTTGGACATCAGAATTGGCTTACAGCTATGACTTGGTAAAGAAAACCTTGGCCTGAGATGCACTTATAATGCAAAGTTTAAAAAAAAAATTAGTTTGGACACCTTTGGTTATAGAAGAGCAAGAAAATAAAACTTTTCTGGTATTACAGCATTTATAAAAGGCTTTGGTCTACAAAGGCAATTTGTTAGGCAATTAGTCCAATTGCTCAAATTCCCTTCAGGATACTAAAAAACGAATGGTTGAGACACTAGACTTGAAAATTACTTTGCCATATGCACTGACGACTTTTCATAAAAATTATTAAACTGATCCTTTAATCTGCTTTGCACATACGTTTAAGAGTTGGACTCGATGATCCTTGTGGGTCCCTTCCAACTCAGAATTTTCTATGATTTTGTGGTACTGTGGAACTGCTCACCTGCCTATGCCATCAAGAGTGAATTTGACTTGTGCAGACTGAAATGTGTTTTCTGTGCCTTCAGGAGTCTGCAAAGTGGTTGGAGTCTCTCCAGTGGGCTCTCTGCAGTCTCACATGCATTTGCATGTGTTTTCCAGGGCTCCCAGGGCATCCCTCAGCAGCACCCTAGGAAACATGCTGCCTTCGTGTATGGCACCAGGAATAACAATTCTGTTGCTATTTCCTAAATACAAGCAAAATAAAAGCAAGACCCGCCCAAGACCCCCAGCAAAACCAATGTGCTAAAATATCCCACATTGTAGTCCATCAGTATATTGAGCTAAGGACATAGAATTTCTCCTGTAGCTTTTGTTTTTCCCTCTGTGTTCACCTGAACCTCTGATAGATCTGTTGTTCCTGCAGAATGTCATTGCAGCCTCTTCTTTCCTTCCTCATGGCACTGAAAGCCCTGAGTACTTCCAAGGAGACCCCACACAGTGCTGAGCACTGCCATTGCCACAGTTAAATGTGCTACACCCACCAAACTGCCATTTGTCACAATATTTTTCTTCTGATTCACCTAGCAGGATGTTTCTCCATTGATCTTCCACTGCCTTGAATACTTGTTTATTGTCCCCGTAGTTCTGCCCAGGTGTTCCCACACAAAAATACGGATGCATGCACCTCATTATGCATGTACTGCAAATCCAAGGAGAGCAGCAGCAAATGCTTCCCTCACGGCCTGCAAATGCTCAGGAAGTTCAGCCTCTCCAGACAAGTCTAACTGGCTGTACTTGTGCAAATCTGTATTGCAGAGTATATGCTGTAGATCCAGTGCTTTTTGGAAGCATTGCAAATAATATGGAAGTGCTGTGTCAGTGATACATGCATGTGCCATAAATCTATCCAGTTTTTTCTGGAAACTGCACAGCTCTAACTAATGCCTCACAACCACGTGGTAAAATTTCTCTGTGCATGCACATCAAATGGATCTGAGGTTTCTGGGTATGCAGAAATAACTATGTCTTGCTTGTTATGCATAGAGAAACCTCTGAAAAATGCAGAATATTCTCAAAATCTGGCAGCACAAAATAACTGAGAGAAAAAGAAACATCTGACACCCAGCACAGAGACTAGCCCTCGATCTCCAAAGCCCTGTGTAGCTCCAGTCTGATTTCTTTTCATCTCTCTAGTGTTGCTAATAGTTCTGCCATATTGTCCCCCTCAAACCTCTGCATTTATTTGCAGCAGGGCCTCAAGCTGGCCAAGACTTGTAGGCAGAATTGCCCCATTGTTTCTGGAGAGTGAATGCACCAAGCAATACTGAAAGGTTTACAGTTTATAAAGCAAGATTTTATTGGAATACACTTACACTAAAACATAGCATCTCTTTAAATTGAGATAGCTCAGAGTACTGGATGAGGTAGACTGCATGAAATAGTTTGAATCTGAATGTCCTTGGTCCCCATCACAACCTTTTCCATACTTCTGCTCTCTAGTCCTTCAATTCTTAGTGGCTTCCTGTGTTGGAAGAACAACTTCCATCTCCTCTGCCTCTCAGATAAAGCCTCCATCCTTTCCAAATCTTACAGACTGCCTTACAGGTATCTGAAAATCCCAAGATTTATTTTGATTCCATAGAGAAACCCAGAGTCTGAATTTCCCTTTTTTCTCCAAAATGCGTTGCATTACTCAGTCCTCTGCTCCCCAGTTTATTCTGAAGGACTGTCCTTTCATTTAATGTGTGAGTTAGGCAATGCATTTCAGCCAGAGGAAGGCAAGAAGTGGACCTAGAGAATGTTGAAGTACAGCAAATAATGTATGTTTTCCATTCTGAAAAAGGTTCACTTCATTAACTGAGATGTCCTGATACTTGCTTTGCTCTCAGACAAAAAGTATGTTAAATTTATTGGGTAGCTGATAAAATGTCAAGTTTATGGGGGTCTGTTAAAATTGTTCATCTGGTAAAGCCACTACAGTTTAAAGTACTGGCCCTTGCTTCAATAAAACAACTGCTCAGTTAAGGTAAATCACATTTGATAGGCATGAAAATCCTTGTAGCTTTTTTGAGTGCAGCACCACTGACAGTTTTTTTCTGGATCTGCAAATATAGGTGGAATGAGAGCAGCAGACAAACAGGAATAATTTTCAGGCCCCAAGATAAGATAGGAAAGTCTGAAAGAGCAAAGGACATGTTCAGATTGTCCTGAAGGCAAATGCATGGAAAAGCCCAGGTGGTAGAACAGCTGGGTGCATTTCCTAGGGATGGCTGTGTGTGTGGATCTGAAGGAATACTCTCACACAAGCAAACCAGTGGGGGAATGAAGTGCACAAGTCATGTGTAGTTACCTGTAATGTGCTCCTCTGCATTTACATGTGTGGCTCAGGGGAAACTCCTCCCACATTTTGATTGTGGGCTGTACAGAGTTCCTCATCAGGAAAAAATACTGCACCCTTACTGGTCCCTGTCCAAAACTGTGTCCTCCTCAGTGTCAGATGTGTCATTTTCTACTGTGTTTTCTTGGCCTTTTCTGCTATTTTTTCCTTGCTCTGTAGAATGTGCCAACTCACAGTTTAGGACCAGTTTAATGATCCCAAGAGCTATAAGCACCACTAGCAAAGTACTCTTCTAGGATCAGGGCAGTGCTTAAGCCACTGCCATCATTTGTCCTCCTTACTTAAAACCACTGTCAAAGGTTCCATCTCTTTTAACTGAGTTGTATCCAGGTCCTTAGAAAGGCAAGGGGAGAGATAGTGCCAGTTAGTGGTAGCCCTTTGCTTCTAACAGCAACTGCTCAGAGTTATGTGGGTTGAGTCCTACATGAGACATTTTCTCCCAGAGTCCCAATGTGTGTTGTGATTCTTTCTACTTAAATTCATCTGTCTACAAACCCCATCTGGCTTCCCTAGGAACCCCTAGCAATGGCTTCTAAAGGATTTTGCCAGATTTGGGCTCCTGTCCCTATGCCACAGCCTTTTGATAGAGGGATCCTTTTTATGTGTAAGCTTCCTGCCTTTCCTGTCATATCCTAGCACCATTCCCTTCACAGTGGCTTAGTGTAGCCTTGGGTTTAATGCTAGAAATATAAAGCATAGAATTGGGTTGAGAGGGAGCCAAAAAGTCGATCAGAAGTTTGGAGCACGTCTCCTGTGAAGACAGGAATGTGGGGAGACAAGCCTGAGAGAGCTGGCATCATACTGGAGAAGAAAATGCTCCAAGCAAACCTTATTGCAACCTTCCAGTACCTACAGACTTTTTAGCAGGGCCTCTTGTGACAGGACAAGATGTAATGGTTTCAAACTAGAAGAACATTCATTTGGGTTAGATATAAGGAAGATTTTTGTAATGAGGGTGGTGAAACACTGGAACAGGTTGCCTGGAGAGGTGGTGAATGCCTCATCCCTGCAACCATTCAAGGTCAGATTGGAAGCAGATCTGAGCAACCTAATGTAGTTGAAGATGTCCCTGCTCACTGCAGGGGGCTGGGCTATGTGATATTTTAAGGTCCCTTCCAAACCAAACTACTTTATGATCTTATGAAAAGGGAACAGTATAAAAAGCTGTGTTTGTCATTTACTAGAGCAAGTAGAACTGAAATTTGTTGAACTGACCCAGAATTTTTCTCTTCTTGCAAAGCAACATTTTCATTTAAAAAGTGCTAGAGCTCAAGTAATCCCAGCAATAAAATTGTTGCTATCGAGTGCCATGGTAGCTTTTGAAACAAGAAAATTTCTTTCTGTGTTCACTGCAAATGATTAAGAGACCATCAAGTTTAAAAAGTTGTTGGCTCTGCTTAACATTTGCGAAGCACAGTTTAGACTGTTTTATCCATTTATACTGCCTCACTTGTCTCCTTCTTGTGTCTTATATAATAATTTCCAAAGTCAGAAAAAAAAAAAATTAGAAAAAGGCATCAGCTAAGATGAAATGGCACAAGTTTAAAACTCTTAGCAGCCGTAGAACCTGGCGACAAAGAACAAAGAGGTTTAAAAATCATCACATTTTATAACGTTAAAATGCCACACATTAAATGTAGATTTTGCTGCTGATTATATTGTTACGCATTCCATTGTTCCCATGCCATTGGCCTTCAGGACTTTATTACTTATGTAATTCCAAGATCTGACACAGCTAAAGTGAAATGCATCTGATCTCAATGAATGGCATCAGATGAAAAAAAATGGATTTCAGGAGAAAGAAATACCATTTTAATTTTACTGCAAGTCCATTGATTGGTGACAGATGTTACCATTCCCATTTAATTATTCTTGATTCATTTGCCAAATGAAAATATAGATAGATGTCAAAGTATTTGAAGTCATCCAGATAAAGAGTTCAATCAAATAAGTTGTCTTTATTCTTTTTCATTCTTTTTTTTCCTTCCAGATTTTCCATATTAAGGAAACCTGGTTCAGAGTGGCATCTAGAGTCCTACTTGTAAACATTAAAGCTCTCAAACAGTACAAAATGTCATTATTAATCAAGGGCCAGGAAAGGGGTTGTGAGAAGAGGGGGGGACATTGCAGTAGGAAGTGTTTTATGCTGAGCAGTGTCTCAAAACTCCAGCATGGTGCTATGTCAACAGAAGCACCTCAAAAGCTGTTTCATGACCACCATGTATTCAGAGTGCAGATATGAACATAGTTAATAGACATCATTTAAAATCCACATCAAAATCCCAAGGAACTGGCAATTTAAAATAAATAAGTAAAATTTGACTCATTTTTTTACTCACCCTGAAATATGAGCACACACCTTACATCTTTTGGGTGCAGTCCCTAAAAAGAACAAGAATGTCTTTCCCTTTCTCAGCCTCTATCCTACAATTATCCAGATAATAAGATGTAGTCCTTTTGAAAAGAAAAAAAATAAAAGTTTTATTGTAATGTTTGCCCTCTTTATTTTAAATCATTTGCTTTTAATTCATTTGAAAACCTAGTACTTAATTTTATTGATTTTACTACATGTTATTTTTATGGGAAATCTATATTACCATACTTTCCAATATAAAGGAGTGAAGTTGCTATCAAAAAGGAGAGTTTCTTTTGCTTACTCTCTAAAAGTATAGCAACATATTTGAATGCAATGATAGCTACTACTAAGTTACGAGACATTCTGATGACTTTTCACACTGTTGGTGAGCCCTGTTAGCTCTGAGCTCTTCTGTCCATTTCTCCTTGGAGCATCCTGTGCAAGCAGTGAGTGGCCAGGCAGTGCTTCAAGGGTTGCCAGCTCTGGACCCATAAAGACTTCAGTGAAACTGTTGGATTCCATGGCTGGTGCTTATCAAGTATAATATTTTACTTTGTATGGTCTTGCTGCCCACCTGAAAACCATCTAGAAGGATAGACTGAAATTTCCCAAAATGGGGCCTCACATCCTTGTTATGCTCCTGTTCTAAATAACTTCTTCAAGCTGTTCTGTGGATTTTGTGTTCCTGGGTTTTCTTTGATGTGGTACACTGTAATTTGTACTACACTGCTTCTCTTTTTCAAAAGTGATTCTTAATCATGTTTCATTCTCAGAGTCTTGATGCAGTTATGGATCAACAAATTGGGTGCAGATTTTTTTTGTGAGTTGGCTTCTAAAGACAACTCCATATAATGTAGCAGGTGAACTTTTTGTTATTACATAAAATATTTCTATGTACAAATAAAAATGTTTGGAAAAGACATTTGTCTTTGGAACAACCTCTGCACAAAGCATTTTGTCGTTCTGCTAAAACATCAGCAACTGAGGAGCATGCTCATGTCACTTTACATTATTGGGGTTGACTTTGCCTTGAACAACATATTTCTGTTGCTGAAAGATACAGTTCTGCATCTCCAGATTCCATATTTCTGTAATTAAGGAAGTCAGTCTTCTCCATAGGTTCTCACGTCATCATGCTGAAGGGTATGCAAACAAATTAACAATTGCAGGTTTCAGTCTTAATGCAAACAAAACATGGAAAGGAAAAAGAAAGGGCAAAAAGTACTAACACATCTCTGGAGTCCTGGGACAGTTGGGTGGAAAGAAAATGAAAATATGTTTCTGCTATTCAACTATAGCACACATCAGCTGGAGCCCAGAACTGCTCTGGAGAGGTACGTCTTGACACCTTGGCACTAGCTAAGCTTCTTCTTAAATTCTCCTCAGAGAATTCCTCCTAAGGCTCTGCAGGGATAAGTGCTCGTTTTTACTTGTCATAGCAGAGCCTCTCTCCTGTACAGAGGATCAGCATGGAAAGAGAGGGAGACCTGGTTCTACCTTCCACCATCCACTTCTGGCCCCTCCACTGCAGGAGTACAAGAAAGTAATTAAGTGCCCCTGTGTAAGGGCATTACCACTAGAGCCTATTTCTAGCCTGGAAAATAGCTCTTTTTCTCAGTTTTTGTTGCATTTTTCCTGGTGCGTATGGTCTACATAAGAAACAGTGTGCTCCTGCACCTCTTGCAGAGTGAACCATTTCCCTCCTAAACAAATCCCATGCCCAGGTGAGGGCTGTTTAGTCCAGCAACTGCTCCAGAAGCAGTACAGGTGACACTGCCCCAGCTTCAGCCCTCTGCCTTTTACAGTCCTTCAGCACTATGTCAGCAGGCCTTCCATCTTCATGACCCAGAACATGAAACACTTCTCCTCAAGTTTCTGGCGTGAAAGAATCACTAAGCTGAAACACAACCTTTATGTATTTACAGGCACGATGAGCTAAATAATGGTAAGTCAGGATAATGAAGACATCATACTGTCTATACAAAAGGAGTTATAAGGAAATGTCCTATGCACTAGAAATGTAGGATAAGACCGGATTTTATTTTCAGTTTTCATTATGTAAGTTCTGTATTAATTACATTGTGCTTGCTGAGCTGAACATCTAAACACCCCTCTCCTTGAAGCCACCTGAAACGTACACTATGTCCCAATTGTACAGCTTCTCTGGCCAGCCATACCCAGAAGCCTTGCTCAGAGCACACCTAGGACCACCCCAAAGCAATAAATTCAGTGCAAGACATGTCAGCCACTCACCGTTCATTGTAACATTGCTGTGGCCTTTACATCATAGCTAATGGCTAGAGCAATCATGCAGGGAGAGAGAGATTGAGATCAAAATGAATTTTGATCTGAGGGTTCAAAGCTAGTCTTCCAAAAAGAGTGACATAAATTAAACAATAGGGCACCTTCCATCTCCCATTCCTTTTACTAAGTAGCAACTAAGTCTGACTATGAGTACAGACCCTGGGCTTGCCTATCTGCCTGAATGCCTATTGCATTACACTCCCTCATAATTTTTCTTCCACTAGCTTTGTGAATATTGAGAGTGCTTAGCATCACATCTTAGGACATCTCATTTGACAAACTATCATGAATTTTCAGGGCATAAGTGGGGAAGTGAAGTCCAGACTGAATACTTCGGACTCAGGTACCCAACGGCCTGCAATTTTGAATTTAAGGCTCCAAAAAGCTTTTTGAAATCTCACGTTGTGTAGTCTAAGTGAAGTAAGGAGGTCACAGATTTTGTATTTCATTTTCTGAATGTAAAGACTGCATTTATGCACAGCCTTGGTCTGAAATACAGCAGGAGAGAGAGGAAAGCATCTGTGACCCTGGCTGCTATTTCAGTATAACCTGGTGCCAAAGCACATCTAGGGCCCAAATTGATCTATGGCTTAGTTGGGGTTTTTTCATTTAGAAAATAATTGCATGCATGCATATCTTTTCCTGTAGATGCAAAAGAAGACCAAATTCAGCTGTAAAGTTCGGTTGCACATTTTTCCTGGTGTTGTTCTAAGAAAAACAAAGATAGTCTGACAGACAGTGATTCAGTTAATAAAGATGAGCATGAACTGCTCACTAATGGATATAACACTTGAATTCACGGGCATCCTCAGTTGCTAATGGAACCTGAAAGTTGTCAGGAAGATGTTACAGTTCCATTTGGCATGACACACACCCTCCTCGTGCTGACAGCTCTGCAAAGTTACATTTTTTAAGACATATTTTCTTAATGCATTTTTTGGCTAACCAGGTTTTCCCCATTACCTCTGAAACACTTTAGTCTAATTCACATTAACCAGCTCACTGAGATACCAACAACATTCTTTTTATCCAGGACCAATTGACCAGACTTCCCAAACTGCTGGAAAGTTCAAGCCCTTTCCTGACTGCTGTAGGGCTCTGAATTTCTCATTAATCTCACTCATTCTGTCATCTATGCACAGAGTAAGCAAATAACTTTAATATTTCCCTAAAAGACCTATTATCTTTTCTCCTGTTAGAGCTGGTGGTATCTATAGAGAGCAAGGAGCAGAGGCTCCTAAGCTGGAAACCAAGGGAGTACAATAATTTGCAAAATTCTTTTCCATGGTGCAAATTTTTCAAATGAGTGGACCATGAAAGTTTAATTTAAACATACTTGAAGCTGAAATGCTGACAGCCTTATAGCAGATCACCAGTGGTACTTCCCCTTTTTAATCATTGTTACAGATGGAACCAAAAGATGATTTCTGGGTCTCACTCAGTTTGTGGCAGATCTGGGGAGAGTATTCCTAGGCAAAGATATCCCAAAAGGCACAGGTTAATGTAAAATTACAGGGATATGAAAGAATATCCATCCAGGATTCATGGGGATGGAGTTCTGAAACGAGGTGGGAGACATGGTTTATCTGTGCCTTCCATTTACAATGTGGAAAAAGTTTCTCTCAGCTCTTTCTAGAGGAATTTTGACAGAGCAATCAGAATGTCTCATCACAATATCCAGCACTGCTAGCACCAAATATTTTTGTGCTTTATTTTCCTGTAATCTAGTTTAATATATTCTATTTCTCTAGGAATTTCTGATACAAATTTTTCTATTAATATTTAATCTACATTTTAAATTTAATGTTTTATTTCACAATCAATACACTTAACTAAGAAAATACCAGAAGAGGATTACCTACATGAAGAATTAACATTATTTTTCACAAAATAAAAATTAAATCAAAATTATATGTTTCTAAATACTCTGTGAAAAGGCATCCTTTGTCTCGGTGGATCTCTCTGTTCTGTGTGGGTTCTACATTGTTCATTATACAGGGTGGCAAGATGAGTGATCCAGCAATGGAAAGACACAGCAAAATCAGTCTATCTGTGCTATTTGTGATTATATTCAACCAGTATCTTCAATATATAAAATAACATAACATAACATAACATAACATATAACATAACATAACATTATAATTTTGTGATGATCTGGTCTCCACCAAATAAATTTATGTGATGCATGTGTTATGTGGATGTTACGATTGAATTAACCAAAATGGAGGGCTGAATTTTTCTCAGGAGCTCCTTTCAGGTTTCTTTGAAAGACCTTAGCACAAGGCTGTCTAAGTGTATGTTTTTCTGGCTTAATGTATAATCTATTTGTGCAAACATATATCCGTAGACTTCAGAGATGTCCCTCAGGTAGATCATCTTGAGATTAAAGCAAATCATACTCCTTATTTCCAGTAATCTCATATATTTGGTTTCTATAACCAAATTGTTGTACCAGAGTGGCACAGATGACAGATAAATTCTCTCATACTGATGCCAAATGTTAACAAAGTGTATGGTGCCATTCTGGATGGAGGGAAGCTGTTCTGGTCAGACTGTCCATGCAGCTCAAATAAAATAGCTCAAGAGGAAACACACAGCCCTCTTGTCTCTGCTATGCTACCTTGAAATAAAGATACAGATATGAAATCTCAAGGCCAGGTTAAATGGGGCCCTGGGCAACCTCATCCTGTGGGTGGCACCCCTGCCCATAGAAGGGGGTTAGAACTTGATGGCCTTGAAGCTCCATTATTACCCAAAATATTCCATCATTCTATGATTGTATGATGAATGAAGAATAAAGTTTGCCATATTTGTGGTTTTCCTCTACAAGGTATAATTTCCTTTCTGTGCTCAAGTTTCAAGGTAATTTTTTGTATTCTCAAGGAACATCATCCCCGACCTCTTACCTCTTAGGCTGCATTTAGCTCTAATATTCTGCTGCGAATTCTAATATGTTTCACCCGTTTTTTGGTGGAATTTTAGCTGTTGTTACCAACCACTGAATTAGTCCACAGCAGGAAAAAACAGCTGGTGCTGATTGTGGCATCAGCGCGAGGCCCAACACAGCCACACTTGTCCCATGTGGACTTTATCCTAGGAGGAATAATGAGAGGAGCTTTTTGCTGACAGCCTGGTAGCACAGAATGTCTGCTCTGGGAGCAGGTCCTGAGCAGATTATCCCTCTCTTCCCCAGGTTTGGCAGCACCTAGTGATTCACACAGACCCCAAAAAGCACAGGAGGACACTGAAGTATGTGGCACAAAGCTGTCTCCCTATAGCAAAAGGATAGTAACCAAGAATGTTTTTCAAAAAACGTAATTGAACATAGAAAACATCTGTGCCTCTCTTCTATCCAGGTTTATTTTTCCAATACTTCACATACCACAAATAGTTCAGTATTATTCCTCCATTAGAACAGAAGAAAAGAAAAATAAAAACATGTAATGCTTAAAAAGAATATTTTTATTGACATCACAAATTTTATCAAATAGGACTTGGAGTTTTATCCCCAGCTCCTATCCCCCCACTCCACTTTCTCTGCCTCATCTTTTTGTTTCCCTCTCATTTAAAAAACTTTGCTATCCTTTAAGGTTGCTGAGCCTGTCAGCCTCTTACTGCTGCTGGGATGTTTGGCTGCCCTTGAAGCATCATATGACTTCAGTTAGCTTGGGGGGCTCCAGCTGTGCTCTTAAATGTCATGGACGGAGGTAACAAAAGGGGAGAGGGTTAAGAGAATCAAATATGTTATTAGACATTTCTTTTAAATCCTCTTGCAGAAGATATAAATCACATGTTTGGCAGGCAGATTTGGGGATGTCACATGGGGGTTTGTTTGGTTTTTGGTTGATTATATCCCCAAACATTTGCTATTTCTTACATTTTTTTCCTTTATTTGTCTTACTCATTTCTCATTTATTTCTATTTAAGTCCAAGGGGTCAGAACCTAGGAAAAAATTTTGACAGTTCCTGCAGCTGATACAAGAGCTTTCTCATCCAAGCTATTTGGGAACTTATTTGGGATTGCTCACTATTAAAATATATCCTGGCCCTTTTCTCTGTTGGCCCATGAAGTACGGCTCCTGGCCCCTGATTGACACAAAACACTACTCAGGGCAAATTGCCAGTCTACAAACCACCCCAGCACACAATTTTCTTGAACTACATTCAGATATCCAACAGAATTTAAAACCAGAGTGCCTAAATTAACCTGAAATTGAGTTCACTAATTAACCTGTGAGCAAGGACATCAAGGCATCACCTCCTGGTGACATTCCTCACTTGTTTACTTATAACAGTAAAATGGGGATCCACCATAGTAAGTTAAAGAGTACTTACAAACTACCTTCCTCAGGCCTATTTGGTCTTGCAGAATTGATTGCCTCTGAATAGGGAGAAAATGGGAATTACCCCAGTTTTCAGAAAAATAACAGTGATGAGAAGTTCCTGAGATGTGAGGAAGGGAAAAGGACTGACCAGTAAGTAAATTTTAGTGAAATTAGAGAACCAAAGGAAAAATGAAAGGTTTTGTATTTTTCTCCTCCTTTTAGGGTTTCTCCAAAACTGACGCTGCTACCTGGGAAGATATGACAAACGTGTGACCCCTTTATTGCACAAGTTCCCCATCCCAATGAAAAGCCAAGGAATCAGAAAAGAGAGTGGCATTTTCTCCATATCTTTCTCTCAAGCAGGAAGAACTGATGCAGGTACTTTTTAGAGGGGAAGCTCAGAGTATTGTGGAGACATCAGATGTTCCATTCTCAGCTTTCCTTGACCTGAGGGCATTTCACTTGCCCCAAGCAGTGCCATCATCACAGCAAGGAGAACAAGATGACATCTAGGTCATCTCCTCATCTAGATACTGGATGACCTACAGAGGTCCATTCCAGCCTTGGCTATTGTGTGAGCATTGGCCATGGGTCTGAAGCCTCTCTCCTCATCAGGGGTACTATAGCAGGCTGATGGTCACTGTGACTTTGAGGTTTTGCTATCAAAAGCTCACAGATGCCCAACAGGTAACCAAGGCCTCCTATGTTCTGTCACAGCAAACACTACTTTTCATACACTAGACACCCTTGGGAAAAAAAATTAACCAATGGTAAGTGAAAGTTGAAACATTTTCATCAAAAGCACTATTTCTTTTTTTAGAAACTGTAAATTTCTTACAAAATTTAAAGCTAAGATGAAGCTGAAGATGTTTTCATGGAGATTTTCTTTGATGAGTTTGCCATTAAATAGTGTTTGCTGTCTAGCTCCAATTATGTTTCAATCACTTTGTGTTGAAATGGTAAAGAAAGATATGGGGGAAAATTGCTTAAGTATCCTTTTACAAGTTTATGGATAGATGAGAAAAACATTTGGGCTTTTATCAAGAAATTAATACAACAGCACTAATGGAAAATTTCACAGTATCTGTGTGTGGGATCACTGAAGATTTTGTCTAATAATTATTTTATTCTTTCAATATAAAATAATTTCAATTGTCCAGGCAGCAGCCTGTTAGGAAGTTTGCCAAAGCACATTCAACTGCAGTCAATAGCTATGCATGGTTTGTCTCAGCTTCTAAGAGTAGGTTCCTGGGTGATTGATAGACTCTTCTAATTCTTTGAGTCTTTCTGGACATGACTTTGCTATATCAACTGTGCAAACTGGATGTTCATATGAGGTTTGACAATATGCTTTTATTTAATTTAATATCTGTGCGCTAATAAGTGTGATTCATAGAGTGAGTGGAAGAATCGAGAATTACATATGCACGTACACAATCCTGAGATCATCCAACCCATATTTATTTGAATACAAACAACAAGATTCTGATCTCACTGAAGCTGTAGAGCTGTTTATCACTGACTTTAAAAGAGTAGGACAGGAAATTTCAGATGTAGAAATTCCCAAATTACTGCAGCTATTCTCCTGCCACAGCAACAGCTCAAGGAGCTTGGCTAAAATCTTTCTAATTTTTGCAAGTAGATTTCAGTAAACTCACAAAAAATTATTCTACACCACAAAAGGGAACATTTTAGCTGTTACTATTATACTATCTTTATTCATAACTGTTGTTATGTATGTAATGAAATTAGAAAGATAGCCCATGTGTTCACCACCTGAGCAGATGAAAACATCATTGTGAACAAGTAAGATGTTAAAATATGTTCCTCCACAGTTCCAAGGTGCAGTCATACATCTGTTAAATATTTACTTTTATAAAACTAAGAAGTCATTTGAGTTTCTGAGACCAGGAAAGTGTCTCCACAAACAGAACATTACTAAATGGATGAGTTTGTCTAGGAAAATAAGGGAAATCTTGGGAAAAGAATCTACTCTTTTAGCAATTGTTTTTGAAATTGAGCTGATTTCATAAGCTCAAGGGAGCTTTGTTAAAGCACACAAACAGAAACTTGAAAAACAAGCAAGGATTTAATGTAATATCTGAAATATTCAAGGCTCTCTTGCATAAGTGTTTGCTGTCTCTTTCTCACCCTGCATTTCTGTCTCTTTCCATATCACTTTCTTATCATAAAATGAACCAAAGAGGAGAGACCAATAAAACATAGAAACAGAAGTACATGAAATTCTTAGTTTTCTTCTCATGTAACCTCAAAAAGTATTTTTTTCTCCACTATCACTCCAGCATCAGAAAGAACAAAACAAAGCCTGCATCTGCTAATGTTTGATGGCTCAGAGAAGGGAAACTCAATAAAAGACTGGTTGGGGTATATTGCCAGGCTCAATAATATTGTTCCACCTGCTAGGGGCAATTGTCATTTCTCCTTTGATTCCAGTAGAGTTATGGCACAAGCAGAGCATCTAGCCAAACATGTTCAAGCCTCTTAATACAATGAGCTTAATGCAAACCCACTAGCATTGGTGTAAACAGGTGATTTATACTAGTGGAAATTGTTCCTTTACCTGCAAAAATCACATCTCCACACACACAAACAAGCACACGGAAGGGTAGCAAGCAGGGTAGCCAAACATCTCTTTCAGGGACATGAGCACTGACCCAGCTGCTCCCAGGGCTGTCCTGGGGGACCCTCAGCCCCACTGGCGAGGGAACACTCCAGAGTGGATCTTCAGAGCATGTTTTGGACTGAGGAGGGTCACTGCCTGTGTGGTTGTGAGATTTATTATGGGATGCAGGCAAAGAGTTTTGAGGCTGTAGATGATTTATGATAAGATGATTAGGAGAGAAAACAAAGGCAGAAGGGAGAATCAAGGCAATTTTAGAGATAGCCAAGTTTAAGGGAAAAAGAAGAACTAAGTGTACTAAAAAAACTCATTGTGGGTAATTAGTTTGCTGGTCAGTACAAGTGCCTGGCCATGCCCTCTACCTCATGAGCATAGTTTATCCTATTCAGTTCCTTTCTATAATTTCCTGGGTGAGGACTTGTCTCTTCTGTGTCCCTGTGTGTGCATGAGGATCTGAGTGCAGCCACAGGTCTGGGACCAGGGGTCAAAAACTCCTGTGTTCATGGTACAGCACCTGGGGCCATTGCAGGTATGCATAGGAGCACCCTGCGGGTTCCAGCGAAGATCAAGTGCTGTAAGCTGTCAAATAGGTAAGGGGACCTGGGAGCCAGAGAACTGTGTGTCTGGGAGTGGGAAACCTGGAGGAGGTGGCTGCTGGTGTGTCCATGAGGTCTCAGAAGTGCTGAAACCACTGTGGGATTTGGTGGTTTATTCAGATGTAGGTGTGTTGGTGTGTACAAGGAGGTCTTTACCAGCAAATGGAGTGGAACTGTGCCTCCAGAAATTCATATGTCCAGTTGTCAATCTGTGTGTCAGAGCCCAGCTGCTGCAGGGATCTACATCGTGCATACATGAGTATAAATTTTCCCTCTAACAAACTTCTGCCCTGCTCAGTCAGAGAGGAGAGCAAGATGAGGCCATGTGGCAGTGCTTGTGTTCAAATGAGTCCTCTGCGTGTCTGTCTGTGGTCTTCTTGGCCAACCCTGCACATATGCTTGTGGTTTGTAAGGATGCCCTGTGTGCAAATGCCTACCATAAATACAGGCTCAGACTCATGACAGGTTGGACTTAAGGGCAGCAGCCTACCTCTTGTCAAGCTACAGTTTTGAACAACTCACTAGCAGTATTTAGTTTAAAAAGCAGACTAAAATGTATTATTGCATCATGATTTAAATTGGTGCTACTCATTTACTTGGGATAGTTTCAACAAGTGACCATCCATCACTGGAAATGTCCACTGTCAAGACCAGACATGGTTTGTGCTTTTGAAGGAGTCTCTTATATTTTTCATGTCCAGNGAGAAATAGAGATATTTGTTCCTAGAGATAAATAAGAAACCTGTTGTATCTTAAAGTAGCTCATTCTTAAAAAGATAAAACCCCAATGGGTAATGTAGTCTATAACAAGAGAAATTAAGTTTGTCATGCAGGAAATAATTTTTTCTTCCCGGGCGGTTATTTTCCTTTGTGACAAAACTACAAGAAAACCTGTTTTCTTGTGGGAAAAGTCTCAATAGCACAACAAGAGAAACTCTTCTCCTCAGGTGAATTGAAGTTGAAACTGTTTTCTTTTAAAGAGTGATATACTGACTAGAAGTCATGAGTTTTATCTTTGCATTGTCAGTAAAAAAAGGGGGAGGTTATCTGGAATTTAGTTCTGATTATCTCATTACTATCATTTTTCCTCTTTTAGCTTTGTTAATAAAGTTTTTTTCTTGTGTGTTTTCAAGTTTAAATCTGCTTTTGTTTTCTTCCTTATTTTTAATCCTATCTCACAATGAGAAAATAAACCCTCCACAACCCTCTATCAGACCAATTGCCTCAGACATAGATAATATATGTTCAGAATGATTTAAATTCTTCAGCTGAACGGGGATAAATAAATGCAAATTCCATCTGTTTCCAATGCACTGTGGCTGTATGAAAGTCAAAAGAAGCAAGGTTTCCCTGCAAGATAAAGACACTTGCAGAAGCAGAGATCAATTTACTTTATGCACACTGGACAAAACACTATCTGGTGTGAAAATGTGAGCTATGTTTGGCAAACATCTGTAGAGAATTTCCAAGTGAGACCTGGTTGTATCTGAGTTGTAGATGAGGGTTAAGAGAAAAACAGCTGAAAGCAGAGTCCTCTACTTAGGCTATATTATCATCTAAATTCATTCCTCCCTTGCCCAAAAGTGATGTGGAATTTTGAGGATAATGCTTTTCCCTTGCCTGAAGTTAGTTTCATTCATAACTGTAAAGTTCACTCAGAATAATTTTAATTGTTTTCTTTGTGGTTTCTCCAACTATCTCTTTGCCTCAGGAGTTATGGGAGGAAGCAGCACTGCAATGACCCTGAGGTACCAAACCCAAGAATCAGCCCCCCTTTCTTCCTGTGCTCCTGAGATCCACAGCTCACGCACATACATCCAGAATCCTCTGCAGAGCCTTCCTTCCCTCCAGCTGAGCAACATTCCCACCCAACTTCATGCCATCAGCAAACTGACTGCGGGTACAGTCAGTCCCCTTGCCCAGATCATTGGTGAAGGTATTAATCAGGGCTGACCCAAATACAGAGCCCTGGAGAACATCAGTAGTGACCAGCCCCAGCTGGGTGTAACTCTAATCCCCACCACTTTCTGTGCCCAGCCATCCAGACAGTGTTTTACTGAGTAAAGAGTACACCCACCAAGCCATAAGTAGCCAGTTTCTCCAGGAGGACACTCTGTGAGAATGTGTCAAAGGCTTTACAATAGTCCAAGCAGGAAACATCCACAACCTTTCCCCCATCTGCTGAGTTTGTCACCTTGTCACAGAAGGAGATCAGGTTGGTCAAGCAGGACCTGCCCTTCACAACCCCCGCTGCTGGCTGGGCCTGACCCCTTAGTTGTCCTGCACATGCCACATGATGGCACTGAGGATTATTTACTCCATGACCTTCCCCAACACTGAGGTCATGCTGACAGGCCTGCAGTTCCCTGGATGTTTCTTCCAGTTCTTCATGCAGACGGGCAATGCATTTGCTGATTAGCCACAGCTGCTACTGAATGTTTGAAAGTGGCCTGGACAGCTCTTCTGCCAGCTCCTTCAGTAGTACCCTTGGGTGGATCCTATCCAGCTCTGTAGACTCCTAGTCACTGAAATGACTGCTGCTACTAGTCAGGTGTGTTAAGAGCCGTACATATCCTGTGTCATTCTGAACTCATCAAGAACAGCTTTGTGAAATGCCACCAGTCCTTCCTTCCCACCTATTCCATGCTTTGGCTATCAGATTTTCTTTAGCTTGGGGCAAATGAAGCAGCACTTCTGAAGCGTGTGGAAGCAAGGGGAGCATCAGGCCTTTCACACAGAAACCATCAGAGCTAGAGAATTAAACAGGATGAAGAGGTAGACATGTAAAAAGTCATGTTCCTAAAATCATATGAAACTCGAGGAAGTAAGGACATCAATGACACCTGCAGAAGAGGAAGCTATGGGAATATATAATCTTCAAAAGCCCCTATGTCTGTCTTCTGCATGGAACTAGATTTCCAAAATTATGTACAACTATTGTACCTGTCAGAAGAAACAGACATGAGTTTTTCAGAATGTCTAATTGAGTATAGATGTCTCCAGTGGTAATGTGTTTTAGATTTGGCTCTTATTTCACCCATTTTATTGACTTTATGAAGACAAAGGAATAACCTCACTTTTCCCTGTTTGTGTTATCAATGTTCATAGCATTTTTCTGAATGAATGTTTTAAAAAACCTGGATTAAAGCATTATCACTGATAAGTTCAACACTTTGTAAATACAATATGAATAACTCTGCAAAAAACAGTCATTTTTTTAAAAAACTAGGTTATTTATTATTGTTTTTAGATTATTTTAACCTGCTGTGCCAAGTAACAGCACTTCAGATAACATGACAAGTTCTGTCATCCTTGGGGGGCTATCTAATTTGCTATTTAAAACACAGTTTAAGTTTCTGCTGAAGAAAATTGCCAGCAGGCAAAGGTCACTTGGCTTGTCCAGAAACATATTTAACACATATTTTACCTTGACAATAACCATACCCATTGCTTCTTCAGTAACCCTCTTCCTGTCTTCCTTGTTTTTAGAAGATCTGTTAAGTAGATTATTTTCTAGGAGTTGCATTTTCAGAAGTACATATCTCCACATTCCATGTCTGACTGTCTCCAGGCTTTGTTTATGATAGTATGTTTGTCTGAATGAATAACTCTGTTGGAAAGTCAGTGTTATGAATCCAGTTAAGAGTTTAGGAACTTCATATTAATACTGTTATGCAAATCTCTTATTCCCTGATCCATGCCTAGATTTGAGTCTCCCTTTTTATGACTCTTTTTGCTATATCTTGCAGCTATATCTTCTCCAGTATCTCGTACATACCAGAGATCTCAACTACACTAAACCATCCTAAATCTTTGATCCAACAGCAAGACCCTCCAGCAGGGAACCCTGGGTCATTCCTTAGCCTCAGGGAAACTGAATTCTTCCTCAAATGCCATGAGATGCAGCAGAAGTACACCCATCACTCTTTCAGATTATAAAATTATACAGATCTGTGGGCAAGAGCTTTGCCTGTGGCAGTTTAGGAGCACCTGTAGGATGTGCATATAATGGAAAGATCAGAGGTAATTCCTCTAAGACAGAAATACACAGAAAGAAAGAAATAGAAAAAAGCGCACAGATTAGTTAACAAATCATTCATCAAAATGCATTAGATGACCTATCTTTATGCAAAGGTAAGAGCCATGAATCATCCTGATAAAAATAATTTCTGGCATACATGGGAATCAGAACATCTCTGTGATAATGTACCACACAGATCCACAGAAGTGCTCCATTCCTATTGGGCAAACAGAAATCATTGTTCAGGAAGAAGGCATCTCCTTCACAATAGTAAATGTTTTCCCAGGTGAAGGAAGATGTAATAAGTTCTTTGAAAGTCCACTGAATCTCCAAGGAATAAAAGAAAATAGAGGATGTTTCCTGTTTGTGGGGTTGGGGTTTTTTTGTTTTTTTTTAACTGAGTGTCAAAGATGTGCTTAAATTGAGACAAAGACATTTTTTCACACAGCAAACCCACATGGGACATAACTGTTCGCCTTCATAAACAAAGTGAGATGCAGAGGGCTCAAAGGAGTACAACACATTGTCATTCAAACAGTAAGAGGGAATGACCCTACATTCCGCTGTTTCTCACTCTAAATACTGTAGAAGAGATTAGTTCTTCAGCATGTCTCCAACTTCCCAAATCCTCAGATTCTCTTTACTGAGGGTGGCTGTGTCTTTATTTACAGCAGAAGCTCCCTATAGCCTACTGCCATGTTCCTTCTGTCATGCTCTTCTGGAAGCTGGTCCCCACTGCCCTATCTGGAGACCCCATTGAGATGACAACCAGAAGGAGTCATTAAATCATACACCATGGTATTTCAGATGCATTTGCAGAAAATCCAACAGCTACCAAGGTTTTCAGCTCAGTTTGCAAATATGGGGAGAGGGAGAATTTGCCATTTCTCTTGATAATATGACCCTTTACTTAATCTTCTCCCTTTAAATACTGTGTGTCTCACTTCTGGCTTAAGTCAAATAATTTCAGCATCCCACCAGTTTTTGTTATCCTCACTGCACTGCATGAAATACCCTGTAGCATTCTGCATTTGCTCTCTGTGGTAAAACATCACCATTGGGTTGTCATTGTTTTCACATGGGGAGAATCTGCTCTGTTCATGTCAGCTGAAAGGTCACCTGAGTAGTAAGTGCCTACACGAGGTTATCTGTATCCATCACCATCAAAATTTAAGCCTTTAAATCATAGATTCTATATGTCTGTGGGTTTGGTTTTTTTTTAAAAGTAATCTCTGACACTACCATTCAACTCTTCAGTGCATATGAAACACAGCAGGTTGGTGTATGTGTACTATTTTATACCAGGTGAGGAATTGACCCCCTGATTCTCACCCCCCTGATTTCTCATCCTGTAGTACCTTTGTTCACAAGATACTGAATGCACCTAAGGGTCCTTTAAGCAATAGCTTATAGAACTCATCTGATTAAAAAGATTGTTTTTTATACCATTTAAGCCTTAAGCATTACTCCACAACCATTCTTTGGAAGTGCTCAAAAGAGTGGCAGCAAGAAAACAAACAACACATGTTTTTGCTCTGCTGACCCAAATGGAAATTGATTTATGGCTCAAATGCACAGTCGAGACACCTCAAAACTCCCCTGTTGTCTACAGTGGACTAAAATCCTGATCTGAGTTGAGCTACTCATATTCAGCTGGAGAGTTAGGCTGCAGAGCTCATTCAGATCCTCATTCTGGATTCCCTCCAAACCCAGTTGACCTCTCTTTTTAGGGCTGTGCTGCAGCTGCAAACAGAATGTGCAGAGCCCTCTCTGAAAATAGTCGTCTTTGTTGTGACTAAGATATTTAGATCTTTTTTCAGTAGCACCCTTGTTTGATTGACTGATGTGCCTGAAAGTTATTTCTGAATCTGGGTTATTTCTATTTCTGATTTAAGATTCTAGATGCTGTGTAATTGCTAAGCCCACTCTTTTATTTGATAATATTTTTTTAATCTAAAATTGGAACCAAACTGTTTTGTTGTGTAAAGTCTGTATTTGTGTCAGAAATATTGATGGTCACCACCAGACTAAGGGCGTCTTCCTCATGTATTAAATTACATTGCTTAGAAGCATAACAAGTCAACATCATGCTCTCCTGCACTGTTACCTTGAGATTTTTTTTAGGTCCCTTCTTCTTTTCCTGTTAGAAAAACACAAGGCTGTTCAGTAACTCTTTCCATCTCAGCTAACAAAAGGAGGAAAGGATGATCTGAATTTACCTGTTCTTACACATTGTTGCTAAAGCTAATCAAACATTTTTCATTCTCTTAGAAATGTCTGACATGCTGGATTCAAGAATGAAATATAAAATTGACCACAAAGGCTTATAAAAATCATTGTGTATTAGTAAATACATTAAATTTCAACAATAATTCATGGAGGTTCCTGAGGAAACTTTGATAATTAAATATTAACAGTGTGAGAAGATCAGTGCTATTTGCTATTGAAGAGCTCCTGAAGCCATGGAGGACTATGTGTGGACCTGGGTTCATGTGCATGTGCACACCCATTCATGAAAATTTGAAATAGTTATAAAGGCATTTTAAATGGGCCTGCTTTAATTGGAAAAGAAAAACTGGAAAGATCAAACTCAAAAATTGCCCTCAACCACATGAGCTGACTAATCAAAGTAAAGTGCAGCATGAGCCTGAAAGTTGGAAGAAAAAAAATAAACGCCTGGGTTTATATGCACCTTTTTTTGGCACTCAAAACACATCTCAGAGAAGCTCCCTTTCACTCAGACACAGATACAGATGCCATATTAATAATTACTGTGCTTTCATAAAGATTATTTAGAACCAAGACCAATTCAATTTTTAAAGTGTAGGTGGTGTTGTCCATGTCAGAGCTTTGTAGTACATGATGGTTTTTATATTCTCTCTATATTCTCACAAGGATTAGCAAACATCCTTCTAAAGTAAAGATAAACACTTTGGTTTGTGTACTTTGGGTTTATGTTGGAGTTGTGCTTTTAGCTGTTGCTACAGAAACAGATGCTAAGATGTGGTAAATTTATGCTTTGAAAAATGAGTCTTTCTTCACACACATGCAAAGATGGGCAAGAAGAGAGAATTCCATTATCTACAGTAATTAGAAAAATCAGTGTAAGTAATTTTTCATATTAAATAGATCATTACCTTTCTTGATACTTTTTTTTCTATAATTTTTAAGAGGGTAACTGAAAGATGCATTAAAGCAAATTTTGAACTGCAGTAGTTATTTCTTTTGATTTTAATTAATGACAGTGCATGAACATTCTTCGTATTAGACTTGCAGCAATGCCCAGGTGTTCCCCCGAGAAGCAGTGTCTTTGCAAGGTGCACTGTTAAAATTTGTAACTTCCTGCTCCAAATATCTTGCAGCATAACAAGATTAAAAAAGGAACAGAATAATGGTAAACCATTAGAGCAACAATAGGCATATATATAGTTAGTTCCTATTCTTACCCTCAAAAATTAGACAGAAAACAGCACAAGAAATAAAAAAAAGACTTGAATATGAGGAAATTGTTTTGTGTGTTGTAAACAAGTAGAAAGCTCTCAGAAATGTTAGAGGAGACACTGTATCTTTGCTTAATTGGTGTCTGTTTCTCAAAATCTAGAGGTACATCCACCATACTCAGTAACATCTCAAACAAAATATGAGTTGATATATTTCTTTGGGGCAAGGCAATGAGGTATGAAGTATGCAGTAAATGACTGTACAAGGTTTCATTCATGAAGCAGCAGCTAACTCTTTAAGCCTAAGGTACTTCTCTTCAATTAAGGAAAGCTAGACTTCTTAATATGAGCTCCAAGCTCCGCCACAGTGCATAATAGATCAACATGGCACACAGTAATTAGAACCTTGTCTAAATAATGACAAGAGGTTATAGGATCTATTTCAGTCTCCTGTCCCATAGAGGAAATAATTATATAAGATATTCTTTTACTCTTACTTTTCTGAAGGCATTTTTTTTCCAACAGTATCAGATGTTTATGTTACCTTTTTTTTTGTGGTCTTACTTTGCCAATTTTCATACCGTTTAATGATCAAACAGAAAACTCACTTTTATCAACTTATAAATTTAAACATATCCCAAATAAAACACAGACAAGAAACACTAGCATAGTAATTACCTAAAAAAAAAAATTCCTTGCACCCTGCTAGGAACAAAAATAGCTTTCATACAAATCTGTGAGTTAAGTAATAAAATCTGATGGGGTGGGGGTGGGGAGTTTGTTCTACAGTGAGTCGGACTACTGAATTGGAACATGGTGAAAAACATACTCATCAAGAGCAAAGGAGATTAGAAGCATCTTTCACATTGACCAAGCCTGCCTATATCCAGCCGTAATAAATGTTTCAGTAGCAGAGACTGACCATAATGGTATTTTTGGAGGCTTAGTGCCAAACCTGAAACAGGGTTCTGTAGGACTTTTTCCAATTTCTTAATTTAAAAAATGCAGCATTCATTTAAAAATATATTTTTAGCTGTAGCAGAACAGCTTTGTTGCACTGAACCATTTTTTTTCTAACTTTCCTAAATGCTTGATAAACTTCCAGGTTTATTAAAATAATTTTACAGAAGCATGAAGTGACTGTAAATCTCCCTCCAGCTCCTTGGTAAAGGTCGCTTTAGAGTAGGTCTTCTACTTTGTGAAGTTCTACTTCAAGAAGTTGTTTGTTGGTTAAAAATGTATTTTTTGCCATGCCATTAATCTTTGAGAACAGCTTACTCTCTTCTGCTCCAGGGCAAAACAAGGAGAGACCCCAACAGCACAATGGCCCCATAGTATGGACCATCCATTTCCTTCCCACTCCCTCTCCTTGCTTCCACCCTGAGCTTCTTGAGAAGAGGATGGAGGAGCTGAGCTTTTCAGCCTAGAACAGAGATAGCAGCAGCAGAACAGCATCTTCCCAGTGTCTCCAGGGAGGTTATCAGGGTGATGGAGACAGGTTCTTTTCAATGGTGCATTGTGGGAAGACGAGACACCATGGACATGAATTGAAACATGACAGTTTCAGCTGAAATTTAAGGAGAAAAGTTTCCATCATGAGGGGAGCCAGGCAGAGGCACAGGTTTCCCAAAGAGGTGGTGGAGTGTCTATCCTTGCTAGCTGCCCCATGATCACTGGAAATTTATCTGCCCTTACATAAGGACTGCTTAAACTGACTGGTGCGCAGAAGACTGCAAACATTTCTGGATGAGGTGATTTGGGGGCAAAATACATTCAACACTATGACTTCTGAAAGTTATCTCAGGGAGGATAAAAACAAAAAGGATGAGAATAAGGAACACTTATAAGAGATTAAATAAATACAATTATAAAGTGGAATTTCTGGGTTTCCCATTACAGGTGAATTTGTATGTGATACTGAGCAAGAGAAGCTGGCTCGTTGTCACTTCTACAGTCTGTCTCTGGCTTGCAAAGGCACAGGTTTTCTTCAATCATACTGCCACAAAAACTGAGGAGTAGGCCCATAGCAGGCAGAGTACTGTGGACTTGACTGGTTCTCCATTCTGACTAAAAGGGAGGAACCTGACTGAGAGATATTCCGTCACCACCTGTGTTATATTCACTCTCTTGGTTATTATCTCATACTCTGCTTTATACCACAGTACCTGAACACCCTTACAAGCAGGAGATATTTCATGACATTGACGTTGAGAGATTTATGACCTTTCCAAGCACTTGTCCCATATTCAACTCAGGGAACTTAAAGAAGCCATATTCTGTTTGTTGAGGTTTGTTTTAATGTTGATAATCTGTAGGCTTGTGACTAACTGAAATATTGTCTTTACAGGTAGGCATCAGATTTGGGTTTTTTTCTGAATAATTTTTTCCTTACAAGTAAAAAAAGATGTTATTCAGTAGTAAAATATGTTTTACGAGTACACATTTTTCAGTCTTTTAATGCAGTGATATTATATTTTAAAGTGGAAATATGCATCTCTGAGGATTCTAAGGACAGTTTTTGTCCAACAATAACTGGAGTGGGAATAGGCATTATTAACTATTATTCACGTTATGTGGAAGAGCATTCAAGAAACATTGAAAAGTCTCCATTAGAGAAAGTCTCTGTGAATTTTACTTGCAGAGATGTTTCCTGAGGCAGCTGCCTCAGGAATTGAGTGCAGTCCTTTGGCTACATGGAGCATTTGGGCTTCTAGTGAGTGCTTCATCAAGGATCTAAAACTTAAGGACTAGTAAGGTAGTCAGTAAACTTCCATTCCTGCAATGATTACTGTGATGTCATTATGTGCTTTGGACTCTCTGCATGCTTTGCATCACTCTGCTGTTGCATCCTAGAATTAATATGAGCCTGAGGTTGAGCTCCCTCAGCCAAATCTGGTCAGGAACTGCTAAATACCATGACACTGAGAAGCCATGAACTGCTCCACACTGCTAGAGATGTCATCATGAGAGCAGCCTCTGACACCTGGAGTCCATGACAGCACCATCTAAGAGGAATTTAAGCTGCCATGCAATCATCATTTACCACCATGGGCCTCAGGCAAAGCAGCTGGGACACACAGAGAACACGGACACTGCCATAAGTATAGAATGTCCTCTCTCAAATTGCATTTTCCATTACCCTCCTCTGTTTCTTTCCATAGAAGTCATTCCTTCTGAGGCCAATGGCTAATGTTTCACCCATCAACCCCAAAATTCGTATGAAAACCTGTTGAATCAATAGTTCATACCACCTCAGCTTGTGCCACTGCTCTGTCTGCGGAAGAGACCACTGGTAACACCCACCAGCACCCAAACACAGCCTCTGACATTTCTGAGGACTCCCTGTTCTGGTATTTTCTACTAGTGACACCATCACTTACAATTGTACACTATAAATTGCTTTAAAAAGAGCAATAGTTAAGCAACACCTTAACACAAGTGTGTTAAGAACAAAGAACACAAGTGTGACTAGGAATGACTGAACACAATGCCTTTCAAAGAATAAGAAGTATACCAGTGCTTGCTTTTCCAAGTCACTGAGCCTGTTTACAGGAAACATGAGGAAGATTTGGAGTAAGAAAACCAAGACAGAACATGATTCTTAGCCAAGTAACAACGTATAAATAGCTTCCATGGGGGCTTAATGTAAGCTTTTTTTATGAGAATGCACAGCAAAGCCAGTAAGTGGCAGGAGCAGATGAACATTTAAGAAACAAAGATCTCACTCATATCCTGATGTTTCTAATCGTGAATGTCCAAAGGAAAATACTTCATGTAGGACAGTGTCTTAGACCATGAGGGATTTTTTTTACATTTTCTTTAAGGAGTCAGGTTGCCTTCTTCAGTTTTTGCTGTAATAAAAGGTGACCTTTTACATAATACCACAGTAGCATCTAGAACTAATTTATTCCATTACCTCAATGTTTGTATGCCCTTATATTTATAAGGAGCTAAAATATTTTTTTGAAACCAAGTGAAAAAGTATTAAAATGGTGCAATTCTCATGACAAAAAAACTGATCCTTTCATGCTATCCATCCACACCGGTGACATGAATCTCACCTTTACATTTAGGTGACTATTGTGCCTATGATCTCTAAATAAATGACCCTACTTGAATAACCTTTACAAGTGAAGGATGACCTGCTTTTGTCCATAGTTTTCAGTTCCTTGTGAGTGAACTGAAATACCTCAAGGGAATAGCATTTTACCTGGGATAAGTTGAATTAAGCCAGCAACAGTCAAGAAAACATCTGGCTAGACCCAGTAGCCAACAAACATTAGGTACTACAAAAGAATGGAATATGAAGAATAAGTCACCCCTAATTTCTGAATGTTTTACCACCCATCTGTCTAAGCCAAATCTCAGAGATGCTCTTGTAAGAGTCTTTTGTAGTACCAAACTGTCCTTTGAAACCAGCATCATCATCTGCTGCCCTGGAGCTTCCCCTCTGTATATTACTGTGAGAACACTGGTTATACTGAGTGAAGATTAGCACCAGCCTAAACACTTAAATCACACTTGTGTTCTGGGCTCCCAGTCCTACCCATGCAGAAAAACACACAAGCCCTTGAAAGCCTTGGGCAAAACTATTTGCAGAATCAAGTGCTTATATGTAAGTTCATCAGGTAACTGAAATACATGTGCTAATGAAACAGTGCCTTTACTTGGCCTAGAAACCACTCTGGGTTTCCTACTCAGTATTTTGGAAGTGTATTTGGGTTTCACACACTGTATCAGAGCAAAGAGTGGCTTCTTGCAGCCTCCTAAATGATGTTGTGATTTCATTAACTTTACCAAGTGCAATAAGATAAGATTTCCAATGAAGATAATATTTCATTGCTCTAGCAAATTGAAATTGCAACAAAATGACAAATTAAACTTGTAACAAGACAAATATTAGCTGGTATCATATCTGTACATTAGCATCTAAATGTATTTTTGTCTTCATAAATGTTTCTCAGGTCTCTTGAGAGTTAAAATAGTACTTGGTATATCAGCATGGAACTACTCGAGTATGTTTATTTTATGATTCACACAAATATTATTTTATCTTTAAAAATACTGGAGGATGCTGTAAGTAAACACCGAAATAAAAAGCTCTGTTATTTTTAATCCAAAATGGATATAAGTATATTTGCCTTTCCTTAAGGTCTGTGAGAAAAAGGTGACAGAATACATGATTTTAGTTACTGATACCAATGGTCGGTTATTATTCCTACTGACATGCTCAGGCTTTTCTCTACATTGGAGCAAAGCTGAAATGCAGCTGGCTGAAGACGCAAACACAGCCCAAGTGCCTTGGATATCGATTCTGTAATTTAGTTTCCTCTCCTGAAAATCCCTTTCCATATATAGGGCTACTTGCAGCGCACAGATCCAGATGTCCCTGCTCCCTTCAGTGACACTCAGTGTGCAGCTCCCCAGGGAATGACTATTCATAGCTCTCCATGCTGTTCTCTGCAGAGTCCTGACGATGATGCATTGATTGCCTTGAGGAAAACTGACAATTTAAAGCAAAACCACAGACAGAGACAGACGCTTAGACACATGTGGGTGGCAGTGACATGGACAGAAACAGACTTCTCAGGATTCAAAGTTGGTGACAGACTTCAAAGGCTCAGTCTCCCACTGAATCATCAAGACTACACATACTGAAGCCTTTATTTAGCTGTTTTGGTGAAAGAATTAGCTCTTGCTTGATAACCATCTAAGATGCTAAACTTGTCCTATGTAGTATTTTTGTATTCTAAAGAAATTTAAGTTTGTTTGCATGTGTTTCTCTCCAATGTATCTTCTTGGCTGCTGAAGGCTGTCTGCATGTTATTAACTGTGATCTGGAAAGTGTGGTTAGGCATAGTCCTGAGCTGGCAGCATTTATGAATTGTTCCCACTAAGAGACTATTTCCAAAGGTGGATTCCTCAGGGATATTCCCAGAGATCTTAAGAAGCATGTGTGTCTGCATCTGCCCAGGGCACCCATTGTAAATCCCCAGATATCTCTGGCAAGAACATTCAGGGAGCATGCTAGGTCCATTTCATGCCACCTTCTGTGAACTTGGATTGCCTCAAAGAACACAGACAGGATATGTAGCCATGTCCTGCTGGGCTTCAAGGCCTGTTCCTTGGTATGCATACAGGCTGCAAATAGCAACTCTACCAAAGTCTCAAATACAGAATAAAGAAATATTTCATTTTTGTCACTGCTGTTTCCCGTGCAAGTATCCTTTTTCTGTCTGCGAAACCTTCATGATTTAGAGAAGTTTTTTTATTTGCTAGTTTCCTTTGAGAGGTTTTTATCTTCTCTCATTGACTAAGTTAAATGCATTGTTTCTACTGTGGAAATCTCTCTCTCTCTTTCCAAAACCAACAGCCCAGTTTTTACAGCTTGCAAAAATTACAGCCTTCACCACCAATAAATTTTTATCTTCTTGCAATTAAGATGAAATTTATATTGAACTTGGATTTCAAAAAGGCAAAATATTGTTTTAGGTCATTCTTAAAATAAACTTATGGTGCTCAGTTGCTGCTTTATGGCTAAAGGGTGACCTGTGACACATGATTGTGGAGAGCAGCAGGTGTTATCTGCATCCATTCCTGGACTCTCTCAGCCTTAGGGTTTGATAAGCAGCACCTAGATAGTGTGTTCTGGTGTGTAGTATTGTGGTGTCACCAGACCGCAGTGAATGGGCACAGCATCTACAGACCAAAGTCATAAACCATAGTTGTAAACCATATCATGACTTTGGAAACTAAAATGTGAAAGCAGAAGTTTTAAAGAGTGTGAATTCCACTATAAATAAATCTTATTTTTCGTAAAGTTAATTTTCATCTATGGATGTGTAAAATATTCTGTGAATTGTCCGCTGGCTTTTCTGATTGCTCAAAGCAATGAGTCCTAATAACACTTGAATTTAGAGTAGACAACCCTGAGGAAATTAGATAATAGATAAATAATATAGATAACTAGATAAATAATCTCAAGGTGGAACAACTGAAACTAAATTATAGAATAATGCAGGATCTACATTCTACAAGACGTATCATATCTTCCTCTTCATTAATTTAAGAGAAGTGAGAATGACAATACACTCCCCTCTGCCAAAATTTTTGGCCCAGGGCTTAGAGTCTGAAAATATCCTGTGAACTTGCAAAAATTCTTGTATGGGCAATTTCATTCCATTCTTACATGTTCTTTCCCTAACGCCGCTGCAGAGTTTGGCTACAGTGAAAGAGCACAGCCCCATTTGTGCTTCACTGGTGTGCCCATTACTTCCTTTGCCCTTGTACATTCCTGTACAGAATAGCAATCTCCCGAGCATCTGAGTAGGTCCTCTCATCTCATTCTTTCTGAATTCTCTCTGATTGCTGTGGTATAGCGTTCCTCTTCAGAGGCAGAGGTCAATTAAATGCAGTTTAGGACCTCCATTTGTATTTTTAACATTTGGGGTGTTTTTCCATCCTTTGTTCTTTCCAGTATTCTTCCCTCTACTTTTCCATTTTGTGTTCATGTCTAAGCTCACCCACCACTCTTATGACTTCAACCATCTATTCATTACCAAGGGGGTCTCAGTTACCCACCCTGACATACTTGCTCCTCTTTCTTTGTTTACTGAGAATATCTGTGACTCCATCCCTACTCATGCATGTTCTACTCAGTCAGGATTCCATGCTCTTCATGCCCAGATTCTTGGTGTCATTTTTGACTTGTTAGTTTTCTTCCAAAACACCTATTACTATCTCCAAATTTACCCCAGGTCTGCTATAATCCTCGTCCATGGCTACCCTCTAACCTGTGCTCTGTGTGTTCCAGAAATGCTCTTCTGGATCATTGTCTTTCCTCTTGCTATTGCAGTCAGGGCTTCCTCCATTGACTATCCACCCCTCAGGAACTGTCTTCTCTGTCTGAGTAATGCTGTATTTTAGGCTATCTCTCACTTTATACATATTTATCCTGGCTGAGTTCTACCACCTCTAATAAATGGAGAAATGGATGGCCAGATATTCATGTCATTTTGATCAAAACAGCAAGTGTTTCCTGCACCTTGATATAAAAGCAGTCCAAGGCTCTAACACAATTTTTTGCCATTACTTCCTTCTCTCAACTCTCTTGAGGAGCAGTTTTCCTGTTCCAAGCAGAAACATTCAAAGTAAGGTTTATATATACACCTAGGTATACCTACTACATGAGCCTCTGGAAAAGGCAGTCCAAAACAAAATCAGACCACCTCTAAAGTTCTTCCCAAGAGCTATTGCACAATTAAATGTTTAGGGCTATGACAGATTTTTATTAAGTACAGTATCAGACACTGTAAACAAGAGATGGAAACTGAAGATAAAAAGCTCAGCTTGTGCTGAGAACTTGTGCAATCAACTTGATAGAAAAATAATAAAATTGAGATTTCACTGAAGTGCATAAAGTACAAGGAAGAACATTTTCTCAAATTATCAGAAATGTTGAAAGACTTTTCATCAGCAAAGGATGAGAAAAAATAGTGCTTAGTACCTCGAGAGACCGCACAGGTAGCTTTGTATAGTAACCTACCTCCTCATTAGAAACAACCAGCAATGAGAAAGGAACACAGTGGCTGTATGCTGAAAATATTGAATAAAACCCCTGTGTCGTTGAAGGCAAATGGGAGTTTTGTCTGTGGTGATATTGGCAAAATATGTAGGCACAAGTAGCCATATACTGAGGAAATTCTAACTTTTTTCTGGCTATCTCTTATTTACCCTCTGACTAGAATTGCTGCGCTTCTGAAATGTGGCAAAGGTTCATGTTTCATGCAGGGAAACAAAAGAAAGTCTTGATCATATAGCAGAGCATTCCTTGAAGAACTTTTACAAAATGTTGGATGAGATTCTAAGCAACCTGACCTGATAGAAATGTCCACTCTCATTTCAGGTGGTTTGGATTAGATGACCTTTGAAGATCTCTGTCATTTTTTTGATTCTATTAATATTTTCCTGGAAGTGCCAGAGGCACTGATTAAGTTAGGTTTAATTTTCTGAATCAAAATTCAGACAGTAAATATTTCACTCTAGTAATTCCATTCTAGGCTACTTATAACACCAGTCCGAACAATAATCCCCAAAGTTGCAGATTCCCCATGCTTGCTACCCTCCTCCCCACATTTCCACATAACCTCTGACAACACTAGTGTGACCAGACAGACATTCACATATCTTTGAAAAAATTCTACAAGATCAGGTCTGTGAAATATTACTCAGTTCAAAGGAGATCTAACAATTAGTATATATAAGGCACTTTTTGAATGCATTCCTATTGTATATTTGAAGTTTATGTCCCATTGAAGTTACAGTGTAATATAGACATGAAATATGCCCACAGTTGGTACATCNAGGTCAGGTCAAGCCAAACAATTACTTTGAAAACTTCAAAGAGACAATGCTGATGCTTAGTCAAAGAGACAATGCTGATGAAGGAATACTTTTGTGTCATTCATAGGAGGGAGAGAAAGAATAACCAAAACAAAATGGAAAAAAAATTCTCAAATTGCCACAAACAACAGTTTGGGAGGCAAAGAGATATGACTATTCCATAGAAAGGTAAGACTAATTCAGCCCACATCTTGGAAGGGTTCATGCCTAAGTTGCTGAGAGCTGAAATTAAAGGAAAGGTCAGATATCACTTCTCCTATTGACTTAGGACAGCTGAATTGTACATCCCGATATCTGGGAAGGAGGAATAGAGAGGGAGCTTGAGACTAAGAAGAGTAGCAAGTATTCCCACTTCAAGGAAATAAAGGACATAGATGTGCACTGAGACAAAAATCCTAAAGACCACAGAAGCTCAGTGTATTGGGATTAACTGTTTCAGGTGGGTAGGTATTTAGCAAGAAAAAGCTCTGCTAGACATGTGATGGTATGGCTTTAAATTTCAGTCAACATAACTGAAGTATGCACCTAAGTACTTTCCCAAACAGGATTTAAAAAATTATTTTTAAAATAAATGGTGATTTTACTAAATGTACTCGCTTTTCTGGAAAATACACTTTACATTTTAATATTTTATCTTGACAAGAAAAATATTTGGGGGATTTAAAGAAAAGATTGGTCAACATCTGTGTACGTTCATATTGTGTAGTAATATGCATCCATCAGATCAATGTTGCAGTGCTGTGCTAATGTCTGGAATTCACATTAAAGCGGTGTCAGGAAGCCTGGAGTTGGAACAGTATTGATGGTAAATGGATATAGGTCATTTGGACCAGAAGACTCAGATTTGCCATGCTAGTAAACTTAAGGAAATCAATAAAAGGGCAATAAAAAAAAAATTAAAAATTAAAAAATAAACAACACACTAGAAATATGTGAACTGAAGTAGAGATACTAAAAGCAAGTTTCATGTTTCTTATCATCATTCTTTATAATTTGAATCTTTTTTCAGAGTTTCACAGAAAGGAAAGTATTTATAAACCTCTATTTGATCTCAGTCTAGCATTTACTACAATGGATTTCAGTCTTGCTGAAAAACAAGTTGCAGAATAAAATTCCCGTTCTGTCTCAGCACTCATTCCCTTCATCCTCCTTATCATTTCACTCCTTTAGAAATGCCTTCTAATCCTACATATTTTTTATGAAATCTATTCATACAGGATGCAGGACACAGGAGCTCTGAGAGAGGGACCAAACATCTATCTGGCTGACATAATAGCACTGTACTTATTTTTAAGAAGCAGGTACTGGGCAGGGGATGGGCTGGGCTGGGGTGTAGAAAAGAAACCAGGGATTCCAGAAACAAGTGTCAAAATATAACGGCTTGTGTTAAGTGAGATACACTCAGAGCCTAAACTGAATCTCATTGCTCACCATTCTTAATGGGTTCTTCACTCCTGTTCCTGATTCCACAGGCCCCTTTACAATACAAAGCATTTCTGTTTATCAGTAACTTTAGTGAAGACCCTTTCATTGAACTTTTAGCAGAGTACAATTTTTGTTGAAAATCCGACAGATGTTTTCCTGATGTCATCACCAAGTATAGCTTCACTACCTCACCATTTTGTTTTTATTGGAAAAGGAAAGCTTTCAGCTTGACCCATAAGAGGTATTTGTTTCACATCTATTTTACTCACCATATTTATTGTTGCTCTTCTCAACAGACTGAGTTGGGAGCTTTATGTTCTTCTTCAGTTCACTGGGAGCCTTTGCCTCATTAGAGGATATGTATGGAGTCATCTAAACTACATTAGCCACCTTAAAGTTAAGGCCTTAGCCTAGAATGGGTGTTTAAACTTACCCAATAGTCAAAGTATGATCTTTTCTATGTACTTTAAATGCTGACCCTATAAAGTATATACTGGAACCAATAGCCTGAAATATCATTTGCGTCTCTATCTATAGCAGTTTAAACTAGACATGGCAGTTTCATCAGCTAAGCTTAAGTAACATGTGTCCACACCATGAAAAACCTAAGATAACACAGTGTCACTTAATTTGAAATATGATGCAGCAGAAAATTTGTTGTATGTGTATAGTAGACAGGCGTATACTCTAGTTTTGCTGTAGCATAGCTGTAAGACTGAACTGAACACAGTATGGACTCTACCTATTTAGTTGAAACAAAATCCACACTGTAACAGCACATAATGAGCACTAGTCTTATCTACAGTAAACTGGAATCCAGGTAACACAGAAATAGTCACTGAAATTTCTCCAGATTTGGACAATGTCCTCAACTGCAGTGCCAAACAGTCTGAGTGGAGACATGCCATGACATCTATACTGAGGCCACAGTAGATGAGGAACAGACCAGGGGTTGTTCAAGCAACATAGACAAAAGAGCAAGAGTTGTACCCGTGACTAAAGCTAAATTTGGTGTTCTCATACACATCTTCCTCTGACTTCATTTCTCTGGCCTTATTGCATGATTTACATTAACTCCTAGTAAGTTTGATAGAACACAATGGCCAAAGGTTTTAGAAGACTGCTAGATATGGTCTCTGTAGCTCTATCAGTGTTGCCCTGGCTGCAAAAGCATTATCAGATTTTCTTGAGATGGAGGAAGAGACAGATATCTGTAATTAGTAAATAATATCAATTTAACTGGGTGAAGGGGTACTTGCTTCTAGCATTTCAACTCATAAGCTTTAAGACTGAGATGGAAGATGAATGTGGCACAACAGAAAGATTACAGCAAGCAAGCAATGCTGTTAACATGAACAGGAGCTCTGCTCTAGAATACAAAGATCTACCATAATTGTCAAAGTTACTTGAGAAGCTGTATATGCTTCAATGCACCACAAACAGCTTAAATTATTTGTGGAAGGGACAAAATAACTCAAAACTGGGGAGTTGTCTTAGTTTATATCTAGAAGTCATTTTCCATCCAACACAAAGACACACCTGGTCAGCCTTTTGAACCAATCTTAATAAAAGCTGCCTTATGATTGAGCACGTGCCAAAAGCTGTTTGTCCAGTTTTCTGGAATACCAGCTGATGCAAAGGGAAGAGGACAAAAACTTTGCTATGTAAAAGGCAAGACATCATGGTATTACTGAAGAAAGTATCTGCCAGACGTGAACCAGGCATGAACTTTCAGAAACAGGCTGTGTTCAAAATCTCACAACCCAGTACAGATCATATAGCAGTAAATATACCATCAAAGATTCTAAAACAAATAAACGTACACCTTACCTTCAGAAGATTTTCCTCTGGTTTTATTATCACCTACAACAGAGCCAATGTTTCAGGAGCAGAGAAGGATGACTAATTCACACGTCATGTTCTGCATACTGTCGTAACCTGCCTGTCTTAACTGCAAGCACTTCCTTGAGAATGAAGCTAATGTTATTATTTTGTACTGATATTATTAAGTCACTTGGCAGAGGCTTGCAAAATCTGCTCTTATTTCAGTCACTCAACAAAGGCTTGTAAAAAAGATGCAAGAGGAAGTAATTTACCCATTCACAGATTAAAACTGGAAGTGCCAACTTAATGTATTTTGACATTTTCCAGGCAGGAAAGTTTGGTAGAGCATCAGAGAGCCCCTTACTATACTCAGGTTCTTAAGCCCAGGGAAAGACACATGTCCCAGCCTACTGCCTTTCTGGAGACCACCCACACTCTCACTAACAGATTTTGCTGACAGGTGCTAGGGAAAAGAGCATTGCTAATATCAAGATGCACCTTCCCTTAGGTTGGTTCTTCTCTGCCATAAGGAGTAAGAAAGGCTGCTGATTATTTGCCAGAAGACAACAAGACATAATAAAGGGGAGATTCAGATGGCCAAAGGCAGATGTGAGTTAGCATTTCTCTGCAAGTGGATCTATGATACCCACGCTCAGTTGCAGACCTACCGCAGCCCTCTGGGTGACTAGAGAGGAATCACTTAGTATGGTATTCATCTTATCCAAATTTAGACTCCTGCAGTATAAACATCTACATAGAAGCAAGTCACCCTGTGCTCTTTTTGTAGTCAACAGAGAGAAATAGATACTTCTAGGGTGCAATTAATCTCATCCTAAAGAAGACATCTTCCAGATGATTTATGCCTTAAAAGTACCTGGTTTTCCCTGACTGTAAAGGGAGTCTGAGGTGATTTTTGCCATATGGACACCTCAGACATGAACAAATAATATATCTAGCAGAGCCATAAAGCCATTGATATTTCACACAGCCTTCAGTTAGTATAAATGTTTGGTCAATAATAACTCGAGCTGAACTCAGACGGTTGACCTAGAGGTGAATGGCTCTGTATTCCATTACTAAGTCTCTGAATCATCCAGTGTCTCTTTTCTTTTTAAGTAAAGTCTCTCCCTGGGTTTTAGATGTCACTTAATGGAATGTGGATATTAAATGTATGTAAATCCATAACATTTTTGGATAGAGCTGCATTCTGCTATGTCCCATTATAAACACGATCCCATCCTCCTATTTGGAGCTGTCAATCTGTCAAGCAGAGGAGCCTGTGGACTTCCAAGGCAAATCCTTGTACTTTCAACAGACTGTTGTTGCCAAAATGAAAGCTCCCAGTGAAAATAGTTCTTGTGTGGAGACTATCAGAGAGACCTTCTTAAGCCATGTTTTTTATATCCTGGGATGATAGGAATTCCTTTACCAAAAGTAGTGCGGTTTGGTCTTTTTCCCAGGTTGCTCATTTCCATTTATTCCTATTCCTGTTCTCAGAATTCTCATTTTGTTTCATGGAAGTATCTTCTATCATCTTCACTTTTGTTTTGCATTATTTTTCTGCACCTTTTTTTACATTTTTCATTGGAACTTCCACTTGAGTTACAAAATATTGTCAGGATTTTTGTGAAAGAGCTCTTGTTGCACTTTTGCCTTCAATCTAGCAGTAAACTGTCAGGACAGAATATCATCATTATTAATTTCTGTTTAAAGACATTAATGCACCTGTATCTTCACTTAATCTCCAAATGCCAAAAGGCACTTTTATTTCTCAGGTGTCACTGAATGGAATGTGGATAAAAAACTCTGTTAAATTCACAGAACTTGTGTGTTAAATTACTTTGCACTTTAAATATAATTTTACTGCAATACACAACCTGTGCTTGTGTAGCATGATCTAGATAACCATCTTCACCAGCACCCAGATACAGAATTCCATTTGGTCAGATGTCTCTTTCAGTGACCCACCTCAGATGAAGGATTTGGCCATATTCATGACACTTCTCAAGCCAAATTTTTTTACTGGACTTGCACAACAGACCTACCTTTCTGAAACCTCCTCTGCACTTCCACTGGGAAGATTTTATTGTGTAGACTGTGCATAGAACACAATATTTCTCTATCTTCCAAGGACCAGAAACATTATCCAAAGAAATAATATAATCTCCTGTTTGTACTGTAAATTCCTGAATAAGTTTTAGGCAGAATGATGTTGTCAGTGACAACAATTCTTCAAGTACAGTTAAGCCCCATCTTCAGGGATTTCAGCAATTGGCTGAATTAGACAGAAACCACTATCTCAAGCAGGTTACTTCTGCAAACCAGAGGGGTGCAATTGAAAAATGATGCTTTGAAATTTCCCATCTCCAGGCACCTCTCTGAAGTGCAGAATTTTCCTAGAGAATTACTTCTGATTAGACTTTATCTTATCTGTACCTGAAGTTATATGAGAACTGTGACTTTCTGGCTAAAATGCACCTCTTCTTAACAAACAGACTAAATCTTAGTTTCTCTCCACTTGTTTTCTTCAGAGATATAGACACTTGCAGGACTACAGCAAGTTTGAAATTTTCTCTCTGTTTTTCTGGTGTAATACTGATATTCAAATAATGCAAATCTTTGGCACAAGAACAAAAATTATTTTTCCTTGGATTTATATTTTAAGCATATTAAAGTCTCTAGACTACTACAGACACACCCAGATCCTCTTGCTGGACCAAATCTGTTCAAGCTTGGGGTACTGATCCTTGCCTATCCTGTTGGGACTTGGTGGAGTGAAATTCTCACCCACCTCTCACACTCTGGCTCCCTTTCTGGGGAAGGATGTGGAGCAACTGACTGGTCCATGCTGTATGTCATCAGGATGTGGGAGTAGGAGTAACATCACACTGTATAACTCAGCCCATAAACACAGCCTTTGTATATGCAGTAGGATGGCTACTGTCTCTCTGACATAATAACCCAGGACATCAGGTTGTCTTGGTTCTGTGCTTCCAGAACTACTTGTTTACTTCAGCTTGCAGGCATTTAGAGTTTCTGTAGTTAAATCCAAATAAAAAGGTAAATTTTTCAGGTTATAATATTCACCATAGTAGCCATAAAAATGCAAATAAAATAGATATCTACATCTTTTTGAGACATAAATGACATTTTTGATACTGGGTAACTGCCCAACACTGGTCTTGGATACAAATGAAAAAACTAACTTCTTTTCCTGTCCCACATGCCCAAAATCTGATATGCTGGTCAGATCATTTATTTTATTAGCACACTATAAATTCTAAAGCATAATAGGGAATGTGGGCCAGATCCTTTCAGCTTTTAGCAGGGATGTGCTAGTTTACCTCAGTGCAGTAGGTTCAAAAACACTTCCATTAGCTTGCAAATCAGTGTTTCCTTATGGAAGCATTCCCTGTCTCCTATAGTTACATATGTTCTGGGTGTAACCCATTTCCTATTTGCCCCTGAGCACTTCTGGAATGTGATAATATAACACTTGATTACATGATCACCTTTTATTTCCCTCCATTTTGTCATTCCCTTGCTGTTGCTCAGAAGAAGAACCAGAAACTATAGAAGTGAAGCTGTGCAATGAAAAAGCTTCAACACTTTCTACCTTCCATTTTTCCCTGCATTCCTCCCTCCAGTTTTCCTTCCTGATTTCCTTCCTTCTAGATATTCATCCAGGAAGAGAAATATGATTTTCATCATAGAAAATCTGTTATTGTAGCTTTGAAGATCTACTAATGTTAACACTTCTTAAGTACATGCATGGGGGGTACATATGTATAAGTATAGGTACATATATATATACACAGAGTTGTCCATGCCTAAGAGTGACGGAGGAAATTATTGTGTTTGGCTTTTACAAATAGCTACAACTAACTTCATTATTTTTGAATGGCCTGCTTTTCTTCTACTTTCATCTCTTCAGTCAAAAACACATCTGTGGACTTCAACAGAGACGTTTATCTGGATCAAAGTTATTTGGCATATATGTTAGTTATTACAAGGGAATGTTTGCAAGAAACACAAAAGGAGTGTTTATTGCGCTGAAAACTCCCACTTATTCTCCCTAAGTCTAGTGTCTAGATTTCATCACATTTCATCAATAAACTTTGGATTATCTTCTAAAAAAAGAGTTCTTCAAATTTTGTATCTTTTTCTCATAGCAGATCATGTACTGATCCTGAATTGTCACATCATGGGGCAGACGTCTTCAACTGCTGAATGCAGCCTTTCCCTGTTAGACATGTCCAGAAAGAGATCATAACCTAAGAGAAGTGTAACATAAAGTCACTCTGGAGACAAATCTTCTGTTCCTATTTTCAGTTTTGCTCTTCTTTTCTCAGAGCAGTTTGCAAAAGGTGGAACACTTCTATATAAACTCAGAATAATGTCTATCTTCAAGCTGAGGTTGGAGAATCAAAGCTGAATGGACAGAAATTTACAAGCTAAGCTCACAATTAACTTTTTAAATTTCAGAATAAGAAATGAGAACTGAAAATACACTATGCAGGTAAGGACTCTTGCCACAGCAGTGTCTTACCATGGGCTAGAGAAGTGTCACTACTTTAAGTTTCCAGTAATTGCATTATTGGACATTTGTATTTCTGGAAGGCAATTTCTGACTTGCATTGCATATTAACTAGGGCATTATGTTAAATCCTATGACAGGCAGCTACTGACTGCTAAAAGGTTTGCCAAATTTATTTATTCTTTTCAACTGTGATGTTTCTGTAAGTGTGCACTTCCAAAGAAAGACTTTGTTCAAAAAATCAATTCAAAATAGGCTAAGACTTCCAAAAGAGACCAGAGAATAAATTAGGCACTCTTGAAATTTAGCAATTCTCATTTCAAATCACTTTAGGAAAAGAAAAATTAAACCCATACAAATTTCACAGATTCAAAATGTCTGAAATGAATTTAAATAACTCTGATGTTTCTGAGATTTTATTAGAAGTTCCAAATCATTAATGTTTCATATTTATTTGTGGTTAAATTATAGACCCTATGTCATAGTTTCATTTTGATTTGGTAAACACCAATTGACATAATTGTCAGACAGAAAAGCAGGAAGGCAATGAATTTATGAATTTATGAATGGAAAATGGTGTAATGTGGAGAAAGATTGACTTTCACTCAGCAGTTTGAGCATGGTACCTTTCTCAATGGATGTCTGTGTAAAAAAAACAAAGACAGAAACAGACAAACAAAATCAATCCCAAAGCAAACAAAAACCAAACCAAACAAACCAAACAAAACCCAAACACAACAACAAACAAACAAAAGACTTTATTTCCCTTATTCTGGTAACTATTGTCATGTGGGTTTTTTGTCCTTTACATTCTTAGAAATTTGATGCCTGATAAAGGAAAATCTGAATATACATTACTTTAAACCAAGCAGAGTTCACTAAATGCTCCAAATAGCCATAAAGATGAATATATAACTTTATTGAAAGATTGATGCTAAATCTCCCTCAGCCTTACAGCCATACCTTCCACTCTTCCTGTTGAACTCTTCCAGGTTCTTTTCAATCTGCCTAAGACATTTCCAAAACATCATTGTTCCAGTTTGCATTCTCTCGTCTACCAGGATAGATCCCAAGTATCCGCCATAGCCTCAATGGGCAGAAAGGCTACATCTTGCATCCTCCTCACAGCAGCCTGATAGTGCTCCCAGAATAAGATTTTCTTTTTCTGCATCACCTTCACATTTCTGACTCACCCTATATGACGTCCATTCTCCTTTTCTACTGTATGGCTACTCCGTGGCCTTTTATGTTTCATCTCACTGATTTTGGATCATCCACCTAATTTATTAAGGTCACTTTAAATTCTAATCATGCCCTACAAACTGCTTGTAATGTCTACAGAAAAAGTATCAAGTGCTTTTTTAAACTGAAAGCCAAGACTTTAGCAAGAAATGCTCTCCACCTCCCACTCCTGTAAGACTACACTTGGAGCCACACCTAACCAGCAAACTACTTATGCCTTTGAAAGCCCCAGAAGTTTTTGAAAGGAGCTTTTCAAACAGCTGTTCAATCAGTTTAGGTTGACAACTCTAGGTTTATTTCCCCAGCTTTGCAGGAGAATTCTGTGGGATATCTGTCTAAATCAGAGACATCCCATATACTGCTTTTCTCTTATTCTCTAAATCAAATAGTCTCAGAGAAGGAATTGAGATTGATTTGACACAGTGTATTTTTTGCATGCATTGGTGGGCTATTTTAACTCCTTAGGATCCTCCTGCAATTTATTCAGTTTATTTAATAAATTAATTCAGAAAATTTCCAGGAGCTCCTATAAGGGATTAATTATAGCTTCCTGATTTTTTTTCATATGAACCATATTTTCATATTACTGAGAAGACTTACCAATGGTTCAGAGATAACACAGAATTTTTTATCAGGTCTTGTCATTCTGAATACATCTATCTACTCTTTAGCATGTTCTCTTCCTTTATTTTACCCAAGCTCCTGTCTTCCCAATAAAGTTTGGCAGAACCAAATATTAAATATTTTAGACTCCTTTACACCATGTCTGTCTTGCTCACCTTTCCCTGTTACATAGGATCTGTACTGTTCTGCTACTATTTTAACTGAAACACCTAGAAAATATTACTCAAAGCAGGATCTTAAGATTTACTAGTGGCAAGGAAGTCTTTCTCACCTGATTGCCCTGTAAATACTCAGGAGAAGTCTTTAGCAAACATTTCATCCATGATACAGCAGCAAAAGCAATGGCAGAATGTGGCCTTTGGCTGAGGCACTACCAGACCTGTGTTTTGAACTGGGGCATTTCGGAACCTGCCAGCAAAGTGAGTGATTTGCCACCAGATCAAGGAAGAGCAGCTCGACATTTGACAGCACTCATTAGGAGATGCTTCAGAATGATTTCTCCAGAGGTTGTAGAGTTTTGAAGAACACTGAAAAGAGATTTTTCATTTTAGCCTCTGCCATCTACTGCAAGAGATAAAGGGAGACACAACTGTGCTGAGAACCTCTGTGATATGTGTGTCCTGTTCGCAAGGCCTACATCAAAACATCAGCTGTTTAACCAGGACTTTTAAACATTTCCAATTAGTAGGAATCTTTAGCTGTTACAATTCCCTTTTTTCACACTTTGTTCATCTCATTTTTATTTCCTCCTATATTTCACAGGCCTAATCAGATCATCAAAAGAAAGGAAGGTGACTCCATTCCACTGCAGAAAGAACAAGCCCATATCCACCTTGCTAGGGGAGTCTGCATGTTCCCACGGTGCTGTGTCCATTCAGAGATGCTCCCCATATCCCAGGGCACTGTGCTGTATCCCACCCTCCTCTCAGCAGGCAGGCATCCCCACAAACATAGACCCAGAGCATTTCCTCCCAAGGTTTATTTTGCCAACCTTCTCCATATCTGCCCCGGGCCCTCCCTCTTTCCCGCTGGCAGGCCCTGCCAAACACTGCCTGGAAAAGGCACCTCCTCCTCCCCTACACAGAGCAGGCATGGTGCTCGGGGCTGGCACACGGCATCCCCACAGGACCATGGCCTGCCAGCCAGCAGCTGTGGCAAGGCCGGCTGCCAGCTGTGGGAAGGCACGTCACCTTTTTCAGAGGAGAAATAAACTACTTTTGGCAGCAGGTTCCCCGTGGTGGCTGGCCCCATGTCCCTCCTGTGTAGTGGGCAGATGGTGGCCGTGCAGGCGCCCAGCCAGCATGACAAGGCCCCCGTGGCCCCAGCCCCATATGCCCCGCTCAGCTGCTGTCTCCACTTGCCACACTAGGAGTCACTTTTCAAGTACTGCTAACATGGGTGAAGCAAATGCACCCAAGGGCAAACTGTGTTTTTCAGCATTCGCAGCTATGAGATCAGAAGCTCCCCAAGTGCTGGGGGTGGGTGAATCTGACTCGGTGCCTGGTGGAGCACTGGCAGAACTAAGCAACAACACTGATGGTGTCACGGCTTTCTGCACAGATAAATGGTGCCACAGAGACATACTAGGAGGAAGAGGAAAAGGATTTGAAACCTTCTTTAAGTGTAGATCATCTTAACAATAAGTTTTCCTACAAATCTGCAGAGTTCAAGCACTCTAAACTGTAACGTTGTGCTAAAATGTGACTAGAAGCTGCTCTGCCAGTTCCTAACATACCTCGACACCTGCACCCTCACTACTGCTGCTGCTGCTGCGAAGGCCTGGAATTACACAGTGCTGAGGTCTGGCATGGATAAAGGACGCTTGGATAGTACCATGGTAATTCATGCATAAGGGCATATTCAAAAAAAGATAAAGTGGGCATGTAATTCTCTACCCACTTACAATCTAAAGCCAAAATAAAGACACTGAGGCAAAGACCACCTTGAAGGCTGCTACATCCCCACAGCAACACCAGTGTTATGCTGGACTCCTGGGGCCAGGTTGGCAGCCCAAGCAAACAGCTTGCCTCTTTTATCCCTCATGTTAGCAGGAAAGAGAGCACGACACTATATGGCCTAATCTTGTGGGACCAGTCTCAGGTAACCTCTCAAGCAGACAGAGGCACTGCTGGGATAGCATCTTTTTCTTGCTCATGGCATATCTGCTAGCATGGAGCAAAGCCATCACTACTGCCTGGGCATGTAGGAGCAGAGCTCACCACTGCAAGGTCTGAACATGAGCTGGAGCAGGTCAGGGGTGAGCAGCAAGCAGAGGAGATAAGGGCATGACAAAACTGGCAGATTTGGATCATCTGGGCTACAGGGTGGAAGGGCGTGTGCAGAGGTTGGAGCTACAGTTGGAGCGATTGTTCTAGAGTTGTTTAGAAAAGGTATATTTTGGGACTCCTGGAAACCAAATTAAAAGTTGAAAAGGCATATCTTTTTCATTTTAAATTATTGAACTTGGATATTTCATTTTAACTTATTGATACTTGGATGTGGGAACCAGGGCTTGTCTCTGACTGCCCTAGAGCTGACAGTTATTCTGGAAAAGAAAGGGTTTTAGGAGCCATGCCACCAGTTTGGACAGCCTGACCTAGAGCAAGGTAGCCATAGAAAGATGCGAGATGTTTTCCTGGGGCATTTGCATTGACTTATGTGGTTTTCCCAGTGATATGAGCAAAGGCTTCTGTAACACTGTTCAGGCATAACCTTCCCTCTTACCATGAATGCCCCCTGTCAAAATGAGGCCACACTGGTCATCAGTACTCAGGATCACATAAAATAATGCCATAAAAGGGAGCTATGACTTTTTTCACATGTTCATAACAACATTTTTGGCATCTAAAATATGAATACAAAAATCACCATTTTTTCCTTAGTCAATTATCCAGCTTTTGTGGTCTAGGTTTTCCTAAAACTTATCCATAACGGTTTTGTTTTCACCTGAAATTGTGCTAGTTAAATTTAATCTAATTTTAGTGTAGATAGGCTAATAGATATTACCTATATACATATAGGCTAATTATATCTAATTAGCCAATCTATATATAATAATATATATAATAGATATAATTTTGATAAAGTAAATCCTCTTGAAAAAAGACCATTTTAAGGTTCCAGAAAACTGTTGACATGCTATGATCATGAATTAACTCAGTTTGTTAGAGAATGGCACTAATAATGCCAAGGTCATGGACTTGATCCCTTTACAGTCCATTCTCTGAAGAGAGGATCCTTCCAACTCAGACTATTCTGTGATTTTGTTTCACGGCTGCAGTACANCATGTAGGAGCAGAGCTCACCACTGCAAGGTCTGAACATGAGCTGGAGCAGGTCAGGGGTGAGCAGCAAGCAGAGGAGATAAGGGCATGACAAAACTGGCAGATTTGGATCATCTGGGCTACAGGGTGGAAGGGCGTGTGCAGAGGTTGGAGCTACAGTTGGAGCGATTGTTCTAGAGTTGTTTAGAAAAGGTATATTTTGGGACTCCTGGAAACCAAATTAAAAGTTGAAAAGGCATATCTTTTTCATTTTAAATTATTGAACTTGGATATTTCATTTTAACTTATTGATACTTGGATGTGGGAACCAGGGCTTGTCTCTGACTGCCCTAGAGCTGACAGTTATTCTGGAAAAGAAAGGGTTTTAGGAGCCATGCCACCAGTTTGGACAGCCTGACCTAGAGCAAGGTAGCCATAGAAAGATGCGAGATGTTTTCCTGGGGCATTTGCATTGACTTATGTGGTTTTCCCAGTGATATGAGCAAAGGCTTCTGTAACACTGTTCAGGCATAACCTTCCCTCTTACCATGAATGCCCCCTGTCAAAATGAGGCCACACTGGTCATCAGTACTCAGGATCACATAAAATAATGCCATAAAAGGGAGCTATGACTTTTTTCACATGTTCATAACAACATTTTTGGCATCTAAAATATGAATACAAAAATCACCATTTTTTCCTTAGTCAATTATCCAGCTTTTGTGGTCTAGGTTTTCCTAAAACTTATCCATAACGGTTTTGTTTTCACCTGAAATTGTGCTAGTTAAATTTAATCTAATTTTAGTGTAGATAGGCTAATAGATATTACCTATATACATATAGGCTAATTATATCTAATTAGCCAATCTATATATAATAATATATATAATAGATATAATTTTGATAAAG